>CM036617.1:144892990-145215490 GCA_020746105.1 Trogon surrucura | reverse complement strand
CAGGGATCTTTTCCCACTTTGCCCTAAACCCCTTATTCTATTGCTTTGCAATCTAGTCAAGCCATAAAATCGCACACACGATTCCTTTCTTAAATCTAAAAAAGGGGTGTATGCACTAGGTCATAATACACAGACAAGTATACTCTACTTTGTTCCCACAAATGCAGGCTTACATTTATCTAGCTACTCTGTATGCTTTTATAAGCATTTAATATCACTGATACATAATCAAATAGCGATTACCAAATATATTGTGGGATTCCCTTCTGTAGAACATCACAGGCACCAAATGCTTTTTTTTTTTCATTATTCAGTTTTTGTTTGTTTTTTTTGTTTTTTTTTTATCTAAAAGAGCTTTAAATACGTTCTATGTGGGAGCAGATTAAAAAAAATCACTCTAAAAATAATAACAAAAAATAAAAGGGTCGGGGGAGCAAGCATGACTTTCTGTGCCGATGTCCTCACAGGTTGATATCTCTCACATCTGTGGGAGTGCTGGCCTGGTCCAGTTCATCCACCATCTTGGAAGGATTGCTTTGCTGTTGCTGCTGCCGGACTTGCCTAAGGCTGTTTACTAGCACCGCCTCGATCTGTTCTTGACAAGCTTTAAGGCAGTCCTAGGGGACAGAAAACAAATCGAGCTGTTAGTGGAGGTAGGCAGGGCTTTTATTCCTTACTGAGCTAGCAGAAGTTGGAAGAGCGTCATTTGGTATTCCCAAGGAGCGTCTGCCGTGACAGAAAATTCTCACAGGCAATGTGCTGTATACAAACTCCCTGGACTAAGCAGTGGTAATGCTGTATTTATGAGACTCCCCAAATATTAATACTTTTACCCATCCTTGCTCATTTCTGTGTTCTTCTTGAGCAGGAACCCTAAGCATGGCAAAAAACAAAGGGTGAGGCGTTATGAATTTTTGCATTCTCCTATGCAGGGTGAGTTGGGTGGGTCTTCATTACAAAAAAGCTGCGTTTTTCTCCTGAAATAACCAACATGTGCTATACTACAGTCACACAAAGACACTTCAGTTCTATCGTCAATTGATGGCAAATCAAAGCGAAGGATAAGTTTTGAGGTCTCTGAAAAAGTGCAGTGCTCTGTCACTGAGGTTTTACCAGTCACCTATTTGGGTCCCCAAGGCAAAGGCAAAAGAAGGGTCTGTTTTTCTCTGAAAATTCACACAAGGGGAATGAATGATGCAACCCCAAGCACGCAGCCATGCTGTTATTCCAGGGAAGAAAAGTGATTTCAGCAGCTGAGGAGGAGAACGGGGTATGCTCCCACACCTGCAGTCTGATAGCAGGAAATCTTAACAGCCCCAGGAACAGTCATCAGCAATAATTCAGGGAAGACATTATAGCAAAGGCAGATACTAGAAAAAGAGGTCAGTCAACAACACACAACCAAGCCTCAGATACCACTACATTACATATTATACTACATAACACTTGGAGAAAAAGAGCAGAATACAGCACAGCAACACAAATTTGGGAGCCCTGTACATCAGAAGTCCCACAATGAACATGAAGTATAAATAAATACATGCGGAGGAATCACCACACTTAATCCAGACAAAGCAACGATGATGACAGCTATTAAAATATTACAGGATGTTCCATGTTCTTGATAATATGCTGGAAGACTAAATAATATGGACTTTTTTTTAAAAAAAAAAAGTGTGAGAAAATATTGACAATCACCTGGCTACAGCAGAAACTGGAAAATAAAACTCAAGCCTACGACTGTATAAATACAACACCAATTACGTGCAGTGCGCTGGGATTGTGAGAGTATCAATATGACACTGTGTAGGTGGGCAGGTTGTGCTACGATAAACAGGCTTTTCTAAAAGGAGCCCCACGGAGTCCTTCTACAATGCAGGAAAAGAGAGTCTGGAATACTCATGCATGGAGGTTTAATTTGCCATCCTAGCCATACTAGGAAAATGTGTCAAATGCAGAGTATCTGTTCTGCTGACGACATTTACATTCGTGATGCACGCAATTAGCTCTGGTGGGTAACAAATACCCATTTTTCTTGGCTATTAACCAGCAGCTGCTAACTGCTAAACCATGTCCTCTCCATGTCGTGAAACTGCCCTGCTTAATATAGTGAAGCATCACAACATTTCACTCAAGGTGCACCTGACGAAGAGAGGCCATGAGGAATGGCTTTTCGAACTGACTCAGGAAAAGGGGATAAAACGTTGCCTGTATTAGAGTCAAAAAAATTCACAGTGAGATGGATCGCACCAGCTAGAGCCAGAGAGAGATGTCATCAAAACCTTGTGAGTGTCTGGGCTACCCGTGTGCATTCTGACCCAGGAGTCTGCTCCCTCAGCATCGTGAGTTACACCACGGTGAAACAGAGCATGGGGCACAGCCACATGGAAAGCTTCTGCTCCAGTGTCATGTGCTTGCAGTGTGCAGATCAAGCCTTCCCTGTGTTCACCTTTTGTCCTGAGATCTGAGGACTGTGGGACTGCCCCTGAAAAAGGCGCTGTGGGCAGGTTAACTGGCTTGCAGCTGCACTGTACCTACCACAGAGCAGCTCCGCTGCAAGAGATGCTTCTTTCTCACTGCTAGCAGCTTTCCCAAGTCTTGGTCACTGGAGTTAAACTTTCCCAGACTCTGCCCTCTGCCTCAGGGTGACTTTTTTATGGAAAGGGAGAAAACACAAAAAGTGCCACTATATCCAAGGAAAGGGTTAAGGCAAGCAGGTGATTTTACCAACATTAGCCAGCTCCTAACCAAAGTTTCCAACCATTGTACTTTTTTTGACCACACTAAGTGTAATCAGAATTTGACATGGGGATATACAGGAGTTCCCTGCCAGTCCAGGTGCCCATGTTTCCCTCCTCTGGAAACCGAGTTACAAAAAAAAAAAAAAAAAGGTATATATGCGCCATACCACTGGCACAGAGTCATGATACAAATGAAGCATGATGTCAAAGGAAGCTGGGACATGCAGGGTTTGTTGAAGATGGCCTGGGGAGCACCGAACACTAAATTCAGGTGACTGGCTGCAGGCTCCTAGCCTCCTGGAGCACCATGCGCTGCTCCCGAGCTCCAAAAGGCACCAGGGTATGTTACAGAAGAGTCTGCAAAGACCCTCCTGCCAAGAGTCATGAGGTTCAGACTGGACCCCCTTGCTTTCCAAACTGCCACATGGAGAGGAGTCTGCGTGCGACCGGATCCAGTCTTAGACCCCAACTCAAGAGTTCGGACCCTGCATTCTGCCACAGTCAGCTTATTTCAGCTCAAGCTGGGGCTCTCTGAGAAGGACCCCAATGAAAGAAACCCCTCAGCCATGATACCCTTATATAGCCATGACACCAAGTTCACTTCCTCTCATGTGGTGGTTCAGCCCAGTAGTAATATTTGGGTCTGGAGTCTTCTTTTTCTCATTGGGTTGTTTCTCTCCAGGTGGGCATTCTTTTCTTTATCTTGAGGATGCAGTTTCTGTTGACCTTATCTTTCTCAATCAGCGTTGGTTTCTGGGCCTTTCTTCAGCTTAAGCTCCTCAGTGCTTGGGTAAAAGCCCACAGTCTGGGCCTAAGGCTTCAGTAAATCTGGCTACCCAGGCTAAGCAGCATCACTCCTAAGACAAAACAAATTTCCAATTCATTGTAATTTTAAGCCATCCCATTAGTATTCTACAAGTGAACCATTTTCATCTCTGACAGGGTAGCCCACAACAGAGTGCTGCGACCTTGCTCTTGGTCACACCAGTCCTTGCCCATACACTGGAGCGACTCCTGCGTCAGACGTGCTGCAGAGATCACTCTGAGCTCTTTGGCACCTCTGCATTGTGCCCTAACTTCTCTCCCTCCTGTAATTCACCGTGAGCAGGAATGATGCTCCTGGAAGATGAGGTCCCCTGGAGCTGCCTGGCAGTCAGATCACCGGCCAGCGGCTCATGTGCCCCGCACTGCCATCAGCTGGGGGCTGCATCCTGATGGACTCCAGCTCCTGGAGAGAAGGGAAGCTTTAGTATTTTAACTTATTTGGAGTGAAGGAGGAAGCCTCAGAAGTGACAGACCGAGGCAAATGCCTTTGAAGATGAAATAAAATGTGAGCGCAGTGCATTTTCTGGTGATGAGATGATCCAGGACAGATAAGCAAAATTTAACCTTCCTCATCTCATGAGGTTCTTCCTTTTCACAAAACGTAAAGAGGAGGCCTTCTCTGTCTGTTGCCTCTTTCCTGCTGCTTTTGGCAAAGCTATTTTTTTAAGTTAAGAATATGTACCTTTATTTAACTAGGTAAATTTTTTTTTGCGAGTTTATTTTTATTTTTTTTAATAGACGAGGCTTGCTCTAGTATTATTCGGGGCATAGTAATTTTCTAATACTGTAATTGCTTGTTTAACAATGGGAGCTGGGCAAACTCCACGGTGTTTCTTCCAAAGCATCTACCTGGCAAAAGCTGTCAGAAACTCAGATAAAGAAAATCCCCCGTTATTACCTTGGGCAGTTTTTAGGTCTACTGCAACCATTCCACTGTTTGTGAGAGGGCAAAGGCAACAAGTTACTCCAAGGGTCCAGGCATTTTCAGTTGGAAGAAAACAGGGGCACCAGTTTGGAGGCTCTTGTAATACACTCTTTTTTTTGGTCTGTATAAGAATCCCTTCTTTTACAGGACAGTGGTGCGCAATTTCAGAATAGTATGTCCTTCTGAAAATAAGCCAAATTTTTTACAAGGAGTTTCAGACTGGAGAGCTTAATGAGGCAATTTCCTTGCAGCCAGGCTTGGGGAAGGAAGGGTGGTGACACATGGGACGTAAAGCTTGAGCATTTGGAGCCAACTTTATCTGTTTCTAAACACGCTTATATATGATCATTTATACATTATATAATAAACTTCTGAAGGTCAGTATGGCACTTCATTTAATGCATGAAGATGCTAAAATCTCTAGGCAATCCTACATAGAAAGGGGTCATTTCTTACGTCTTCATTTTATACAGAAAATTAATGATGAGGACCAGATTGGAATTTTCACAGCTTGCATGGATTTAATTTAATACAGGGAGCCACAGGCCACTGATGTGTTTTTTCTGTCATGCATTAGCTCTGGTCTACACTTATGTTTTGAACTTAAAATAACGCACCACTCAACTCTATAAAAAAAAAAGAACACTATGGTAAAATGATCAGCATGTTGCACTCAGCATGAAATCTCTTCCCAAAAACTTTGCTGCTATTTCCATGCCAAAATTCAGTTTTTTGTTAGTCTGTGTAATACGTTAACTAGTCTTGTCTATGAAGCATCCACTCAGGAACTGAAATTGCCTGGCTGGCACAAACCAAAAATGGTGAAACCTTTATCCTATAGGTTGTCAAGTTCTACAATCAAAATCCATTAAGAAAAAAACAAAAAGTGAAAAACCAAAAGAAAACCCCATCAAAAAGGAAACCAACCACAGATTCATGAATGAAGCCCAGTCATGCAGCAAAACCGATCTGGAATACACCAGCAGACACAGCCCTAAATTCTCAGGTACTGATGCTGGAGATACAACAAACTTGTCCGCCTGAGGCTGTGACTGCGCAATCGTTAACCCTGGCTCTGGGCACTGCCCTGTCCTGGTTTGCTGACTATCACGCACAGATATCACACCGTCGCTCCTGATGAGGTATTCAGGTCACACGATGGGGATGCCAACTAAACCTGTCGATGGCTTTTTTAATAAGCTGGAACCAGCCAAAGAATTTCTCACCTGGCCAATGAGACAATGGGTGCTTGTGCTCTGGTAAGAAAAATCCTAAAACCACATTTGCTCTGTACTTGAACCACCGTCTCAGTCCACAACTAGCTTTAAGATGTATGAAGTACACCAGCTGGATGGTAATCTCGTGGGTGAAAGGAAAAAAATTAATTTATTATGAGCATCTTTTCAACCCCAATGGTCATAGTGTAACACAGAAAGAGGCTTATTTTATAGATGGGCTTACTGCTTTTGTTTGCTTCAGTAGAAGTTCCTATCAAACCAAAGTTAAGTGACACAATACGAGAAATACAGAAAACCTCTCAGGGCAAACAGCCTGGCCTTCCTACAATGCAGTGTTTTTAACTCCTCCATTTTTCATGTGGATTTGCTGCATGTGTACATATTGTATTGCTGGACTTCCATTTTGTAAGCTCTAGATAGCACCAACAAGAGAAAATTAAAGCTTTAAAAACCATATCAAATTAAAAAAACCTAAATGCACTCTTTTCATCAAATCTTCCTCAGAAACACACTATATTGCACTAAAGTATTGCCCCTAGATTTTGCACTACAGGGACTGGGCCATTCCTTCAGAATACTGTAGGGTTGCCTTTGTTGTTTTTACAAAAATGTTTTTTAAGTGTTTGTCACATGGATCAACTTCCCCATTCTTCTATACGGTCTAGTAGTTTTAATGATTAAAATAGTTCAGGTACTTTCCATTCCATAGTTTTATTTTTACTTCAGCATGTACAGAACTAAAAAGACAATTAACTTTTGGGTTGGGTTGGTTTTTTTCCTGAAGCTTTTTCATCCCTGGTTGATTTTACTAGCTCATTTGAAATGAATTTGAAGGAAAAGAAATGCCTTTCTGTGTCTGATGAGGAGTACCCTCACAACTGTGATGGAAATGTTGGCAATGAGAATGACTAGAAGGAGGAACCAGCAAAGCTGTAGCAGGATCTACTTATTCAAGTCAACAATAATTGAGGATTTCCATTTCCACTCATGACAATCTTGAAAGAAAACAAAAGCACTAGGAAATATCCTGCAAAATATTATACATCATTTATATTCTTGAACTTTTCAACTTTTATATATACACCCTATACTGCCCCCCAGCTTTCAGTTTTAAACTGATGTTCATAGTGCACTGTCAAGCTGTTAGAGGAGGGATCCCACTCCATCAACCAGCAGTGTCTTGTTTTGCACTGGTAATTACTGGAATTTTCAGTCCTGACTGCTTCAGTCTCCAGGATTACTTCATCATGACCCATCCAGCCTGTCGTCCCAGCTTTACTGAGTTAAACAGGTGCAAGACATCCTCTCCATCTTGCAAGATAATGACTGGACTGAGAAATTAAACAACCAAACAAATAAATAAATAAAAAGGGGAGGCTATTGAAAAGACCTTTTATAGCTGTTTTAATAACTTGGCTGGCGTATCTCCTACAGACTTTTATCTAGCTTTTTCACCACAGTGACAACCACTCTAAACCAGATTTAAACCGCTGGTGTCATTTCACAGCCAGGCAGCACTGAGGAACAACAGTGCGCCCCTGCATCCGTACTGGTCACGTAACAAACAGCCAGGTCTGCCAGCAGCTCTGGTCTCCTCCACAGTGCCTCAGAACATGGCCCTTTTTGCACCACAATTTTTAGATTCTCCTTTTGCATCTCAGTTATTGGTCTTGCCTGGGAGAAGAAATAAGAAAGCTTATCCCAGCAAGCCTCCTAAGGTCTGTTTATCAAAAACTAAAATTAGGGAAACATCTGGGTACATGGAAACTGGTTTGAATCTTGCAGCCATGCAGCTTTTTGCCCATCCAAGAAAGCACTCATTTGGGAATCCAAGCGTCCAGAGAAAACGTGTTATGGCAGCATTTACGGAAGAAACCAAAGACAGCAAAACTACTGTTTAATAAGATTCTGGTTTAGTTCTGTTAAATTTAAGTATCACTTAACTTCTGACAAGATCTTAGCTTTCTGGTGAGGTGTTGCACATTGGCAAGCAGAGAATAAATAAGGCCAGGACCAGCCAAAGCCTGAGCCAGTTAAACAGCTTTCATCAGACCAGTGAGAAACGACTGAAGAGAAGTGACATCGTAACTCAAAGCCCTACCTGGGATGTACGGACGTCCAGCTGCCACGAGCTCAGCTTGGCACCACAGGGAAGCCAGTAGGGGTGCCAAGGCGAAGAAGAGTCCCCCTCAGTCACTGAGGGGGTCATTCATCAAGGGCTTTCAAAAGCCAAACCGCAACCCTGCTCTCCTTTACAATCAGCAGCAGATGAGCAGGGCTGTTGAACATATGCATACGAATGACACAAAACAGTGAGTCTGTCGGATACTTCTTGATGCTCCTGCAGTTCCTGGCCAGACTTAGGAGCCTTGATCCAAACTCTGGGGGCTTTGCTGAGTGCTCAAATTCCCAAATCTGGTGCAAAAACCTCCTGCCATTTTTGTGTTAAAGGGTGGCTGGTTTTCCACATACACGTTAATTATTTCAGAAATAACTGTTAACACCCCTGATCTCTTCCTCTTTCTTAAATCTAGTTGCAAAAGGGAAACCAGAAAAGGACTTTTTTTAGGTGTGGGACCTGGTATGATAAGTAGAAAAGATGCTGGAGATATCTGAAGGGACGATACTGTTTATCGGTCATGTATGCAGTGCAGTGCTTGCATAACCTAAGAAAGCAGCAATCAGACATGAACTAAAGAGTCGAGATTTATGTAAATTCCAGCATGGAACGTGTCATCTGTACTCCTAGATACAAAAGACATCTGGATTCCTCCACTGGTTCACATTTAAGCCCCAATTCAAACCTCTCCAAAGCACATGCTTCATTGTTGACATAAACAGGGATTCCTTCCCAAAGCAGGGCCTTCGTGTGCTGAGCGCTGGCCTTTAGCTTGCCGACATTCTCCAAAACAAGAGTCTGAAAAGCTGCTGTGGGAATATCATGCCCATTTACTACATTTACTGTATCTCAGTGATCTCACATCTTACGGATGCAGTTTAAAAACAGAAATGTTTTCCCTCCTAAATGCATCTATTTTTGCTACTGTAACAAAAAGCATCAATTACAGATAAAAGCCTGTGTCTGTTTTTCCATCTGCAAGTACAAAAAATAGCAATTTGCTGTTCCAAAGTGCATTTCATGCAGACTAACAAGGATATTTCACTTTCAAAAAAAAAATCTCATCTATGCCAGAATTTCTCCACTTACTATTGCTACATTAGTGTAATAACATAATAGGTAAGATGTCTAGCGTCAACTATCTGAAAGATTGCACATTTTTCTCTTCAATTTTTTGGTCTTTTCAGCACTTTCTACACTGTACTTTCTAGATTCAGTTCCACTGTTTGCTGCAACAGTCAGTTTCTTGGTTTCCTGTTGCTCATGCGGGTATTTCTCATAGCAACAGGAGAGAACAATGTTTTCAGAGCTGGAAAAAGTGAGAGTGAAGCTAAAACACTGGCAGGGCGATCCAGGAGCAGATGCCATGCCTGAAATCATACTCCCTGCTTACAGTGACTTGGCATTTCCAGCCAACAATCCCCGCCTTGCAGGTACACTTGCAACTGCGACGAAGCTGTGAGTTGCAACAAAACACCGCCAGCATCTATTGAAAAGGGAGGTTTTTTAAAAAGCTGTGACAACCTTCCCGTGTTACGCAAAGCTGTATGAGCCGAGCAAGAGTCCCCTGCCGGAGGTCGGGGGCGAGTCTCCAACCAGCCCATCTATCGCCGGCCCTGGAGCTCCTCCGGCGGCAGCAGCGGCGATGTCGGGGCTGTGGAGCCGGTTCCTCGGGGGCCCGGCTTCCTCGGCCCGCCGGCCGGGCCCGTATTTATGAATGGATGTGACGGAACTCCGCCATGAGCCCGCGGTGTAACTGCATCACCCCATTGTTGCTACACACGCACAGCACTCACTGGGGAACAAAAAGCTGAATGAAGCAGAGCAGCTGCCAACTCAGGCAAAGACAACTTAGGAAACTATCTCATTCTTCCTTTCTTTTGGAGGCTATTTTGTCTGTTGTTTCCTTGCATACAAAATACGGTCTGCAACAAATAAGGCAGGATAAGATACAGCAAGTCCTGTTACTTCGTTCCAAAACCACAGGCCCTGAACACCACAAAGGAGGGGATAAATGGTGTATGTGCTGTCGGGACAATGTTCAAATGCTATCCATTCAAGATAGATTTCCTTGATTTTATACTGTGGCTCAACAGAAATCTGAGTTCTTGAGCGTGGTGGTTCTGAACGTCATTTCTGTGCAGAAATTTGCTGCGATCTTTATGAAGGGACTTTTCGGACCTCTGGGAAAAAAATAAAAAATAAATCCCAGCACTGACAAATGTAGCACATTTATTATGGATCCAGTCTTCAAAACAGCCTGACTCCACATTTTCAAGGGCTCACAGTCAGCTGTTTCTATAAGACTTGTAAGAAAAGCTTGGTTCCTTTTTTCTTTCTGCATCAGGCTCTTAAATGTGCTTTGGATTTTCAAAACCATTCAATACACACCAGTTCCCATCTGGGAACAGACTTTTTAAAAGGACTCGTGTCCGTGTACAAGTCTACACGTTGGCTCTGCCTGAAAACCTTTTCCCTGCTGCTGACGCTGGGGAGGACAAGTCCTTTTGTCATCTGGATGCAACCTTCCAAGCTGGGTTCTAGGAAGAAGATGCTCCTTACACACACACACAACTGTCACTATCACACAGAAGGAACCTGTCCAGCCCCTCCAGTGGCTGTGGTGCTATAGGCTGTGGTGCTATAGGGTTTACTACAGAAACAGCTACTAACTAGCTTAATTTGGGATCTGGCCTTGCCAGTGTTTTGTCAATGACGTAAGCCTGAACACATTTATAATGTGAGATAATTGTTTCTACATTTCAGTGCACTCGGCCTCATCAGAGAGGTTAGAAGGGGCCTCTGGAGGAGATCTAACACAACCTTCTGCTCGAAGTTGAGTTATCTTCTCCATGATTGTAGCCTACTAAATTCTGGTTTGAGGTGCTTTGTAACAGGTAAAGACCTCATCCACCTACCTCTGCAGTAGCTTCTTGAGCTCCTCAAAAACCTCAATATATTTCTCCTCCAAAGGAAATCTGGGGTACCAGAGACTGGAAGGGCTCAGGACAAAATCAAGCGAGACACAAACAGCAACCAGCCCAGGGCATGCATGCCCCACACATAATTTATGAGAAAGCTCCCAGACGTGGCCACAGAGAGGTGGTTTCCAGACCCATGGCTAGCAAACTGACACACTGAACTGACAGTCACCCTTCCAGGGGGTGAGGACATGTATTTGCTCAAGACAGGTCTGTGGCAAAGCAGAATATTGATTGCAAGGTCTTAATATGCTCCCTACTCATTCTGCCACCATTCCTCATATGCCGTAACTGCACACAGCAGGGATGTTTGTATCCTCCTCCGAAGCATCTGGCTCCACCAGGGCCAGGATACTGTGTGTACTGGAGTGCTGGTCTGGGATGCTATGGAAATTCCTGACTTCCTGAGTTGTTTATTTTTCCATTGCAGTGACCCACCAAGAGATGCACAGGGAGTTCTGCAGCTTCCTGTGAGTAGGTCTGTTAACCTTTTGTCCACCAGCCTCTCCCCTCCTCTTCAAGCAACAGGAAAGGAAACATTCCCACCCTCTGGCAGCAAAACAGATTGGAACATTCAATCCCTGTCCTGCAGAGCTGTGTGAAGCAGTGTGGGACCAGCTCTTACTATTTGGGACAATACTGATCAGAGAAGGCAATTAAGATATACCATGTAGAGCCACTTTCACTACTCATAAGGCTGCTGAGCTTCTCAGCTTCTCCAAGAGTAGCTCCCTGGTGTTTATTTTGGTAGGTGGAAGAAGTAACAAAACCAAAGTTTGCATGGCCTCATTGTCACTGTCTCTTCAGACTGTGATTCAACCTTCACCAAACGGCCCAGGGCAGCTATTTATCAGAAATAACTGTTATGCCTAGAATGACACTGGCAGGATGCCTTGTACTATCCTGTCTCAAGTCTGGAGCACTGCTCTGGATTCGTATTAAGGATAGCTGACACCAATGTGTTTTTGAAAGAAACACTCGTGTGTTAGTTGCTTGCTTACCCAACAGCTGGGTTCTAAATTAAATGCTGTTTATTAGTAACATATTTTTGGTCTAATTCTTAATGAAACATCCATGAAAAACATTATAGCACTAAATTCCAAACTCCAGTCTCAGCTACAGCAGTGTAAATCTAAAATGACTCTGTTGATTTCAGCCTCCTTGTTTATGCTGCTATTTCCCAGCAAACAGACAGTACCCCTAAATTATCATTATAAACCAGTATAAGTTCAGAAAAGCTTGCTGCAGTTAGATTGCATCAGGATTCCCCATTATTGCTCTCTATTTTAACATGCTTGCAACTTTGAAGCTGAAATTTTTCATGCTTCACCTCAGACAGTGATGTTCCCAGATCTCTGTGCCTGGGAATATCATGGAACAGATCCTCCTAGAAGATCTGCTAAGGCACATGGAGGGCAAGGAGGTGATTCGGAAGCATTGCTTCACCAAGAGTGAGTCTTGCCTGACCAACTTAGTGGCCTTCTATGAAGGAGTGAGAACATCAGTGGACAAGAGAAGAGCTACAGATATTGTCTTCAGGCCTTTGACATGATCCCCAGCAACATCCTTCTCTCTAAAGTGGGGAGATATGGATTTGATGGGTGGACTGTTCAGTGGACGAAGAATTGGTTGGATGGTCACATCCAGACAGTAATGGTCAATGGTTCTATGTCCAAATGGAGACTTGTGTCAAGTGGCGTCCCTCAGTGGTTTGTACTGAGACAAGTGCTGTTTAATATCTTCATCAGTGACCTAGTGGGATCAAGCGCATCCTCACCAAGCTGAGTGGTGTAGTCAACATGCCAGAGGGATGGGATGTCCTACAGAGTGACCTGGACAATCTGGACAAGTGGGCCCATGTGAACCTCATGAGGTTCAGCAAGGCCAAGTGCAAGGTCCTGCATATGAGCCGAGGCAACCCTTGTTATCAGTACAGGCTGGGAGATTCAGGGATTGAGAGCAGTCCTGAAGAAAAGGACTTGGGGGTGATAGCGGATGAAATGCTCGACACGAGCTGGCAATGTGCACTCACAGCCCACAAAGCCAACCCTAACCTGAGCTGCATCAGAAGAAGTAGGTCAAGTGAGGTGATTCTCCCCATCTACTCTGCTCTGGTGAGACCCTACCTGCACTACTGCACTGAGCTCTGGAGTCCTTAGCACAAGAAAGACATGGACCTGCTGGAGCAGGTCCAGAGAAGGGCCACAAAAATTATCAGAGGGCTGGAGTATCTCTCCTATGAAGACAGGTTGCGAGTTTGGGTTGTTCAACGTGGAGAAGAAAAGGTTCCGGTGAGACCTTAAAGTGGCCTTTCAATATTTAAAGGGGGCCTATAAGAAAGATGGGGACAATCTTTTTAGCAAAGCCTGCTGCAAAAGGACAAAGGATAATGGTTTTAAACTAAGAGATATATGGAAAGAATTCTTTAAGAGTGAGAGTGGTAAGACCCTGGAACAAGTTGCCCATGGAGGTGGTAGAATCCCCATCCATGGAAACATTCAAGGTCAGGTTGGACAAGGCTCTCAGCAACCTGATCTAGTTAAAGATGTCATGAATAGATGACCTTTAAAGGTCCCTTCCATCCCAAAGCATTCTATGATTTTTTGGAAAGCCAACCAGAAAGTCCCATGATTTGTTTCCATGCTAAGCGATCACACACACCAAAAGAAAAAGAAGCCAAAGCCCCCGGGAGTCTCCAGTCAGAAAGGACTCTCCCCCGGATCTGTGCTGGTTCCTCTGGGCTACCAGGACACACAAAGTGGGGCAAGAAGTTTGTCATCTGCAGAACTGTTAACTTCTGTGAGATCCATCACTTTTCTACTGCGTGATGTTCCCGAAGCCTAGAAGCTCTCATTTCTTTCTCCTCCCTAACCTCCCCTTTGAAAACTAAATCGTTCACACAGCGATGATGAATTAATTGTGCTGCTGCAGGATCAGCTCTCAGGCACCAGAAATTAGGAAGTGAGAGAACTGAAGCTGTTCATTCAACTTTAATTAAGTCCTGGCATAAAATACATTACAATAGCCTTTACTCCTCATTAACACAGCCTTGGGCTAACTCTTACACAATCTAGCCAGTACATTTTTTTCAACAATACATTGTACAGATGACAATGATATTGCTACCTATTGCTACGACTCCTTCATGCTTCTCTGAGACCCTGTTCTCAGCTGCTTATCTCTCTCACGAGCTTTAACACATGGATCAAAGATTCCAGTCCTGGGCCCTTTCGCATTTTTCCAACGCAGAAGTCATGGAGGAAGTTTTTATCAAAATACTTCCTCCATTTCCAAATAGCTGGCTAATGAAAAATACACTTTTTTGCCCAAGTTAAAAATTCTGGCCCACCTTTGGTTGGGCTGAGACTTCAAAGCTTGCAGGAGACAGCCGTTAAGGCCACCTCTCCCACAATGGAAACATCTTGAAAAAATGACAGCACCTCTAACTTTGCAAAGACTTAAATTATCCAGAAGCTCCTTTTGTCTCGAGTGTGCTCTGATTTGGGGGCCAAGTGAGACTCTCCTCTACGGTCTGTGCTGCTGTGAACTGAGCCCAGGAGCAAAGGGAAGAAAGCTTGTCTCTACTCGGTGCCGACAGACTCTTGGAGAGGAGATGTGACCAGTAAAATGTTAAAAGTTCTTTGTTATTTCACAAGAGTGATTTTTTTTTTTTCCAAAGGCATATAAGCTCAGCTAGATCTGGGAAGATTTTCACCAAGATGGCAAAAAGCACATTTCTGACAAAAACCCATCTGCTAAATTTCAGAAAAAAGGCATGAAGACATTTTCAATGCACAAACCAAGACTTTTTTTCTTCTAACCACTTAAGAACTACTAAGCTGTTTGGCAGGTATTTTCTTTCAGACTGTAACGATCAGGATAGAAAAATTCAGCACGAGAGATAAAGTTTGTCCAATCTGCAAGATGCTGCAAAAAGTCCCTACATTAATCACAGAATCATAGAGTGGTTTAGCTAATGGGTACAAACTTGATCATAGGAAGTTCCATCTAAACACGAGGAGGAACTTCTTTGAGAGTTGCAGAGCACTGAAAGAGGCTGCCCAGAGAGGTGGTGGAGTCTCCATCTCTGGAGACATTCAAAATCCACTTGGATACCATCCTGTACAACCTGTTCTGGCAGGGAGGTTAGACTAGATGATCTCCAGAGGTCCCTTCCAACTCCCACCATTCTGTGGTTCTGTGATTCAGTGGGTTGGGAAGGACCTTAAAGATCAGTTTGTTCCAACCCCCTGCCATGGGCAGGGACACCTCCCACCAGACCAGGCTGCTCAAAGCCCCATCCGACCTGCCCTTGAACACTTCCATGGAGGGGGCTTCCACGGCTTCTATGAGCAATCTGTACCAAGGCTAAGAAGCACTGGGATGCCCGAGAACGCTTCAATATCTCCATAAGAAAGAATCATAAGCTTTAAGTGAATATCAGCAAATATTAAGTTAAGAGAATCCAGAAAAACTTCTAAGACAGAAAGAAAGCATCGTGTATTTCCTGCTCAAATGTCACTGTGTGCAATATGCTTCCAACACACTTGGAAAGTCAATTCACATGATCTCTGCTGTACCAAGGAGAAAGAAAATCGCACCAGAAAGACACCAGTGCTGGGGCCAGTGCTTTTCAATATATTCATCAATGACCTGGACAAGGGATTAGAAAGTGTTGTAAGCAAGTTTGCTGATGACACCAAACTGGGAGGAGCGGTTGACACACCAGAAGACTGTGCTGTCATACAGAGAGACCTGGACAGGCTGGAGGGCTGGGCAGGGAGAAATCTCATGCGGTTCAACAAGGGCAAGTGCAGAGGTTTGCACTTGGGAAAGAATAACCCCATGTGTCAGTATAGGTTGGGGACTGCCCTGCTGGAAAGCAGTGTAGGAGAAAGGGACTTGGGGGTTCTAGTGGACAGCAGGATGACCATGAGCCAGCAATGTGCCCTCGTGGCCAAGAAGGCCAATGGCATCCTGGGGTGTATCAGAAGGGGAGTAGCAAGTAGGTCAAGAGAGGTCTTCCTGCCCCTCTACTCTGCCCTGGTGAGGCCACATCTGGAATATTGTGTCCAGTTCTGGGCCCCTCAGCTCAAGAGAGACAGGGAACTGCTTGGGAGAGTCCAGCGCAGAGCCACGAAGATGATGAAGGGAGTGGAACATCTCACTTATGAGGAAAGGCTGAAGGAGCTGGGTCTCTTTAGCTTGGAGAGGAGGAGGCTGAGGGGTGACCTCATAAATGTTTATAAATCTGTCAAGGGCGAGTGTCAGGAGGACGGAGCCAGGCTCTTTTCAGTGACGTCCATTGACAGGACAAGGGGCAATGGATACAAGCTGGAACATAGGAGGTTCCACAAAAATATTAGAAAAAACTTTTTCACGGTGAGGGTGACAGAGCACTGGAACAGGCTGCCCAGGGAGGTTGTGGAGTCTCCTTCTTTGGAGGGATTCAAAACCCGCCTGGATGCGTTCCTGTGCAGTCTGCTGTAGGTGGTCCTTATCTGGCGGTGGGTTGGACTAGAAGGTCCTTGAGTTTCCTTCCAACCTCTAACATTCTGTGATTCTGTGATCCCTGACCCCCTCAACTCCAATAAAACAAGTGGTCCTTTCCTTTTCTTTAAGCTGGATCAGTTCCAGAATGGGGTTGAAACACAAGGTTATGAAGAGTTTTGTGGGCATATATGAACAAAAAGAAGCAGGAAAATGACTAGCAGCAAAGCAGGAATAAATTTATCTCATATCACCATATAATAAGGAAAATCATAGCAGCAGGGCACTAACCTTTCAGACAAGATGTTAGCCTCTCTCTAAACTCTCGTCTTCCTCCACATGGTTTCTAATGTCTTTCTCACATCTGCCCACTTGTCCTAAGAGTCCTCCTGGACATTTGCTGGATGGAGCATCCAAAACTCATCATGTTACATCCAATCAGACAAACATCCAAGGAGAACATTCCATTCAGCCAGTAAAGGCAGTTATCAACACCAACAACAGATAACTCTTGTTATCCACATAAATGAAGTAAAGGTAATGGATTTACCCAGTTTAAATGCTAACAGCTGCACAAATAAGCTTTGTGCAATATTCACACCAGGCATTGCAGTCCCAATTCTTATACAGGATTCTTCTCGGGTGCTCCTACCGCTTACTGTACTGTATTACCATTCTGTTTCTCCACACATATAAAATAGACACAGAAGAGCAACCACCTGCACAGAATTGTCATTTGCACTGAAATAAATGTATGTTAAATTTCTGCAGCTACTCAATTTACATTTTAAGTATTCAGAATAGGAAATGTTCCTTTTCCTGTGCAAAACTGTTCTGACCAAAATGGGAAGACTCAGAATTGCACTTTAAAATTAGGATCAACCTGACTGAAAGAAAAAAGAAAAAGTGAAATTCTTCCTTTTTTGTTAAACTGAATGTCCCAGTTTGAGCTAAACAGAACCAAATCTGTTCAGTGATTTTACCTTTCAGCTTAGCCTCTTCTAAGGGACTGCATGCTTCTAAGAGTCAGCAGCATGTTCTGCTACTAGAAATGATAACACCTGATGTTCACAGTTACTGCCTGGGACTGGAATGCAGAAAGGCTCTTGCTGATACTTATTCCTACAGTGGCCAAGGCCACTGCTGGCTCTCGTGTGCCATGCTGGGGGTGCCGGGTAGTAAGAGGGGTTACAAGGAAGTAAAAGGATGCACCTCCTGGAGGTAATAGACAGGACAGGTGACCAACAAGAGTATTCCATTCCAAATACGTCATATTCGATATAAAACTGATTAAGTTCCCTTCCTCAATGTCTGGTGCCCAAGGAGAACTCCATCCCATTTTCTGCCTTGCATCCTGATCCTGGCTTCCCAAATCCAGCTGCTGTATCTGGTTCCTCTCTGCCGCTGAGCCTGGGGCTTCCCCAGTGCCACGGCTCGGCAGCAGGGATTGTTATCGGAGGGGAGGAGTCAGCTTCAATACTGATTTGGTACATATTTGTATGTATTTAATTATTTTCATTATTCCTTTATTAGTACTATTATTGCTTTATTAAAGCTGTTTTAAGTTTTCTTTTTCAATCCTTAAGTCTCTCTGCCTTATTCCCTTTCCCTTCCCATCTAGGGAGGGAGAGAGGTTAGACAGCATCTGTCAGTGTTCACTGCCTGGCCCAGCCTTAACCCCTTGACACTGCACTATTTCTTTTTAACCAAAACGCAGAGTGTTTGCTGGAAAAAATAAACCTCTTGACAATGGCATCACAGATCTAACACACAGTATATTTACTCTGTGAAGTTAAAGCAGTAGAAGGATTTATAGTTAGCACATATGAAGGACAATGTATTGGAAAGTGATACTTTTACAGTAAAAAAACCTCATCATCTTATTAGTGGTTTGCATTTCAGAAAGCTTCACTCATTTTTTTTCCTTTTCAGTGCATTTCACCACAGACAAAACACGCCAGCTTTGCAAGAGATGAAGCTCCTGTTTATCCACAGACCAAGCGTTCTGAATTCGAGAAGAATAAGCTCTCCCTGCAGAGTCGCACCAATGCGGGGGCATAGCGCGAGGGGCACCACCCCTTGGGGAAGGCACCCTGAGTTCTCAGCTTTCTGCTGAGACTGTCACACTGAGCTGTGAGGTTTTGGTTTTTCTGATGCCCCCGGTAGAATCTGACCCCAGACTGGAAAATCACTTTTGAGTGAGTTTGAGCAGCACTGAAATGTCATCAGGTTCACCTCTTCTACTGCTGTCGGGACTTCCTCACAAGCTAAGAAACGCCCTTCGTGGAGCGAGCTCAGTGAAGTTACAGATAGAAACCCGGCCAGCCTGGGTTGCACAGGCCTCACACTGTGCCAGCGCTGGAGGATTAGCTCATTATTCACTGCCTTCAAGTCAAGGATTTTAAGATGAAACCTCAGTGAGAGCCCAAAGATCAGCTTCAAGGTTGCAAACACCGGTGCACACACATGTTTACCTTATGCCATGGGGGCTGCTGTCTGCCTGCTCACTCCATTGCCCAGGGCAGTGGCCAAGGCAATTTCCCCACCGAGCACCAGCCAAGGCAGGCAGAGCAGGCTCTCCCCACCGAGCTGCTGAACAAAGCATGAATGAAAACTGACCCTGGGAGGACAAGGAGCTTTGGACATTCAAAACACGCAACCAAGGTGCTGGGGCCACTCCTGCAATCCGCTCACTCCGGAATCATCCCACTCCTTCGCTCCCCTGGGCTTTTGGGATCAGGTCAGGTTTAATGGCCCAGCTCTCCACCGTGCCCTCAGAACTGAAAGGAGAAGAGGAACGCAGGACACTCACCACATCTGTGTTTGTGATCTTGGCCAGGAGGTCTGTGAGGCTGTCCCCGTCATCGAGCTGAAGGCCACAGATGGCTGCTCCCACACTTCCAGTTGCTATCATTGATGGTGGGTACATGGCAAAGTTAAAATCTGCAAGAACAGATCTGGGAATTAGTCCAAGCCCAGACCAGAAAAGCTGCAAAACATCAGAGGCAAGCAACATAAAAAAACCACACCCAAGAATAAAAAACGGGGAAGTAGAAGAAAGGGAAAAGTGCCACTCTTTTGGTCCAGTGGAGCTCATTAGTCACACTGCTCATCACGAGCAGTCAAAGAAGGGGTAACAGATCTGCAAATTAAAATGGAAATGCGGTTCGGTCTTTTATTTTCACTGATGCATAAAGTAAACCTGGACAATTTTTAATAGTCTTTCCTTAGTTTCAAAGAAAAGGAAAGAGAAGAAGGAGGCTTTCTGTAATTTATGTCAGAAATTTGGTTCTCAGTTGCATTAGAGCTCTCTGTATAACCAGAAAACTAACTGGAATAAGGCATCACAAAAGACCAAACTGAGATTTTTTTAGTCACGTCAATTTTTAAAGACTTAATTAACTCGAGCACTTAAAGACCTGTCCGCGAAAGAGATTTTAATTAACGGTTCATCTTTACCACCTTTGCAATTAAGAAGTGAGAACACTTACAGCCCATAGCTACATAATCAAAGAAAAAACAAAGATCACATTTGTCATTAATGAACAAGCTGAAAATCCCTTTCAAAACTTCCTCTCACACATCTGTGGAGAACAGGAGAGAAATTAAAATAAAACTAAACGCTCTTGAGACCTTCATAAGGCAATTTTATGGTTTATGATACTTTCATAGGCACTGGTTTATTGGAATGTCTTACCAAATCCCTTTTCCAGGAGATCTTCTAGGTTACTGGTATCTTCCTAAAATGAAACTTGGTTTGCAAGCTCCTTGGTTCAACAATAACTCATTAACAAACCCTTTGCTACCAGTTTTCAATTGGGGGGACTGGAGGAGGAGGAAGAGGATACCCGAGTAATACCTAACATGAAATAAAACACAACCAATATATTCAGTCTATTTATAGGAACAGATTGTTACAGAAAAGTGCCCTTCTGTGAAGGGCAGATCCCAAGTCCTCTCTGTTCAGCTAGCACAAATTCTGTAACCCTGTTTATGTCTGCATAACCACTCTGGTTTTAGACACATGAGAGTTGTTTTCTGCCTCTCAGACTCCGAGCTGGCAGATACTGCAATAGCTGTGGAGACTGCATGTTCTTCTCCAGGCTGGAATATGTCCCTGGGACCCACGAAGAATGAAGCAGTCAGGTAAGAATGGGACTCGGGTCATAACATTCATCCAGAGGGACTGGGAATGTTAGAAGGACAGAAAAGGAGGAGCTGAAACCCTGACATGGATTTACCTGTCTCACAAAGCCACCAGGAGGTGACCACTGCAAGCCCACCAAGCAAGCATGCTGCTGAAGTCTTCCTACCAGGGAAGATTCGTAGGCATCACACTCTGACAAACACTTCCAAAGGTGCAAATTTCCAACTGCAGCAATGGATGCAGACTGCCATTACTATAAAAATTATGCACTACTGTAATAGTAAGAACCCACTATACACAGGAAAGGTGATGATCTTGGGAGATTAAATTGCATTGCCCTCGCTGTTGAGTGAGTCAAAAGCAGAGCCTTTACTCATATTGATCAGTGCAGGACATAACCCTTGAGAATGTTGATCTCAGCACACATCAAGCTAACAGGAACTGCACTTTCATGATCAAAATCGCCTTCACATTTACGTCATGTAAATTTACACACATACATGCAAGGACTAGCCCCAACTCGCCTGCATAGGGAAAATAGATAAGGTTACCTGAGACATAGCACACGCACTCCCCACGGAGCCCGCTCAATCCCCAGAGTCTCAGCCTGTGGTTGCACTTATCGCTGGGCCAGACCTCGAGAGCAGGCCATAAATACTGTGGGATTTTTAAGCCCTCAAAGCAGCCCTCTTTTTATGCTGTTTTGCCTCTCTTCTTACTCACTGCTACTGATGGAGGGCCCCAGGACTCGGCTCTGGGTGAGCTTCCTATGGGTTGATGTGGTAACTAATGGCTCCATGAAAGAAGTGTGACTGCTGGGCCACCAGTTTACAAAGTCCAACATGAAAAGAAGGAATGGTGAAAGGACTCTGACAACACAAGACTTTATAAAGGTTGCAAATGCTTATGTGTTTGTGTGACTGTTCAGAGTCTTCTCCTGGTCCATAGAGCAAAAACCAACTATCTACAAAATTTAAGAATGTTTTTAACAGTTATGGAAGAGACCTAATGTCCCCAAAATCTGCTCTCATCTACGTAGAGTGATTCATCAGCAATGCCACTAATTTCTTTAGAAAGGGGATAAAATAAAGACGACTACATTTTCCCAGGTCTGTTTCTCCTCTTGTACACACTGCACTTGCTTGGGTTTGTGAATCCCTTGCACTTGCATTGGTGTGAACGAGGCTGTATTTGGCCAATGTGGTCCTAGGTTGGGACGAGACTCCTGCTTTTAAGTCTTTGGACTTACCAAACTATCTCCTAGTTATGCGTGGGAACTACAAGTGGCAATAGACTTTCCATAATTTACCCCTCCTCACCTCGAGTTTCAGGGAAGGTCTACTAAAGAGTTGGTGCAAAATCTCTCAAACTCTGCCAGTGTTTGGACAGCCCTATGGAAGCTATGATGCAGCGGCTGCAAGCCAAAACCCACCCTTTCACACTCATCCTCTGAGCAAGCCACAAGCAGAAAAACAGACTCACTTGAAGGCCTGGACAGACCCACACCCTCATGTGTGTTCACTGAGCCCTCACACAGTCGCTTCACCCAGCCCTGAGGGGCTCGTGGGGAGACCTGAGCACCAGGGAGCTCCCATGTCTTGCATTGAACGCTCAGCACTGGCCAGGCACAGGAAGCTGAGCGAAGGACAGAGCTCCAGCCTGCCCTCTGAACTTCCTTGTCTCCCAGGGGCTTGCATCAAGACCTTCACATTATCCTAATGCCGGTTTTTCTCGCGGTTGATTTTTTATCTGCTCCCAGAAACCGTCTTCCTAGGAAGCTGAATAAAGAGCCACAGTGCCCCTGCCAACTAGCTCTGCTGTAGGTCTGCTTCCACGTGGGGTCACATGAGAACATTTCTATGCCCAATAACCTTGTTAGTTCCCTTAATGTCATTCATAATGCAAATGAGACAGCGAGCGAATGGCCAGAGGCCCAGAGTGACTAAAGCTCAGCATCCAGAAAGTCTTACATTGCCTCTAGCTCTAAACTAACTTCCCTCCATAACAAGCACCATAAACTTGGCTATCAAAGCTACACATGCCCAGTCTTTGTTGTACAACAGGCAGCGATTTGTATCACTGGCTTCTATTTTTAGCATATTAATTAACTACTGCAACTGGTGAGGCAAGTGTCTCCAACTGGAGAGTGTGGCGCCATTGTCTGAAGTCATCACCTCATCTCGCGCTATTGAAAATCATGGCAGTGACCCTCCTGCTGATATGAATTTAACCTGACATGCCCACAAAGGGATGGGGGGTGGTGCACCAATTTTGTGCACATGGTTCTCCACATCACCCTGGACCCTATTAGTGTGGAAAGAGCTCATTGAAAGAAAAGAAGCCACATTGTGCTGGGCCACCTAGAGGGTTGAATAGAAAAGACTGAGGAAAAGAGCAGGCAGCGGAATAAAGGCCGTAATTAACATATTTCCATATTCAAGCAAAGCAATAACTACGTGAAATGTTTGTCAAGGTGCAATGAAAGCACAAAAATTAAGTACCGTATCTGAGGGGATGCAGAACGCCCCTCCAACTCTCTTACATTCCATCAAGAAACTCAAAACAAGCTTTTTACATGTTATTTTCCATTATAAACCTTTATTCTACTCCCCGCCCCCCCCGACAAGCAGCCAATTCCCGCCATCCTCACTCAGTTTTCACCCAGGTAAAACTGCCCCCAGGATTAAGTCAAAAACTTGCCCTGAGATTTAAATAAATAAATAAATAGGAGAGAGAGGACCTAAATATGTGAAGCTGACACATAAGGTTTTACTTTAAATTCTTGTTGGACACGATGAACCCTGAATTACGGAGGGAATCTTATAAAGAGCATTTCTAACTGGACACCTGAAGCAAGGCTATGGGTTAAATTCTTCTTTCAGACGTATGTGCAACCTTGGTTAACAGGCACTCTGGAGCATGCACCAAAGTCATGGCTCTGACTCTTAGATTTGTTGTGATTTATGCAATTTCCCGGGAATGTACGGAAGAGTCCCATTAAATGTCAGAGAAGTAGTGCAACAAGGTGTAGTCTATGAGAATCTAAGCACATGAATGCTTCAGAAGATACCGGCTTGTCAGAAAACAGGACTTGGTTTATCTTCTATTCCCAGGCAATAAACGCTAACTAGAAACCATGCCATCCTCGTTCTGATATCATCTTTTCCTGAAGGACCTTAAAAACAAGGGATCAACCTTGCAAAACTCCTTGCTGGGAAGAAAAAAAACACAACAAAACACAAGAAACAGTGCCCTTTGAAATACAGCCACCTCTGGACCAGCCGGCTAGAGTCATCAAGTAAATTCAGGGTACCCTGAATCCTCACCCTGCTTTCAGACTGGAGCTCACAGAGCCAGGGCACAATCACAGGCACATGGCAAGGACGCGTTTCTGCCGTTGCAGCACATGTCTAGGACCCTGCACACGGCGGTCGAGCTATTTTGCTGGCTCCCCCCTGGCCCAGTGGACTTCACTACCTCCGAGCCAGGAAAATGCAAGGTTGACAGTCAGGCTAAAGCAGGAGGGAACCGGAGGCAGGAACCCAGAGAGGTCCTGCAAGGGGAAGCCCTAACTCGCAGCCAATAAATGAAAACTGCCGGAAGGAAAAGAGCACTGACAAATATCCAGGCTGAACGTGCTCAGTGTGCCAAAGCCAGGTGGGAACTCTACCTTCTTACAATGACCCTTGTGGCTGCTCTGGCTGCTGCCTGGGTTTTTTAACAGACAGTTTTCATCTCTATAATTTGATAGAAGTTTATTTTCAAGAGTCGCAAACGCAGAATTGGAAACTGTCTTGTTGAGGAAGGCAATGATTCTTGTGGGGGACAAAAAAAAAAAAAAGATCGTTACCACCATCAGGAGAACAGACTCACGTCAGTTGTTAATATCAGTTTATAAAATAATATATTGGTGAAGTTTCACCTAGCCTCAAACTTCATCCAGCCAGTGACTGTACTATGAAGACAAGCACAAATCTATATTTAACCAGGTCTAAGGGAAACAATTTAAGTAGTGAATTTAAGTCTTTCCTGTTTTGATCTAAATGCAATTCCAGCTCCAGTGTGTTACTTCTTTTCTCAAATGCCGTTGGTTTTAACTGCACTAGCCATATTTTTCTCTTGTTCTCATATTTCTCAAACTTCTACTGCAATTGTCCCCCACACTAACCATTTCTGCTTTTAAAGGCAAAACCAGATGACTCTTCAGCCCTTCAAAAAAGGGCACGGCAGGGTCAAGTATGACCAAACAAAAAACTCTTAAGGAAAACAGGATGCAGACCTACTTTTACTCATAGAGTAGGTGGGAGGGCACACACCTAATTCTGCTCCTGTGCTACAGCAAGGCACAAAGTATCTGGCTTTTATACAAATGGGTCTCAAACATCCTAAATGCTAATGTTCCATCACAACCAAGTGAGGTAGAGACAAGGAAACATGTTGAACAGTCTATGTAAAGTACACGAGCACTCACTACAATACACACATTAGCTGACCATAAGCACTATTTCTGAACAACTGCTTGCACTGATTATTATTTTCGCTTGCTCTACTCTTTCACTAAGGAAGCTTAACCAAGGATGCGAATTATGTTAGTGCTTGAACCACCAAAAGGTCAGATCTGCAGCTAGTAAGAAGGAGGGCAACTTATTTGGCAGTGCTGTAATTACACCAGTTTGTATCAGCAAACGCTCCCTTCCTCCATTTCCTTCCACCTCATCTTCCCAGATTTGTTGGGTCCTACAACTTAAGTAGTGAATCTGCTCACACTAAAAACATTCCCCAGGCCCTGCTTACTTGTTGATGGAGCTTCCATGGCTCCAAAAAGTTCAATATACTAATATAAGCTGCTTCTCCCAGGAACAAGCAAGAACCTTCTTCTGCACAGCAATAAATTCACATGAATTATTTTTTTCTGTCATGCATAAGTATTTGTGCAAACACTGCCACTTTGCAACATGTATTTAATTTCCAAGAGATCAAGCCACACAACAAAGCCTTTGAGGACTCTGAAAGAGCCTCTGAAAAGAATAGGTCTCCAATAAAACTCGTATCATACTTTTATCCTCTGCAGGGACAGAGCCCAGTAACTCTTACACTGGCTGAGAAGGGAAGGATGCACAGCAGACTTGTCCAGCAGGAGTCCTGAGGACCAAGCATGCTTCTTGGTGTTACAAAGCATTCTGTGTGGTTACCCTCCAGATCACTACTAGGGTTGTAGGCCTCATCTTGCAGTCTTTGCTCAGACAACACTCCCATTGACTTCCACAGAACTTCTGTCTGAGTAAGGACTCAGGATTTGGCCCAGAAGTTAAAAAAAAAGAGCCTTCTCAGCTTTCAAACGTAGATGATTAATGTCCCAGAAACAGTGGGCAGAGGTTTGGCACACCGTACGAAACTGACCTAAAGGTGAAATTTTCCTCCTCTTTCTCAGCCTCTTTGCAGACACAGGCTTTGAAAGCCATGAGTCTATGAGATGCTGCATTGTATCCATCACAGGAACATCTCACCTGCCACAGGACTCGGCTGAAGCACAGAAGAGACCATGCAAAGGGCTGAGTCTAGGGATCTACACAAGTCACCTTCTGTCTCTGCAAGACTGCAAAGCTTTTTGCTTCCAAGTTTTGCATGCCACTTAAATAAAACACTGAAAACCTCCTCACTAGCATTAGTCTCTCCATTACAGCTTGTGTTCAAAGATGCACAGCTCCTCTTTCTGAAAGCCTGGAAGGGCACAGCCTGCTCTTTCCCAAAACCATTCTCTTACAGGCCCTGAGATAAAAAGGGGTATCCCGTGCCAAAAAAGTGGCACACACAGCCTCCAACAAGAGAGTGTAACACAAGGAAGCAGCTGGGCATCTGTGACTCTAAATGACATGGAAGAAGAAGAAGAAATGAAGGGCATGCTGAAGTCCAGGAAATAATCCATGGATCTCTTTTCATTGGCAGCACGGCATGCTCTGCGTGCAGCTCTGGAACCGGAGCCCTCTCCCACTACTCCAGGAGCGACTCCCTGGCTTGAAGCACAGCACAGATGAGCAAACAGGCAACCCCTAAGAAAACATTTCCAAGCTCTGGAGTGCTGGGTGAAGAGACAGAGGAGGAAGAAAAGGCACAAAGCAATGAAGAGACGGAGGTGGGGTCAGAGCGGCAAAGAGACATGATTCCAGAGAGCAAAAAAAGGACAATCACCACTGGGCTCACAGATAAACAGGATCCTCCTCTGGTCAAAAAGCAGTAAGCATCAAGTTTGTCAAGCTCTACGGTAAGGGCAAGGGCTCCAGATGCAGCCTCTTAAGGCCTTTAAAATTCAGAAGACTCCCAAAGAATATTTTAGCTTGCACAGGAAGTCACCAGCGGGATGAGAAAACAAACGACATCATGGCAGGCTAGGCTATGCCAGTGCGTGTCGATCTACACATTTACTGCAGAGGCAGTACGAGGCAGCCTGAAGAAAGCTGGCTTATGCATGGGCCATTCCCAGCCACCAGATCAAGCTCTCACTTAATGACAGTACTCTGTTTGCACGACCACGTTGCTGGCAGCACAGTCAGGAATGGGCTGCAGGGGGATGCTGCTTTGGGCCCCTTCCAGTGGAGAAGGAGGCTCCTGAAAGCATTGCAAGTGCAGTGCAGGAGAAAAACTTTATTCACGGAATAAGCTTCTGTCTTGCCCAGCAGCTGTACGTTCAGATGGGACAAGGGCAAAGAGGGATACATTCCAGTCTCAGTCATGCTCATGTGAATCATTAATCACTGCAAGGACTGGGGAGAGGCTGTGGATTTATATCCACGCAGCTTGTTTCAGAAACCGGGCTCAAAATAAAGAGAAACAGAGAGAGTGCAAAAAATGATAAAACATGACTGAGGAATATACAAAAGAATTGAGAAAGAATAGATGAGTATCAAAGTGATCCCACACATCCAGCACAACATCCAGAACTGTTAATGGTTGTTTCGCTCTCCATTTGCTGACACAAACTACTGCAGGACTGAGATCACAGTCAGCTCTGTAAAGGCAGGGGGCACTTGGGAATTTATGGTATAATCCTTTTGCTGGGAAAACAGCGCAGGTGCTGAAGAACTCAGGCTAGAAGAAAAAAGTTGAACATACGCCAGTTTCTGCAGAATACAGTAAAGAAGAAAAAGTATTTGAGAGCAGAGAAGGCTGCACTGAGATGAGTAAAAGGAGATTCATTGCTGTGCTCCAGACCAGAGCCATTAGCCAGGCAGCGAGGTCAGGTCTGGTACAGTAAAGAGTCAAAATCGGGTTAAACACACACATGGAGGGAACAAGAGAATGTCAAAGGAGGTCATATTGCCGAAAGATGGCAAATGGGGAAATGAAACATCAGGCTTAACCCAAGCTGGTGGAGAGCAGAAGCTTTGAGGGAGAAAGGGAAAGAAGAAACACAACGGCTGACGAGAGCTCTGCAACAAATAGGACAAGAAAAGGAAATGACAACTGGATCTGGAAAGAAGTCTGATGAGAAGGGACTTTTCCTCACCAAGGAGGGTAGGAACGACTTCAAGAAGAGTGGCAGTGAAGTGAAATATCGTGGTAACAATATTTTTATAATGCAAATGGCAGTGGTAGCTTGCTAGTAAATTGGGAATGAGACAGAAAACTGGGAATGAGAGCTTGGATAAGATCTCTGCTTTTGAAACTGCCAACGGTTGTGGGTCACCCTCAACACTAAGTTCCAACACAGTGGTTCATGGAAAACTGGATGAGAAGAAAAGCTACAGTCAGCACCATGGTGCCCTGTCTTTTGGGAAGCTCCATATGCCATCAATTATGTCTTTCATTCGCAAGAAAAAAAAACCTCTCACTCGTTGCTTCTTTAAACTCTACAGAAAGAACTTTGGTTCATGCGCTGGAGACATATAACATGAGAAGCAGATCACACAGGGGAAACCCATTACAGAAGTGCATGACGGGGCTAAGGGCTGGGAAAAGGATGCTGTTTTGGATCTCAGTAAATGACTAGTAAAGCATGGAGCTAACCATCAAAGAGTTCATGGAGAAAGGGTGGAAAGATGCCACGGACTTTGAAAACTCCTTAACAGCCCACAGGACAAAGGATTACAGAGCAAAATTTGAAAAGCTAAATCATAATGAAATCTAAGTTGTCCAAGAAAATGTCCCTTTTGGATAAAAACCAAAACAAAACGCTATTGTAAGAGGTGAAAGCAACAAAAGAGGGAAGATTGGTCTGGTTTGGAAGACAATATGGATGTATGTTGGAGCTTGATGGCTGATGGTGGTGTGAGGATCCAGAGAAATGTCCATGGGAAAGATCATCTTTTTCAGAAGAAATGGAGCAGTGTGAATGAGTTCTGGGTAGGGGGAGAAGGCAAAGAAAGAAGGCAAAGCTGAGGTAACAGATTAATCCTAAAGTAAAAAACTAAATAGTTCAGAAATTCTTCATGAATTACCAAGAGTGATCCTGCAGATTTAGAGCAGTATTTCCAAGAAGTCCTATGGTCTTTTCGCCTAAAAAGGAACACGTAACAGTGGGAAAAGAAGGGAAAGCTTGAGTATCTTGGTAATCAAAAAGTCAATCACCCTAACAAAGCCCATACAAGATTCTCTAAGACTGAAGTAGCAATAACTGGCCTGCATTGTAAAAGCAGTCACTGCAGTAGACATTCATACCCAGAAGCTGCACCTCGTCTTCCTTTCTCCTCCGCCAACACACAAGCAGAAGAGGTCCTATCACAAAGGACTAGATATGCCAAACTGCAGCAAATTCAAACACTGAGCTACTCGATAATAAACCTGTAAAACATTGCATGCTGTTGATCTGTTCCAGAACTAGCTTCTAAGAAATGCTCTAATCATTGATACTTTGGATGAACACTAGAGTACACTTATTTTCTACACGTCAGTTGGGAAAAAAAAACCCAAACAAACAAAACCCAGTGTTTTGCAGACAGGTATACATTAAAAGCCTCTCTTCCACAGAAGTAATTATCCTCACCTAAATCTTCAGAAAATACATTCAGCCAAACATACGACAGACGGGGGCTGTAATGGTTCCCTACGAAACGGACTAGCTTCACTGCTTTCTTGAAGTTAAAGAAAGAATCCAAACGTCTAAAAAAAGTCACTACTTTTTAGATTTTCATTTTGCCTCAGTAATGTGGCAGTACCCCATACATGTTAAAAATTTTTTTTTACCTTTTATCTGGATAGGATCCAGCTAACGAAAAATTTACAGACACGTTAATTTAATGCATTACCCAACGTGTTTTGGGCTAATGTGCCGTAGCAGCTTCTAGTATTCTTGGCTGTCCCACAGCTGTCCTCACAAACCATTTGCAGCCCTTTAAAACTATCGGCGAACAGGCAAAGGAGAAAACTGTACAGTCTAACCCAGTCTCCGTGACTTCACTACGTAAGCACCACACGTATTAGAAGGAACAAGATCGCAACTTCACTCCTGCTCCCGACTCCCAAGAATCGTGTTTATACACGGCTTCAGAGCCTACTTCACTGACGCCCTTTGCAAACAGTCCCACCGACTTCAGCCGCTCTTCCCACACCAGTTAAGGATGGAGGGGATGAAGAGACCTTAGCGCCGCTAGCAAACTCATCGACCCTTCCGACCACACGGCGAGGAGCAGGCGCACCCAGAGCACCTCAGCCTACCTGTGGCACAAAGGGCAATGAACGTTTGTGCATGCTTCCGGATCAAAAGCAACTTGTCTTTAGGTAGAGGCAGCTTCCTTAGGATGTGCTCGATGAAATCGTGTGGGGTGACGGCTGCAAGGTTCCACTTCAACTTTCCCAGCACCACCAGCTCCCATTCCTGCAGTGGGGGGGACACACACAGGGAAGGGAGAAGAGAAAAAAAGCCATAAGGAAGCGTGGAAAAAAAAACCCAAAAACCACTACACTCATTTCTCTGATTGTAATTATATCACTGCTAAACTGGTTTTGCTCAAACATTTTTTTTTCCATATGCCCCTACCGCTTTGAAGTTGTTGACTTTATTCTTTTAATTCTTTTTTTTTTTAAAAAGCACTGCAAATGTCAAGCTCTACTGAAAATAATGAGACCTGGCAGCTCCTGCCAAGATTTTACTTTTTTTTGTATCCAGTGCTGAATGCCCACCCAGAAAGTTTAGCCTGCAATTAGATATTGCCAAGGTCACTGTGGTCCTTTCCTAGTAACTTCTTTTAAATGGCTATAGTCCTTACTTTATAGCCATTTAAAGCCCTAGGGATAACCATGCACAAAAATAACCTAGATATACATTCTTTTTTTCAAAACTGCAGAAGTTAGCTTGATGGCACTCTCTCCCAAAACTGTACTCAAAATCTCCCGCGGATATATCTGATGGTGCTTGAACTACTCCAAGACAGTCTGTGCAGAAAGGAAATGCACGTAACACAGCCAAGAAGTAGCCTGTGTAAATTATCTACGAATAAATCACGTAGGATCCATCCCCACATTCTTCGCACGCCCAAAACTTCCAGCAAAAGCTTGAGTGCGTACATAACTTCTGGCCATTGCTTGCAATGTGATTACACAGAGATATGGTACCTAATCAACAGATTCAGCCATGGGGTTCAAGCAGGGCTAGACCTGCAGGTTTCAACATTGAAAATAAGTTTTGAATACCTTAAGAGCACTCCGCAGAGCGAACAAAGCTCAGGCCTTGGGCATGTTTCTGTCTCATGCATCAACTATTAGCTATTAACTGAATTCCATGCACTGATTCTTGAGTCCTGATGGTGCGTGAGCTTCATGGAGCCCAGCGTAGCGGGGAGCCCCAGCTAAGCTTGTAGAGCTGGCACGTCGAAAAAAAAGCCCTTTAATTTTGCAGCTGAGGAGATGTCAACCAGCGTTGCTGAGAAACCATAAACATGGACCCCACAATGCCATTTCTGCAGTCGTTTCTCTGAATAGATGCCCGCTTTAACAGCAAGTTACTTTCCTACAGACATTCCTACTGGATTATGACAGAGCCCTCCTTAGCTTGAAAAATCTCACATACACTTATGTAAAAATCCTCAGAAACAAGCTGAGTTTCTTTCTTTCCTGAGAAAACCTGTAAAATGTTTAACACAACTGCAGTTATGCTAACTAGGGACTGATCTTTCCAACATGACTGATGCGATAAGATTTTGATATAGAGAAGGACTTAAATCTAGAGGACTGAATACAACGGAGCACTTAAAAGTCATGTTTAAATCCACGTGGCACAAAAAGGTAAGGCACATCATTCCAGGTCTCCTCGCACAGAGGCCACAGCACTTCTCTCAACAGTGCGTACCACCAGTGGGACACCTCCTGTCTGTGACAGCCCCGGCACGGTTTGTGGTGCAAAGCTCTTTGCTCTGCAGAAGCAGGAGCTCCAAGCCCCTCCCTGGGGGGAATTCCCACTGCCTTCAGCCTGTGATTCACGGGAGAAATTCTCCTGGGACTCGCGGCTGGCTACGCCGAGCATTCATCAGGATCTGCAAGAACAAAGCTATCCGGCCTGAATATACACCTTGCCGAGAGGCTTAAATACTTGTCTAGCACTCTGTACCACAAAGTGCTTCGCAAACAGTAATTATTCCATTATATACCCGGAGAAGCTGCGGACGCCCCATCATGGGAAGTGTTCAAGTCCAGGATGGGGCTTTGAGCAACCTGGTCTAGTGGGGGATGTCCCTGCCCACTGCCAGGGTTGGAACGAGATGATCTTTAAGGTTCCTCCCAACTCAAACCATTCCGCGGTTCTGTAATTTTTAGTTCTTTTTGTTTCCGCTTTGACGATGTCTGAACTGATCTTGAAGGAGAGTTCAGAGCCCAGAAGAAGTACCAAACGTAGCCTTTTTTATTCACGGCTGTATTTCCATCCTGCCACCAGCCACCCGCCGACAACCGACAGGGCAGGGGAGGTGGACCACGCCAGCGGGGACCCAACGGGAACAAGGGCCACACCTTCCGACTCCCCACCGGCACCAGAGCCTTCCTGGCCGACAGCCACAAGTCCTCCCACGGGGGGGCTTCACCCCGAGGAGAGGAACCAAGACCGGGCGGGAAGGTTTGGCGGGTGGGTGTCCTGAGGTGGCTCCGCCCGCCTCCCCCCCGCGCGCCGCCCCCGCCTGGGCCCGCTCAGCGGCGAAGTTAACGGTCGCCGGCGCGTGTCTGCCGCCAGGTGGCGCTGCCGCCTCGCGCCGCCCGCCCCGCGCACGTGCGCCCGGCCCCTCCCTCCCTCCCGGCGAGGTCCCCCTGCGGGGATACCCGCATCCACGGGGAGGGGGGGGGAAGAGGGAAACTGGGGGATACCCCCCACACACACATTCCCCCCCCCCCCCCAATCCTCCCCCTCCACGGGCTCCCAGAGGTGCCTGTGAATGAGGCAGGGAGCGGGGCTTCGGCAGAAGCAGGGAGGAGGGGGATGGAGATGGGGGGGTGGGTGGTTTGGCAGGAGAAGGTGGTGGGAAAGAAGGTGCCGGGGGGTGTGGGGGTGTGTGGGGGGTGCTGCTTACCAGCAGCTCTTGGGGCCTGATGGAATTGTCCGTATATATGCACAGCTTCTCGGCTGTGAGGGGGATTGTCTCTTTGAGCTTGGAGGCCAGGAACATGCACACCGCCCCCAGCAGCTGCAGATGGCACTTGCGAGTGGGCACCACGGCTAAAAATCTGTCCAAGTAGTTCATGGCCAGAGGGAAAACCTCTTCTTCGCACTTCTGCTCTTCGCAGACCTGGGGAGGCGGGAGGGGACGGAGACAGGGACGGGAGAGGAAGAGACAAGGAGGGAAAAAAAAAAATAAATGAGTGATCCCACGAAACAGACCACTGCCTCCCTGCTATGGCTTCTGCTATTTTTGTTTTCCGGGGAGCTAAATTTTGGGGGAGGGGGAGATCTCTGGAGAGGCTGGAAAGGCTGTCAATCGGCTTTCACATTCCTTTAGTTCATTCAGTAAGAAATGAATTCAAGACACTGTGTGGGAGAGCCGAAAAGCCCCATCCAGCAGCAAGCGAGCAGCCTCTGACTTTTTTTTTTTTTTTTGTGACCCTTTTTTTTTTTTGATTTCGTCATATTTTCAAAAAATCGATAAAAAATATTAAAACTTCCCCAGGGGTCCCGCTTTTGGTGCCGGTGGCATCCCGAGACGGTCCCGTATCGTTTCCGACAATTGCAAAAATTCCTCCGGGGGGTGTCCCCCAGCCCTGCGCCCCCGATCCGGCGAGGAGGAGGGGGGAGGACGCGAGGCACAGCGAGGGCGAGGTGGGGTGGAGAGAGCCCGAGCAGCCTGGAGCCTTTTAGCAGGAGCGAGCGCAAAAAATGTTTCAAAAATTTACCAAAAATCGGAGCAAGGGAGAAAACGCACAAATCGCACATGAAAACCAAGCGGGGAGTCTGGTCTTTCCAACCCAGGGGGGTTGGTCTGGGAAATGTCCCCCCGCAAGGAGATCCGAAGGGGCAAATGATGGGTAGTGGGGCCAGGGAACAGTAAGCGAGTCTGCGGGGAGCCGGGCCCGCTGCCGCCCCGCCTGAAGTATCGGGGCGAAGAGTGGGTTCGCCGCCAGCTCAGGCTCCCCGACAGCCACCCGCTAGGCCGGCGGAGACGGGGGGGGGGGGGCAGTGGCGGGGTGCCCTTCTGAGCCCCTTCTTGTAAAGGCGGAGGGGGGGGAAGACGGGCTCGGCGCCTCACATCAGGGTTGCATGCAACGCAACATGGCGAAAAAAAGGCACGTCCTCCCCACTGCATACGTGGGCATGAAAACCCTTGCTGGGCAAAACGCGGGGGGCACCGGGAACCCCCCCAACCCTCGCCCTGCCCCGGGCGCAGCTCCCTTTTTCCCAGAAAAGCCTCAATCTCAGGCACTCCCGGTCGTCCGCAGCTGGAGGCGGCTTTGCCTTGCTTTTTAATTGCAAATTACTTTTCCAACTCCCCTACACCCCCAAGACACAGCGCTTCCTCCCCTCCTGCACCCCGCTTTGCTGCAGCCCCCTGGAATGGGCGATTGCCCTCGCGGGCTGTCGCTGCTCCCGGCGCCCCTTCCCCCACCGCACCGGGTGAGCTCGGGGCGGGGAGGAGAACGGAGCTGGGGAGAAAGACGAAAAGAAGAACCCCCACCGCGACCGAAGGGGCGAGAGGAGGCTGCAGGGAGGAGAGGGGACAAGGCGAGGCGGCGGAGAGGGGGGAAGTGCCGGGAGCCGGCCACCCTGCCTGCCTGCCCCCCCTCTCCAGCCGGCACCGCCGCGAGGGGCCGGGGGAAAGCGCCGGGATACAAACCTCCAGCATCCAAGTGGCCACCATCCTCCTCATGAAGGGCTGGATGTCCTTCTGGACGCACTTGAAGTAGGAGCATTGGGGCAGATATCTCTCCTCTATGGTTAGTAAGTTGTGCAAAACGCGGTCATCGTAGAGCAAGTTCGGGTCAGGCAGAGCTCTCCTCATGGGATCCACCTCGCAGCACAGCAGCTCCATGTTTCCAAAGAGATCTCCCTCTTTCTCTGATGGAAAAGTTTTTTTTTTTTTTTTGGAGGGGGGGGGGAAGGGGGTGGGGAAAGGAGAGGGGTAAAGGAGGAGGGGTAGGTGGGTGGGAGGAAGACGGCAGGGCTTTCCAGCTCGCTCCTGCCTCCCTTGAAACTCCTCTCTCTCTCTTTCTCTCTCTCTCTCTCTCTCTCTCGATTTCTAGCCTAAAGTTGAAGCAAAGTGACGCAACTCGCCAGGGCAGGCAGTTCTCTCTCTCTTGTTATTATGGAGAACAGCAGCTGGTCAGACGTAACATCAAACGCGGTTGTTTTTTTTTTTTTTCCTCGTCTCTATAAGCTAACAAGGAACCAGGAGGCCCTCGTATAGGGACGCACACACACACAAATGACAGCTCTTCTTTCTCTTCCTTCCAGCGACCAAATGAAATCCGCTTCAAACTTTCCTTCTGCGGGAGCCCGTCTGAATCTATTTCCCCCTCATTTTCTTAATGCAAGAAACTAAGGGCTCCCCCTCGCTACCCACCGAGGCGATGGGGGCAAAGGATGAAATGTACTGCCTTAGCGGGGTGCCAGATCCTCGTCCTGCCCCGTCCCTTCAAGCGCTTGACCCACTCTCCCCTCCGGCACCCCCTTAATCTGCAGCCGGAGGTGGACAGAGTTCCCTGCCAACTGCAGCCTAACAGCAAACCCGAAAAACACCCCAAAGCTTCTTGCGGGCTTCCGTGACGTTTTCGGGGCGTAAATCTAACAACAATCGCCACAGTGCTTCCTCCGACACACATACGCGTTTCTAGCAGGCGAACCGTTTTAGCACTACATGGCCACACTGATATAACTTTCTAGGAAACGCAGCGGGGGAGGGAGGGAGGTTGGCCGAAGGGGGTGGAGGGGGGGGGGGGGGGGGGGGGGGGGGGGGGCGTCCTAGATGTCCCGCATGGGGTGACTTCCACCCTCCTCGCGCTTCGCCGGCGTCGCAGTCGCTCCGCGCCTGCAAAATGTGTCAACTTTGGGAAGTCTCTGCAGCTGCCTGCTTACGGTAGAGCAGAGGCTCCCGAAGGGGGAAAAAGGAGCTGCCCGGGGATGAGCTCACCCGCGCGGGCACTGAGCAGCAGCGACCCCAAGGGGGATGCGACGAGCCCACTGCCCGGAGTGTCCTGCCTACACCCCCCGCCCCGGACGCCGCGGAGCTGGGATAGTGGGTATAGTGGGTGGAAGGGGGCGGTAAGAGAAATACCGCCTTAAAAGTGTGAGTGGGGAGTTTGGGGCGCCGCTTCCCCTCCCTCTATTTGCATAGCCAATAGCTCTGGGGCTCTCGCCGCTGCGCGCTGATTGTTACTGGGCAGATTATATTTTAAGGACGCATGCTGCCCGACATCGAAAGCAGTCTGGGAGGGAAGGGGGCGAGGTGGAGACCCCTCACCTGACCGCACCACCGGTCCCGGCAGCCGCAGCAGCCCTGCCGGCATCGGGGAAGGCAGGCGACCTGTCGTCGTTGCCCGCGAGTGGACAAACGCGCCCCCCTCGCACGCCAGCCTTCGCCCCTCCGTATCAAAACGGATGTGAGGGATGGGACGGGGTTTGCCGTGAGTTGCACCTTTTCGGAGTCCGACGGCAAGGGCTCCCTTGCACAAACCGGCTGGGATAGACCCGCACTTAACCCGCCCCGTCGGAGCAAAAGGTTACTTCGCTCCCAGAAAGCCGGCAGGACTCTCTTCCGCCCCCGCCGTCCCCCCAGTAACGCGGAGCCGACCCCACTACGCGTTTGATCACAGCATTTCCCCGCAAATTCAGTTCCGGGCGCCCCTCGCTGCGTCCCGTCCATGAGGCGAGGCAGCTCCCGGCCACAGCCCCGCGCCGGAGCTGCCGGGCACCGTGTGTGGCCCCTCGCTTCCCCCGCGCCACTCCACCCCGAGGCGGGAGCTTACCGGGGGCGAGCCTGCCGCAGGCGGAATTGGGCAGAGCTTTGCCCGGCAAGGCTCGTGTTTTAGTAAGGGAACGATCAGGAGGCACCCCCGCCGTACGTCGGGGGCGGCGAGGGAGGACCCGCTGCGGCGCAGCGTGCTCCGCAATGAAAGGCTCTTTAACTTCCACCATTCATTTCCCCTTCCTGGCTACGCCTGTGAACAGGGAGCGTGTTGTGTTAGCGCACGTTTTCCTTCTCCAAACTTAAATTCATAAGCGCTCCCGTCTGGCTTTGTAGCCCGACAATGCAGCGATTGTGATTTATGTGGGTTTCGGGAGGGAGGACGACGGGTGTCCTAATTGTCCGGCACCGACTTTCCGAAATGGGGTGATGTCTGGGGCACGGCACGGCTGCCAGCGGCGGGGAGCCGCGGGGAACGGGGGAAGGATGCGGGGCGGCCCCCCCGCCCTGCGCCCCGCGATGGGGCGGCCGCCGGTGGAGCAGCCACAAGCCCCGCGGGCGGACCGCTGCGTCCCCCGCCACCGTGCTGGGGCGAGGGGTGTCCCGTTAGGGAAAAAAAAAACACCAACAAAAAAACCTAAATCAATAAGTGGAAACATGCCAGCTCCGCACGCAGAGGTGTCGTTGATGTGCAGCGACGTTGTGGAAAAAAAAAAAAAAATCGACGCTTTGCCCCGGTGCGACGGCTTTTATACACAAGGTACCCGTTTCCAAAGGGGAAACACCGGTCCTGTGCAACGCGGCCGGCGGGCAGGCAGCCGCGGTGGCCGACGCGGGGACCCGCGGCCGCGGAAACCATCGTGCCCGAACTGCCCCTCCGCCTTGTCGCCGTGCCCACGGGCGCTACCACACGCGTTTGGAAGGCAGCAGATGTTTTAACAGCCTCCGTGTAGAGATTACCGAGTGCCATATGTTAAATACCACCCTCCCTCCGGAAAACAAAAAAAAAAGGAAAAAAAACCCGAAAAAATACTTTTCGCACTCGCTCCCCCTTTTCTGCTGAACTGCTTCTCCCATTTAAAAGCATGAAGGAATAAATCAAACATCCTCTGTATATATATATTTTATTTTTTTTTTTTTTTCTCAGGCGGACTCTTCTGCGGAGTAATGCTTGAGCCCTGCGCGGCGCCGACTCCGCGGCCGCGGGAAAAACGCGCTGGCGGGACACCCGCCTCCTTCCTTCGCCCCCACCCCTGGCAACCCAGCGGGGGGGGCTGCCCTGCTCCCCGCCCCACTGCGGGGAGCTACACCGCTTCTGCCTTGTGAGTCCCCTCTTCTGCAGGTCATCAAGCGTGGGGGACGTCACGGCTCCTCGTCGTTAATCCGACACGCGGTTATCATGAAATCGATAACACGTAATGGTATTTTATCGGCGTGAGTTCGAAAGCGCTGCAAAACGCAGTGACTCTTAGGGGTTTTTTTTAAGCTAGGTCCTTAATTCGTCATCACCCCGGTTTATTCCACTGCTTTTCTTCTCAAGTCCTAGAGAACCACCTTGAAGATGCTTCGGGGGACAGCATAGGATCAAGCGTTTGAACCGCAGACCCATAGACATGTTGTATGTGCGCCCGGCGGCCGCAGGGTTTTTTTTGTTTGTTTAAATGAAATAAGTATTCCCTTGCAGTGCTTGAAACCTGAAGGCTGGAGTGTGAAACATGAGAATCTGAAAGCGAAACCGACTGAAAGCCAAAAAAGAAACAGATGAATGTGTTTCGACTGTCCAAGATGAGGAAAGCCCCGAAAGCAAACAGACACCGTGAATAATAAAATGTGCAATAGATTTGAAATAAAATTATTCCAGCTTTGGTCACTGGAAGCAGTCTGTCTTGGTGGTGGTGGTGGTGTTGGTCTGGGCTTTTCTTTTTTTTTTTTAAAATATCTGATTTTTAGCTGCTCAGAGGTAAATTCCGTAATTCCATGCTGTGCATTCAACAGGAACAACATGATAAAAATTGTCTTTTCTTTCCTCTGATTTCTAATTAAGGGCTAGAAAAGGATTTGGATACCTCAGGAACTGCTGCACATTGCTGCTGTATTTTCAGGGAGTCATTTTTAATTCTACAGGCAATTTTCAACTCCAAATACCTGTGTAGTGGCAGCTTTATCGTTAACAGCCACCTTAAACAACATAATTACTGAGCAGCTGAAATATATCCTGTAATAAAACTATACTTGCCTTTAGAGGGTGATTTTATGCAGGCACAACAGTTACAGTATTAACTAATGAATTCTGTGTGATTGCTTAATATATTTTTAATTATTTACTCCTTTCTGGTTTATACAAACTTTATTCTTCCTCATTCCTCAACTTAAACATCTTCAGAGCAGTGATCAGAAACTGTGTGCAATGCCCAGTGCAAGGAGTGCACAGTTCCACTCATAGATTTCTTTATTAGGTGAGATGGGAAGGGACTCAAAAAAGAGCTGCAAGAATGATCACATACCTGAGACTCATCTTTGAGGCTGTTAGACTTCATAAATTCGTTGGAGTTAGCCTGAAGGCACTCCTAGGTTTGATATGAACATAAACTAGAGAAATCTAGATAAATTCAGGGAGGTTTAGGATGGTAGAGGTGGTAGTGGTACATTTAAGCTAAAAACAAAGTGAACTTTTCAACTGCAAATTTAATTAATCCCTTGATATTTCGTTTAGGGCTGTGTCTTTAAAGTTAGGTGGGGTTAAAGTCGAAGAAGTGTATTCTACCACAAATCACAGTCTCAGAGTTGGAGGAGGAGTTACTAAGTAGGTTCTGTGAACAATGTTACACCAAAAATACATGAGATACATAATCCCCATCATACAATCTGGCCTTAAAATTATTGTGAATTATAGTGAAAATTATTATCTGTGAATCTGTATAGAAGCTATAACCTGTTCTAACACAGTCATACTCAGAATTGGGGTGAGACCTTGGAGTTTCTCCTGCAGCAAAGAAGTGGAGACCAATGAGAAATTTATGCTGGAGCTGAAAGTCTGGGACTGGGATTTTTCTTGCTATACGGGAAACAGGGAAATTTTTGTGTTACTTAACTCTCCTGGTGCCACAGCCTTATCTTGAAGGGGTGCCACGAGTGCTGCTGACTCCATCCTCTCCTTGGCCAGCTGGGTGATAAGGCTCCTGTTGGTTTACAGGGAGCAGGAACACATAACAGGTGCCTCCCACATGGCGGGAAGTTAATTGAAAGGGAGAACTCCTGACATTTTTTACAGGATCGGGCCCCTGGTATGCAGAACTGTACATAAACACCATCATTCTTTTTGTTTGTTTGTTTTTGCTAAGCGGCATGGTGAATAAAGTTGGATTTTTGGAGGAGATAATTGAAAGAGCAAGAACAGTTCTGACGAATTACAGGTATGAACCATCGATCTTTTTCATTTTAATAGTACAATAGGATCTGAAGGTGACAGAAACATTTTTTCTCTGCATATCAATCAGCTTGCTTTTCTGCTTAAAACTGACTTTGTCGTTAACTTCTTGCATTCCATTGTGTGATTTCCCTGCTCTCTTGAGATGTTTTTATCGGTTCATAGTTCAAAGATGGCTTTGACATTAAATGTGCAATCTTTTTTTTTTTTTTTTCCCCAGACTGAGAGATAGGAGAGATAAATAAAAGGCTCTCTGTCCCCAAGCCTTCAGCTGATGTCAAAATTTTAAAGCATCGTGTTGTCATACATGTTCTTTCAAAAGTAGTGTTCTGACTTTTCTTTGTGGTTTCTCAGTCTTGATCCAATACATGTGTTTTGCTCTTACCAAAACAAATGTGGAGGTTCAATTCCATTTTATTTTCTGTCTACACTGAGGCAAAGGTTTTACATTTATTATGTGTGTAGCATGCCCAGGTCTGTGCAAGCAGGGAAGGGGAGAGGAAGACCTTCAGAGCAAATTACTCCTTTTATGGGGAGCTGGGAGAAGACACTGAATGCCTTGGTTGTCTTAACATTTCTGTGAGCTGCTAAATAGTTAGGGTGTATATCCCCAGAAGCAGCTGTATTTTAACGGTAAGCACAATGATTCTGTTAATCTGCAGAAAGGGAATTACCCCTATCCTTACACAGGTCCCCGTGCTGAATAGTTTGCTGAAACCTATGAGACACATATTGTCCCTTAAAAAGCAAGATATTTTATATGGAGCTTGCTCAGTGTAAGATTTTGGTTTGGAAGCCATGTGAATGACTGTGTTAGGTGACAACTTGTTACAGGGATAAGTTGGACTTCTCATTTTGTACAGATGTATAGAGCAAAATTGAATTCGGAAAATAAGTGTGTTTTTAAAGGGCAGAAAAGCTAGATTTCCTCTCAGCACTTGGCTTGTTTTCTCTGTAAAAGCATCACAAACGGTCCATAAAGAAATATTGGTTTTGAAGTTATTCTGGCTTAAATAACCATTAATGCAGTGTTTTGGATGTCCCCTTTGCATTCCAGGGACATACTCTCTGAGTCTGTTGATTTTGGTCTTCTTAACGTGGTCAAACAAACAAATCGAATGAAAAAAGTTTCATTCCCTGACAAGCAGACAAGCGCATAAAAACCAAAACAAGAGTAAAACAGAACAAAACAAAACAGTGTAAATAAATGCTGCCTACTGAAGTAAACATTTTTACTTGTTAATTTCCTCTTCCAAAACCACTGAATTAAAAACTATTCCCACAAATAAATAATGCAGATATTTTACTACTCTGCTCTGTGTCAATTACGTCTACACTTGAGAAAATGAATTACTTTTAAATCATTAATAGCCTAAAATATTGCATTGCATGTAACATCAATGACCACCTGAATGCAGTACTGTCGTTTGCTTCTTTTTTCTCGCCTCCTTTTTTGGAAATGCAGTATTTTATTCCTGTAGTGGAGTGTCTCAGCACCAGTGTGCTACAACTGAAGAACCATCAATTTAAAGTTAGCCATGAAATTAAAGAGCTTTGAAAGGCTGTGCCTCTTCTCACAGCAGCAATTGCAGCCGGAGTCTTCAGTCTCCTGTCAGGTGCCACATGGCTTCTGAAGGCATGGTTTTCTTGACAAGAAACTGTGGGTGTGTGAAACTCCTCTTACTCATGAGCTCCTTAGCATCCCTTGCTACCCCAAGTCCTCATGCTCAGCACTGCTGCCCTTGTTGGGGCTTTGCTGGGCATTTGTGTGAGTAATGGGGAGCACAGACCTCAGGGACTGGCCCTCTGCCCTTGCAAAATGGAGTGATGAACATCTTTGATTAGCATTAGCTCCAACCGTTTCACATCTAAGCTCTCAGCACTTTCATGCCAGTAGCTTTTGCTTCATTGAGGTTTCTTACTAGCCATGATGAAACTCATGTCTGCTTTGTCTCAATTACATCCAAAAGTCTAAAGAGGTTCCTGTTTGGTCTGGACAAAACTCCTGATGCGGGTAAGAAGGTCACTTGGGCAGGGACCGAGGGAGGAAGGCAGCTGAAATGACAGCTGCCCTCCTGCTGAAGTGGAAAGAAATTCTCACAGGTCTCTGCAAAATCTACTGTCGCTGCCCCTGGAGACCTCCCCAAAACTCTACCATCACCCCACAAAACACTTCAGCAGCAGCTGGGCGATGGTGACCAATTTCTCAAGGGCTACCTCTCCCTAGGGCTACCAGAAGAAACGTCCTTCTCTCCTCTCTGCAGCTCTGCTACCTCGCCTGCAAAAGATTTTGTTTTGCTCTCAACTAGGAAGCCCTTTTTCTTGATTGCTGTTTTTCCCTGATTCTGAAGTTGCTGTTCACTGGCATACACACCTTTCTATGCATGACCTGATATTCCCTAAAGAGTGGTCCTGCCCTTCAGCTGTCTTGCTGGATGTAAATATACACGTCTGAGAGAAACATTGCTCACAGAAGGAGTTAGGTTCGAAGTCATCTAGTCCAAGCCACTGCTCACAGCAGGGCCACCTTCCATCCTAGATTGGGTTGCTCAGTGCCTTGTCCAGCCAAAATATCCAAGGATGAGGATCCCACAGCCTCTCTGGGTAGTCTGTCTCAGCGCTGCACTGTTCTCAGGGAAGAAGAAACTTTGCCTTATGCCTGGTCAGAGTTTGCCTGACTGCAATGTTTGTCCATCACATTGAAGTTTCCTATCTGAAAAACAGCAGAAGCAGTGATAGGTGCTTGTTGTCCACTGACATAACTCCATATGCATAGCTCAGGACGTAGTGTGCAGGATCTGTAGAGATGGATTTCATTGCTAAATGGAACTGAACCGCCTTATTAACTAAGCGAATCACTAGCACATGTTCTACACTGCTCTCCTTCATTGAAACCTCCAGATTTTCTCTGCACCAGCTCTTCTCAGCACTAGTCTTGGTTGTGAGCTATGCTGCTTCTTCATCCCTGATGTTGCAAAATCTATACTCCTAGCAAGACTGTTGGGCTGCTGTCTCATTTCTCTATATGCTGAAACTCTCCCCTTGGCTTTCACCTCATCTTGACTTGGCAATAGCCTCCTAGAGCATAGAGTTAGTTCCTGGGGCACTGTTGCTAGCTCCTCATGTTGTTCTTCAGCTCTTCTCTAGTTAATGTCTGTTGTCAGAGGCAGAGCATTGGACTGGGGGACCTTTTGTCTGAGTGGTTGTTCTGATGACCAGACATGAACTGTTTCTTTCTTGGGTTTCAAATTTGTATTTATAAGGCTCATGAGTAGCAATCCTCAATGTCTGAACAAATGCTACACAATGACCCATGGGTTGGGAAAGCATAATTTCTATTTTATACATGGAAAGCCAAGGGTCATCCTACAGGAGCTTCACAGCCTATCTTGTAGTAATACTGCCTTTCCAATGTTAGAGCAGTAACTGAACAGAAACATCTCCCTCATCGGAGTGGACAGGATAGGCAGTCCTTTTAAAGAATCTATGCACAGTGTAGAATCCTGTTTTAATTTTATAGATGGTTTCCACCCATATTGGAAGGGTGTGGAGCTGGTTTCTCTGACTGTGAATAGATGGACTATTGGAGACTGTTGGCACCTGAATGGGCTCGTTATCTTCAGATAACAAAGGAATTGCTTCCTCCTGGAGAAGGTCAGGCTACCCAGCTTCTCTGGAACAGACTGAGATTAAAGGACAAACATTCCCTTAGAAGAAGGAGTAAGAGGCCATATGCAAAGAAATCTTGGGAAGGTAAAAAAGAAAGAGAGGAACACAATTTTGCTAAAGAGGGTCCTTTATAATGAGACAGTACCTGTGAATGGGACCTGCAGAAGAAAGGCTTCAACTGATGTGGCCACACCTTTCTTCCCTGGGTGAAGGAAGGTCCACTTGAGTGCCTGGAAAGAGGCTGACAAAGCATGGTGAAAAGGCTGACAAAAGTTCAGGGAAGTGCAGATGGGCTCTTCTGTTGTGTTATTTAGCTCTATATATTGTCTTTCAGATCACAAGTACAGAGTGATTATTTTTACAAACATTTTGCAGTCAATCTGCTATGTATTTTAATAGTTGTTTATCACTGATGTGGTAAATTATAAAGTAGAAGGCCTACAAGGGTGAAGTGGATGCAGCATGTAGGCTGAAACTCCTGGAGAGCTAGGAGAGCCAGCATCAGTCTCTGGTTCTGGCTGTGGGGTCTCAGGGAGAAGTACTTGAGGGAGGACCTATATCCTGAGAACACACTTAGAAATCTACTGTGCCTGAGATCTGTTTGGTTTAACAAAGCATAAAACCCACATGGGTCCAACATGCTGTGACCCAAACACAGCCCTATTATGAATAAATAGAATATTGGAGTTCAAAAAGATTTAGTAGGTTTGGGGGACTGTGGTTTGGGGTTTTTTTTGTCCTTTTGCCTGTGAAAATCGGGAACAGATTGAAATCTGCTGACTCCAGGGCTTAGAAGATGGTTCAAAGGACCCAGCTCCTGGCTCAGAGTTTTCAAACCCTGCTGGGAATCAGAACATATGTCTGAAAGAGCATCAGATACCTAGAGAAAGTTAGAAGAAGTAATTTTGCTTCTCTTCTAAACTGAATCACAATTATAAAGTTTGCTGACAACTTTCTGATGGTTGCTGTAACTGTAGCTTTTTTTTTTTTTTTTCTCACACTACAGAAACAGCATTTTCTTGTCATGCAGCTGTTGCTTACTGTGTCTTCCTTCTGCTTTGGGTGGATTTTCCCATGTTCATATCCGTAGCTTTTGAGTCCTTCTGTGACTGAACAGCTGCGGGCTGCTACTAGATAGAGTGGAATTTTTCCTGTGTTCACACACAAGCAGGCTTGTGAGCAAAAGATTTTTAAGAAAGCTGATAAATGAACAAGGTCTTTTGGACGATGCAATGTTGCTAACATTGTGGACAATAAAAATCCTTGTACTTGTACTCACTGAAAGCGAAGGAAGACATAACTCAATCTGTTTTATCTGTGAGCCTCCAAGCTTTTCCCTACAGGCTTGAGAGAGGATGTTCTATAATGAACTCATCTTTCATGTGACAGAAAGGGAAATGTTATCTCATGGCCTAGTGCTTACATTTCTATCTGCCATTTAACTTGCATGTTGACTTCTAAGGGGAGCCCCTAGTTTAAGCGGTCAGAGCTTAAGAGAGGATCCCGGGTAGTTCCAGCTCTGGAGTGTGCAAATCACGTAGCTTCCCTCTGTCTACAGGGAAAGCAGATACAGTTATCTCGGTTCGTGTCCATCTCAGGCATACTCTGAGGTTTGATTCAGTAAATTTGGCCAGCTGTTTGGCAGGGAGAGGACGGTGGGCCAGTCAGGCACACTGACTGCCATTGTCTCCTGAGCAGGGTGGAAATGGGAGCGTACACAGGGAAGTATCAAGTACACTTGTCCTGTTCTTGCATCTCTCTCATGTTTCCTTACAGCTTTGAGCTTTGCCTATGGACCCTGGGGACATCAGCTTTATTTGTTTGTTTTTCCTGTTTCCTTAACTTTTTTTTTTTTCCCCATTCTTGAAGTAATTCTTCCACACACATGGAAAAAAAAAAGCCTAAACCAGCATCAACTGACCCATTAAGCTGGCACCATCCACTGTCCACTCTTGCTCAAGGTGAGAAACAGGTCCTGGTGCCGTGCGAGGGGGCACCACGGAGAGTTCTCTGGCCAATTTGCCCCAAGTAAGGTGCAAGAGGCTTTCTGAGGAGGGAAGGAAAAGGGCGGGATGTACAATGATGGGTTTGGCACAGAGCTGGCCACCCTTTGCCCCCTCTGGCAAGGGGCTTTGCCAACATGGACATTTGTGTGTGCTGGGGAGAGTGGTGTGGGCTCAGGAGCGGGGGAGGGATACACAGACAGATGGCCAAGGGAGGGTAAAAGGGTTATGCCCAGCTCTGCTCAGCCTCCCTGAGAGAGCTTTGTGTCACAGCTGCTTGGGACACTGCCAGTGGTGGGCTCTGGTGTGAGCATGGTGGAAGGCAGGGGGAATCACCAAACCCAGGCCTGACACTGGAACAGAAAAAGAAAGCAATAGAAAAAAATTAAGAATAACTGGAGACAAAATACAGGGCTAGGTGGATCCTTGGTCTGAACTGGCTCAGCTGTCTCCTATTGTTTTCCTGCTTTGCTTCATATGTCTCCTGTCTTCTGTGCAGTATTGCAAGGTTGTTGGGTTAAAAATCACACCATGGATCTGTGTTTGTGCAGAGTCAGACACATAGGGACACAGCAAGGATACCTAGGTTCATCTCCACCTTCTCTTAGGGCAGCCCTGTTCTTTTCACAGAATCACAGAATGTGAAGGATTGGAAAGGACCTCGAAAGATTATCTAGTCCAACACCGCTGCAAGAGCACAAACACCTACAGTAGGTTACTTACAGGAATGTGTTCAGGTGGATTTTGAACATCTCCAGAGAAGGAGACTCCACAACCTCCCTGGGCAACCTGTTCCAGTGCTCTATCACCCTCCCAGTGAAAAGGTATTTTCTTATGTTTTTTTGGAAGCTCCTGTGTTCCAGCTTGTATCCATTGCCCCTTGTCATCTCTGAGAAGAGCCTGGCTCTGCCCTCCTGACACTCACCCTTTACATATTTATAAACATTAATGAGGTCACCCCTCAGCCTCCTCTTCTCCAAGCTAAAGAGATGCAGCTCCCTCAGCCTTTCCTCATAAGGGAGATGCTCCACTCCCTTCAGCATCTTTCTGGCTCTGTGCTGGACTCTCTCAAGCAGTTCCCTGTCTCTCCTGAGCTGAGGGGCCCAGAATTGGACACAATATTCCATATGTGGCCTCAGCAGGGCAGAGTAGAGAAGGAGAAGAACCTCTCTGGCCTACCAGCCACACCCCTTCTAACACACCCCAGGATGCCATTGACCTTCTTGGCCATGAGGGCACATTGCTGGCTCATGGTCATCCTGCTGTCCACCAAGACTTCCAGGTGTCTCTCCCCTACACTGCTCTCCAACAGATCAGTCCCCAGCCTATACTGGTACATAGAGTTGTTCTTTCCCACATTCAAGACTCTACACTTGACCTTGTTGTATTTATTAAATTTCTCCCTGCCCAATTCTCCAGTCTGTCCAGGTCTCTCTCTATGGCAGCACAGCCTTCTGGTGTGTCAGCCACTCCTCTCAGTTAGACCTGTGGTGCACTTCCCCAGCAACAAGACAACTGAGAGGAGAAACCTGTGAAGACTTCCATGGCACTCACCTGTTATAAAAAATACTTAGAGCAGACAGAAGGGCAGAGTGAAAATATTACATGATTGTTAATATCTTAAGTCAGTGAAGGTAGCCATGGACAAATGTCAACCTGCCAAGGCACATTGCTCTCTTGGTGTAGGTCTATGTGCATTACGGCCTTGTGTAGAAGAGTCAGACTTGAGAGACATTTACCTTGCTGTCAACTGAAAAAGTGCAGTACTCTGGCTGAATTAATTCTCATGTAGGCTGACATAAAGCCACAGCACCAACTATAGCTCTGGAAAAGTTATTTCCCATTCTTATCCTATTGATGACATCAGGACATCTAACTGAAATGGATGTGAAATAAAGAGTGTAAAGGGGTAAGTGGTATACAGGGCACAGTTAGTCCACTGTTGGCACTTCCCAACAAATGCATACTTTCTCCTCTACTTGTCTTTACACAGGGAAAGTTCTCCTTATAAAACATAGCAAAGCTTCTTCACCATCCCCACAGATCCTTCTGTGCTGCTCTTCCCTTCCTCCACCCCTACAGAAACTTGGCAGTGGCAATGCATCTGGTGTCCTGTGATTACTGCTCAGCATGCTGAATGGTACTAATTTCTTCCCTGGGCTCCCTGCCCTTCAGTTCAGACCCACCTGCTGCCTCTCATTGTCCTGATGCATGTGTGGCCGGTACCATAATGGGAGCCCAGGTTGTGGTTACCAGCCCCACTTGGGACAGTTCTCCGCAGTCAGTATGGATGAAGTGCCATCTTAAGAATGGGGTCTCATTCTGGGGAGAAGTTGCTGCTAGACCTACCCTACTGTGAATACTCCTCATCTGGCACCAGGAGCCTAGGAAGAGGTTCCTCTGGATCCTTTTGTTTTCTACTCCCGCTAATGATGACTTAATACCGTGGTGAAAGCAAGGACGGGGCAATGTGAGTGAGGGGAGAGAACTGTGTAGGACTTTAGGCACAGAAGGAAAGGGGTCAGAAAATAAAAGTCAGAGGAGTACAAGGAAGTTCTTTTGTGGGGAAGCACGAGGAGAATTAAAAGTGTCAGTTGTGTGAAAAGGGGAGACTTGCAGCAAAAAGCGCAGCTTAAGCTCTGTGTAGGGTGCTGTGCCAGCAGGAGCTAAGCCTCAGAAGTGGGCACTGATGGAAAATGACAGCTGCAGTTTAAGTCAAGGAAGGCTTCAGGGACATCTTCCATCACGTTTTGACAGGCTGCAGCATGGTACTGGCCCATAGATACTGCATCATCTCAGTTGCCATGAGGGGGAATTAAGAAATCTGGCAGTAATCTGAGCAAACCAAGGAGGTGAGGTAAAGGAACACAGTATCAGCAACAATCCAAATGTTATAAAAAGCTTCTAGCTGAAGACCTAAAGAAAACAAAATGTGTTGGGGGCATTGCTTAAACAGTGATGTATTACACACTTAATATTTTGCACCAAGGAATTATTCTAACCTACAAAGCCTTATCAAAGGGGGCAGTACTTTGTAAAAATAAAAATTTCCCTGTAAAAAGCAGTATGGGAGTGGAAGCAATCACCTTCATCACCAAGGCAAGTCCTCTGCAAATAACAGACTACTGGACAAAGTTGCTGAGCTTAAAGGACTTTATCAACCAGTCATTCTCAGTGACCCCATCGCAGCTCAGTTTTTTGAGTGCTCCATAAGAAAATCCTGCAGAAAAAGCCCAAAGCAAAGCCTTAGGAAGACTGTATCATGGCAGAGCGGGATAGATGAAGGACTTTGCTAGGATGGTCACCTCCTACACTAACGAGTAATTGTACTTCCCCATCAATCCTAAAATTTAGTTCTTCACTGAACAGCTCCCAAAGGCTCTGTCAGTCAGCAGACTGTTTGTGTTCAGAGGACGTCAACATGACCGCTAGCTGGGGATGCTGGAGGTTTTAGTGCTCTGAGGAGCTCTACTTGATGACCCACATCTTCCTTCAAACTATGGTTGACCAGGGAATGACAAAGCCCGTGGTTTTCATGAAGTAGGGAATTCATCAGCCAGTGCAAATAAAGAACAGTTCAATCTTCTTTCCATCTCTCACAAAGGTGATGCTAACACCTATGGACTTCAATCATAATTCTCTCCCTCTGGGAGTTTTGCATTTAATTATGATCTCCTCTTTGTAAGTTTCTAAAACTTGATCCTCACTGGGGAAAAGTAAAGAAGATTGGAAGGGCAGATGGAATTTAACCTTGCTAAAGAACATAGTATTACACATGAGAAGGTGCATGCCTGATGTGTCCCTTGAAGTCTCTGAGAGACCAAGTACCTTCTATTGGTAGACACCATCACACTTAGTTTTAACTGCTTCTGAAGTGTTTAATTGTGTAACATTTTTGGTAAAGCTTTTTTTTTTTTTTTTTTTTTTGATGTGCCACAGCAGTAATTCCCTACCTACAGATCACAGCCTTCAGGGGGGTATGGATGAGGTTGCGAGCCTCAGAGTAGCTCCTTCTCACTTGCCAGTATTCGGTGGGATGGAAGAGACCTCTCTGCAGGGAGGGCAGGAGCTAGAGAGAGGCTGTGAGACAGTGCTGGTCTGGCAGGACCTGTGAGGAAGGAGCTCTCTGCCCCCACCTGTTGGTGACTACGGGGAGGGATAGTCGGTGACAGACCTTCATTTGCATAAGCTTTCTACCCAGAAGTCCTCTGGTGACAGTTGGAGTCATTGTCAAGTCAAACCCACCTGGCTGTGGAGGAAAGACAGAGCTTCTAAGAAGTTGTCAGAGACTTTCCTGTGTGCTTTCTCTTCTGCGTAGTGGAGGTTTCCTTGAGCAGTGGCGCAGTTCAAGCTGGAGTTTGGGGCAGAGCTGTGGTGGGGGCTTCAGGATTGCAGGTGATGAGATGAAGCCTTCTGATAAGGAGGTGAAGTAGTAATGTAGCAAGTTGTTGGATGGCATCCCGGTGGGGTGGTTGCTACATTGCCAGCGTAAACTGTAACATACCACAAACAAGGGCCCCCTAAAACTCATGAGTTTAAAAACAGTAGTGTGTTTCATTGCTTTTGAGCTTGAACACTGAAGCCTTACTTTCAAATTTTGCTCTTTTTTTTCACTTTCAAGTTTTTTTTGGTTGTTTTTTTTTTTACTCTATGAAGGTGAAAATTCTTCCATAATCTGTGGCTCCAGAACTTGGGACCATAAGAAAAAATCGTGAGACCTAATAAAGCATTCTAGACACTGTGACTGTTTGGAGGAGGATCCGTGCTGTTTTCTGGTTTGTTTTATTGTTTGTTTTTTGTGTTTTGTTTTTTTTTTTTCCCCAAAAAAGTTGACCCAGGAGAAATACCCTTAGAAAAATGACAAATTCTATAGAGTTTTCAGGGCCAAGCAGAGCTGAAGGTGAAGTTTCTGAACAGGTGGGAAATGAAAGGTTGTTTGCTAGTCCTGGGGACTAGAGAGCAGTAGGAACAGTGTGGACTGGGTTGCATAGGAATTGCTGGTAAGAATAAAAAATTAAGATTTCTTGAACAAGGCATGAAGACAATCAGTGATATAATTTCAGTATTTGTTATGACAAAGGGAAAAACGTACTAGGTGAATTCAAGGGAAGAAGAACAGATCAGGCAGTTTTCATTAGAAAATGCCAAACATGTAAAATGTTGAGTTCTTTTGTAAACTGGTTTCAATTTCTCTGAAATTTTGTAAAGGAAAACTCAGCAAAAGACTCAGTCTAACCATTTTTTTTTCCAGTTAAAAAAATAGTGTGATTTTTCACTTTGAAACAACTTTTTCAATGAGAATTTATATTGAGTTTGTGTGATCTTGCTGTTGAAGAAAATCCTAACACAAAATCCTCTGGGTTTTTCATCAACAATTTATCATTGCTGATGAAATTTTTGTCTGTGGAGAAGTGTGGAAGTTTCAGTCTTCTTTCTGCTTGAAGCTGAGCTGAATCTGAGCTTCCAAAACCCTTTTGGGTGAACAGAATCCACAGCTGCTGGGTACGGCTCCTTAAGAGAAAACCCCCCGGAGCCTACGGAGCCCACAGTCTAAAAGCGTGTTGAGCAGGTGAAAGATGCACCGTGAGGAAGAAAACAGTGAAGGGCTCAACCTGTGAGGTGTTGAGCAGTCCAGCCTCAATTCAGCAAAGCTTTTAGCAGGCTTATGTTCCTTCTCAGCGTCTCACTAACTATTTACTGGCCTGAAGTTAAGCACCTGCTTTGGGATTTTGCTGGATTGCAGCCTGGATTCTGGGCACCCCTTGGATCAGGTCCATTTTAAACTCACCACTTCCAGTTCTCCTGAGTATCACTGCCCTAGCCCCCCTCTGATTCTTCTCTCATCCCTTCATTTTCCAGGCATTTCCTGCTCCAGCAGAAACCCCTTAATACCTCCTCTTTTTTAAAGAAAAGAGAAGATGCCTTGCTCATGTTTGTATTTCTTCCCAATTTATTATCACCTGCAACTTGCATTCATGCACAGATCATTCATTCATGCCTGATCACACAATGAGTGCAATTTAATAACACGCGTACTAACACTGATCATTTTAACACCTCAGGAAAGAAAAATAAGTCCCTCCGATTTGATTCATGGCTGTTTATCATTACCCTTTCTTTCCCGTCTGCTAGCCAGTTTGCAGCCCACATGTTAATACTTTTTTTCCAAGGCAATTTGGACTAATTCCTCCACTGATTGTTTCATGGGACATGGGATCAAATATTTTACTAAAATCTGAACACACTGTGTCTCTTTTATTCCCTTCGCTCACTAATTGTGTAGCGCATCCAAATATTAATCAAATTTGTCTGGCAAAAAACAGCCTTCTCAACTTCTTGTTGCCTATTTCTCACGATTTGCTTAGCCTGGAGATGCCTAATAATGTACCACCCACTCCTGCCCCTCCTAGTTTTTTCCATACTGTATTTTGGACAGAAGTTGGACCTACAGGATGAGGGATTCTCATGACCACCCTGTGTTACACTGGGCTGTAAGTCCTCGGAAGGAGTGTCACTGGGAAGGGTGTGTTGCTGGATGTGCCACCAGATGAAACACTTCCCTGCCAAATAAGCAGTGATTGGGAATGCTTTCACACAGTGTCACCCTCGGTCTATGTTCCAAAGTTCTCTTTCAAAGGAGTAGGCATCAACTCTTAGGCAGTCAAAAGGAAAACAAACAAAATTGCTCATCACTTTGGACATTTAGGTCTCTCACTCACGGCTGAAAATGACCCATCCATCAAAGCTGGATAGGTTAACAATATGTTAAGTTCTTACACTTAAAAATACATTGAAAAGCCCTTGATGTCTCAGCTAGTGCTGGAAGTAGGTATGCTGGAGTGACCAGGCTCTGAATTATCCTTCATTTAGAAGGACTTCTTAGGAAAAGAGCCACTGCAATGCAAAGAAGGACATTCTTGTGAGCAAATAATGGAGATACAAATGTTTGAATCAAAAAGGTCCATTGTAACTGTAAAATGTACTGTGCTATGCATGATGAGAAAAGACTGTATGGAAGGAGAGAATTAACTTTAACAAGTATCTACCACAACAAAATGCAATCCAAGCCAGTAACATGAGAATTTTGAAAGAATAATTTATTTTTTAAAAAAGTGAAGTTTTCAATGCTTTGCAAATCATGGTCAGGGGTGTGATATGAAACCATCTGGGAGAGAAAACAATGGAAAGCAAAATTACATCATCATACAGCTGACATTTTGTACTATGAATTTTCTCCATGTGTGTTGGTGCTCCAACAGAACTACTTGCATTCCATATTTCTTTTATTCCAAGGAAAAAAAAATAAAACTTGCTGAGATTTTCAAAATTATCCAAAAACTTCCTAAGAGATTTCCCAGCAGGAACCTTTGTTTCAGGTGAGTCTGATGTTGAAATGGCCTCAGATGATCTGACTGTCAGAAACTCCACATTAAACTGTGGTGCATTGCTTCCTGGGGAGGGGAGCTTCCATCATGGGCTCTCTGCTCAGACCATGCCCCCCAACGATGTGGTGCAGTCTTCGCCTTAAACAAGCAACCTCAGGTGGCAAGAGGAACATGGATGGGGTGGCCTGTAGCAATGAAAAATGTTGTGAACTCCTTCACTGCTCCTTCCCAGGAGGCAACATCCTGGCATCCCAGAGAAGGGCTGCTGAATATTGAGCTAGCTCAAAATGGAATGCGTAGGATGAACTCAACAGATCAAATCAAAACGTGTCAGTCAAAAGGTGCTGAAATTGTTTTGATAGTGACAAAATTAAGAGGTTTGCAATTTATACGTAATATTTTTACTATTGCATTTGATGAATCACTCCTTAGGCAGGAGGAAAATAAATGTGATTTTTTTCATGGTGTTGGAAATTATCTTCAACTCAAGTTCTAACTGTTACATTTTTCCAGCACCAGGTGTTTGCACCTTGCAGACCTGCTCTCTACTAATGCCGAACCTTAGTTCCTTTTCTCTCCAAAGCCATGCGCTTGCAAAGACACCTCGAAACCTCAGAAGAGAGTTGGAATATTTATTCTAAGTGTAGGGAGACTTATTTAACACTTTAAACTGCGGGTTAAATCTCAAAGTCATTACTTAGTTTTATTTAGTTTTTTTTATCAGATAAGGTTACTTTTGATTAAATTAGCGCCCATGTAAATACAATGCTGTGGCCACCCTGCCGAAGACCCAGTCTCTGGGAAATGAGTTAGAGCTAAACACGGCACTTAGGTCCCGCCTTTCTGCAGGTGACTGTTGTGCCGAAAGAGACTTACCTGGTAAATGGCAAAAAAAAGAGTGATTTTATTCTACCCAGGAAGGTGACCAGTTGCTTTGTATAATTTGTTTACCATCTCCTTCTAAAAAAACATCTGGGCTGATACACTGTTTGGCTACCCAGTAAGCTTTGATACAAAACGAGCACCTTGTAGCATAAGTTTGCCCTTCACCAATAGATCTTCAGTCAAACAATAGGTACATGACCTTTCCCATGAAAAGTGGCTGTAACAGGGCTATAAATAGTGCTACACTTCTCCATCTTATTTTGGGGGTACGTAGTTTATAATTTTAAAAAATCATAAATGGTCACAGGTTTCTCTAGAAAATACATTTGAAAAATTTTTACTGAGCTTTCTGTTACAATTTTGCTGGCTTTTGGTAAATGGAGGTGTCTATGCAGCACAATCAGATTAGATACAGACCTAATGTACCTAAAACATTTTCCCCATGACCTAGTTCCACCCAGCCCAATCCATTTCAAACACTCTTTTGGAGAGTCTGAGGTCTGCTTGTCTTCCCATGGCTGCCTGATTGCATCTCCAGTAACAAATTTGAATAAGCTCATCTTAGAGTTGTGTTTGTTCTCTGCCCATTAAGGAGCTTGGCTTCCTGAATAAGACCCACAGTTGTGATGCCAGTAATGTTTTCTTTTTCCTCTCCAATTCGGTGCATTAGCAAAGCAGAGTTGCGAACGATAAACCAGTGGATTTTCAACATGGCTTTTCCCTGTTCTTTACCAGCAGTTAAGTAAATATATTTTAACCTTTGTTTTGTTTTTTTTTTTGGTTGGTTGGTTGGTTGGTTTTTGTTTTGATTAGATTTGGGCTCTTTTTGTTTCTCATTGATCAACCAGAGCTTGTAGTATCTTCAAAGGAAGCATGACAATAATGTAATGATGCTACTTGCCTTTATCCCTTACCTACAGGCACCTGGGGCCCTGGTGGGCTAATTCCAGGGAGGGAGTATAGGCTAACATATTTTAGACATTGATCTGTTTCTATGGATGAGGTCCACTAGTCCACTGGGAAATCCACAGCTGGAAAACAATTAAGAATCGCTATCCCTAGTATGAAAATGCTAAGCTACTGTACCTGAGAGTACAGTGTGCTTTGAGCTGATCAAACACCTAGTGCCACTTACCGGTCAGGGCAGGACTGCCCTCACCTCACATCACCCCCCTCACCTGTCTTGTGCCAGTGGTGGGTTTTCTTAGCCCAGGCAGGGAGCCAGCGCTGGAGCCTGACCCAGAAGGACGCTGTTCCATTGTCACAGCTACTCTAGTTTAGATCGTGTGTGTGTGTGTCCCATCCCCCAAATTAGTTCAGCAGAAGGTCAGCTGAGCTCCAGAGTTCTTGGGGCACATGGATCTGGAGGAGGGCAGGAGGAACGCCTCAGCTCTGCAACAATCAGTTGTTGAATTGGTTCAGGCATAACATGAAAAATACAATCCCTGTAAAGTAAAACTTAGGTGGCTTTTCTGAATGTTGCAGAAGTGAATCCTTTACTGATAGAGAAGAAAATTTTTGTGTGAAACTGCAGCTCAGTTAAAAAGTGAGAGATCTTTCTGAATTTGAGAAATAGCATGTAACCATATTATTAAAGGCTGTGCCCCATATATAGCAAAAGGAGCAAAAGATGTTGGCCATTCGGTCTTCATTCCAGTGTTTTGAAAGACTTCCTCATATATAAGTGCATGTGTCTATGTGGAATAACCATCTCAGTTTCTAAGTGTAGTCCACTACAGAACATCTAATCCAATGTTGATATTCCATTGATCTTCTATTCAGAAAAGGTTCTATGAGTAAAAGCCAAAGTTTGCAGGAGGATTGTCTTGGCTCAGTTTGTGCTTTCATCTGAAGAAGTCCAACTGTAAACCTTGTCCTCTCCTCTCTTTGAACCTGTGTTTGCCCTCTGGTGAATACTCAACTTATATTCTTAACTTTTACATTGGCATAAATCTAGGATGTCTTCACTGAAATGAGGCTGGTGTACAAAGACTGTAAGTTACTGACCTGTAATACAAGGTAAAAATGGTTCCTTCTTGCATATTTGTGGATTTGACATAGATAGGACATAGACTTGACACAGGCTGGAGCACTCCCATGTGAGGATAGGCTGAGAGAGTTGGGGCTGAGAAGAGAAGGCTCAAGGGAAACCTTACAGCAGCCCTTATAGCAGCCTCCCCGTACCTGAAGGGGACTACAGGAAATGGCCTCTTTATCAGGGACTGTAGTGATAGGAGTACTGTCTTTAAACTGAGAGAATATGTTGATTAGATATTAGGCAGAAATTACTTTCTGTGAGGATGGCAAGATATTGGAACAAGTTACCCCGAGAAGCTGTGGAAGCACCCTCCCTGGAAGTGTTCAAGGCCAGGCTGGATGAGGCTTTGAGCAACCTGGTCTAGTGGGAGGTGTCCCTGACCATGGCCGGGGGGTTGGAACTGGATGATCCTTAAGGTCCTTTCCAACCCAAACCATTCTATGATTCTATGATTCTATGATTCTGATCTCATTCACAATCATAAATTGTATTTGTTATTGAAGTGACACATAAATTGCTGCAGCATAGCTGGGGAGGAATTATTTGCTGTGTTACTGAATCATGTTCCACAAATATGATATAATTACTTTATAATAAAATTAAAAACTCAGTGATATTTTGGACTGATGCAGAAGCCAGTTCATTCTCAGCAGGAAGACATATGGAAAAAAGAAATTAAAACACCACTTCACAGAGTTTGTAGGTTTCAACCATCCAGGACACTGCCAGGCCCCGTGCTTGCAAGAGCTTTGAACACGATGACAGTGCAGGTTTCGTTGCAGTGCATGGGGGAACTGTCCCCGTCCTCTGTGGGAAATGATGAAACATTTGGCCAACGATTGTTTGCCTTGTGGTTGTAGTTGAAAGGACAGGAAAGACCGATAGCCACCTGCATGTCCCGAGGTATTTGGATATCATAGGTAGTGCAAAACCCAGCTAGAAGGGAACACAGAGCTGGGCCCTGACTTTTGGATCTGTTGTTTACAACCGTTGTTTACTGCAGTCCTCTCAACTGCTTAAGACTGGATTAATTTTCTATCACACTGTGGTTACTGAAGGCAACATATCAAAATAGCATTAAAAAGAAAAAATAAATCCAAGTTGTTTTATGTTCAGAAAAATGCCTCTGGGACCAGGTTGAGTGCCCGAACTGAAACTGCACTGCAGCTGAGAGGAGAGACTGATCCCACTGCCCTTCCCAGGCACCGAGGGACAACATGTCCTGCCTCGGCAGTAGCACTGGGATGGTCATGGCTCCCAGGCAGAGTGTGGTCAGGCAGTGACTTGGTGTGTCAGTTCGTGACTGATGGAGAGGCACTAGTTTGTCCTGAGCAAAAAGGAAAGCCCTCTGGGTAGTCATGGTAGCTGCAGGTCCCTGTGTCTGACTGCAGAGGTCACCTAGACTTGTAGAGTAAGAAGTTCAGATAAGCTTGCCTGTCATGGTAAGTGGTCTTGGCAACACTTCAACAGCTTTATCTGCCAGCTAAGGTCCTTAACCAGGTTGTGGACAACCATTTTTCTATTTCTAGTTAGATGGGAGTTTGGGGTACACCTCAGTTGTCTGTGAAGTGGGATATGATGATGTTAAAACCTCTTATAGATGCGATGCTCAGGTATTATAGGAGTTCAAAGTTCCTAGGTCTGTCCTCATTTATGATACATGAACAGAAAGATTTGGAGGGAGGGATAGTGTTGGTTAGAGCTGCTGATCATTAAATATGTTACACTAGCCTGTCAGTGACAGCCTGAGATGTCAAATCTGATTGCAAAACATTTTACATGAATGTCATACCACAAGTGCCCTCTACTTCTACCACCTTTCAACAGTGGGGATGGGGGAAGGGAAAGAAGGGTAGATGCACAAGGGTCTTATAGGGAAGAGTAGGCCAGCCAGTGTCTCTTCTCTCATTTTTTCTTTAAAACATGACTTTTAGCTTTGTCAGGTTGCCTACAAGACCAGCAATCCCAAACTGGAGGAGCTGTCCAGTTTTTTATAAACTGACTCAAGAAGCATGATAAAATACACTGTTGAAGTAGCTACAAGTCTGAGTGAGAAAACCTTGTAAAATCCAGAATAAAGAGGTAAACTGTGTGGTGCACATTTTTATCTATCATTGTATTCTGATGATCCTGATCTTTTGTCTCCAAATCCTGTCTAAAAGTTCTTCACGAGGGGGAGAGGGGAAGGAGGTGCTGATCTCTTCCCTCTGGACACAGGGGAGCGGCTTAAAGCTGTGTCAGTGGAGTGTCAGTTTGGATATTTGGAAAAAGTTCTTCACTAAGAGGGTAGGTCGAGTACTGCAACAAGCTCCTCAGGAAAGTGTCCATGGTGCCAAGACTGGTGGTATTCAAAATGTATTTGGACAATGCTCTTAGATATATGATTTAATTTTTAGGTTGCCCTGTGCAGAGTCAGGAGTTGGACTCGATGATTCTCATGGATCCCTTCAAACTTAGGATATTCTGTGATTCTGTACTTCTATGAAATACTGTGGCTGAGTCCACTTCTAACAGTAAGACTCATAACAAAAAGTCTCATTCAGAAGTAACTAAGGCGTAAAATGGAGTTTGTTGTGGTTGACTTAAGACTCAAAAATTACATATCTTCATGTAAACCCCAGCTATTTGAATACCTGTCAAAAAACAGCTAATGGATCAAGATAGTTTCTAACAGTTTTTCCACCTTTCCTTGCACTAATGGTGCATGGGGAGCCATCTGGTCTCCGTGTTGTCCTCTGATGTCAGCATGACATGTTACCAAAGGGTGACTAGAAGTGAATTCCTTCAGTAGAAACTCAGATTTTTTTAATTCCTCATGAGTGTGTTGCATTGACCTTGATCTTTGCAATCAGCAGTCAGTAATGACTTTTGATCACCATTAACTTCGATTAGATTAGAGCCACCAAGCTCTTGCCTTCACTCCAAGGACTGAGTTCACTAACACGGAGCTCCACTCTGTTATGACTTTTGGTAGTCTCTCATGTTGGAGACTACAGAGCTTCCTGGGAGAGCTCTCCTAATGCTTCTCAGGTCTCTCAGACTGTGATGGTCAATTGATTTGAGCTTGATGAGGAGAGACTTGCAACACTGAGTATGATGAGGTGAGACTGGAGGAAGTGAGAACCCAAGCAGTCTGTGGAAATACTATTTTCTATCTTCACAGTCTTCTTGTTTCAAGCTGGAATGGATTTATTTCTCACCTATTCTTTCTGTTAAGGGTATGGAAAATTAATCTACCTGCTAGTCAGGTGAGCTCTCTAGATGCTGCACTCTCCTTGGCTTCGTTCAGTTGTTAGGTCTCTATCTGTCTACCTCACTCCCTGCACATTTGAGTGGGAAGTTGAGAAAAGACTAGCAGCTGGCTTGCGAGTTTGTCACTGTTACTTCATTTTATCAGCCTGAAATAATTTTGGAGGCCTTGTGAAACATTTTAGTTTGAAGCACTTTCTCTCTGAAGTGCTATGTAAATTTTTATCAACTTTTTTTTTTTTTTTTTTTTTACTGAGAGAAAGGAATCGCCTTCTCTCATAGTTGTTATTTTTCAGCAATTGAAGCATTTAGGAAAGAAATATTTGTTTCTCTGGGAGGGCTAAAGAATTAGATGACCTAAACACAAATGTAGAATAGAATAAAAATACCATTAATATTTTTACGGGATTACAGAACCATCTTCTCACCATTAGTAATTCCTGCTAGTTTCATAACTCTACTGAACAGATAGGAAAATTCTCTTTCTGAGTAACATAGACATTAAATGAACTAAAAAGACAAAGATTATAATTCTTATTTTTCATGGGTGAGTCACAATGCAACAAAATTAATTGACTTCTCCCCAAAATCATATGGATAGTAAATGATCTGTTCGTAAATGGCTTTGGATGCCTAACCAGACTTCTGAAAGGTTGATAGAGCTCAGGCTTTCCTGAGGCTCTTAGTCCTCTGTCTGCAGTTTGGGAAAATGCTATTTTCTGTCTTCACAGTCTTTTTGTTCTTCTCGTTGTGTTTTGAAGAAGTCACAAACTGATTTAAAAATTTCTCTGTAGCTTTCTTTTTACAGGGAATGAGAAACTCTTCACAATGTTTTCCCTTTCCAGGAATTCCTTCTCTAAGAATTAGGAGATAAATCATTTCTGGATAAATCTATTTTTAACTCAGTGCATCATGACTGAAATGCAGATCCTTTGCCACAGGATGTTCTTGAGAAAGCAGAACTGTGTGAGGCGAGATGAGGAATCTCCAGTGGGAACATTTGCCAGACCTGTGACGGAAGAGACATCTGACAGTCAGTGCAAGTCAGAAAAACAAAACGATATCTGAAAAAGAGTGAAGCAAGCAAAAAGTTGGGTGAAGCAGAAATTTACACAGTACTGTGCTGCAGGAAACTTCCACAGAATGAGAGACCACAGAGTGGGAAAAGAAAACAAAGACAAATACTGCTTTTTACATGTTAACAGTGTGCTAAGTGCTATAGCAAAAATATTCTAAAAAGTGTCATTGGGCCCAGAGGAACTTGTACGTCCCCACACTGCAGAGCAGCACTGCCTGTGGAGATTATCATGGTTCCAAAAGCTGTGTTGTCCTGTTGACTCAAGCACGGTGCTATGTAGACGTGTTGTTCTTGTGCTACTATGTGCTACGTTTCTTTGCATGAACCATTTCTTTTTATTGGGGGAAAATATTGCTAAAAACTCATCACAGAGAAGGTGTCAAAGACACCACCTTCTGGAAGAGTCACCCCATGTAGAAAGACTCATTTAAGACTTTGTACCTCATTAGACACCATGAAATGCTCAGGTGGGACAATAACAATGAATGAACCAAAAGAACCAGCTTTTATTAAACGTCCCAGTGTTCAAGCATAGAAAGAGTCCTAAAGTCTGCTGAAAGTTGGAACACCTTTAGATACCAGACGATAGCTGAGATGCCACCTGCAAAATCAATCAGGACTGTGCCTTTCTGTGGGCAAGTGCAACTTCATCTGTTCGAGTACATGAAAGCAGTACCTTGAAATGATTCCAAAGCTACACTGGTGTGAAAATGGAACACGAATTCCTTGGTTAATCTAGGTCACCAGTCGGTGTGAAATTTCATGTAAGCCTAGTTATAATGTCCTTTGACATTTGTTTTGCAGGTTTGCATTTTTTTTGAGATGTTTCTTTCTTCTCTTAATACTCTTACAGAAAGCCTTTGAAATTAGACACTGTGTGAAAATCAACCCCTTCCATTTTTAAATTCATATAAACATATATATATGGTCTCTTTTTTTTTTTTTTTGTGGACTACATACATAGAAATATACGGTCAAGAAAAAAAGATTAGCATCCTGGATGCTAAGTTTTTCTGATTTAACAGCTGATTTAAAGCTGAAATTAGATTTCCTTCCATTTTCAGCCATTATCCATGGCGTAACTAAGCAACACCACCTTCATGTTATTGATGGGGCTGAGTGCACACAGATCTTGCTGACTGGGACAGGCATAACTACACTCCTCTGTAACCAGTAAACCCTGGATTTCAACAGCAATAATTTTCTGCTAGTGCTTGTGGAGCTGCTGGTGCAGAAGCACTGGTGTGGAACTGCCTGGAGGTGTGATCTTCAGTGCAAGTCTTCTTCTATCCTCACCGATCTGCATGCAGTTCTCATTCTTAAGTGGTTAAAAAGTTGTGTAAATTGCTATGCAAAACCTCACTGGTGGTAATTAGGCTTCTGTAAGTATGAATGATACCTCATTTAGACTTGTAAAGTCAGGGAAATAATAAAACAGCTGGCATTCTCCTCTCTTCTGCCACACACGAGGAGAACATTTCATCTCTCCTGCCACTGTTTCTTCTCACAAAATGCCTCTTCCTTAAGCACCTGTTTCCAAAACAGCATTTCTGGGTACAGCATACTCCTGCATCAGTTGTAGCAGAACTGGAGGAACAAAAAAAAGCAACTTAATGATGGTTTGCACCTTGAATGGGGCAGAGTCGGGGATGGTGTGGTACAGCATCCATCATCCCCAAAGAGCCATAAATGTTTTTCAAATGAAACACTGCACAAGGCTGAAGTAGGTGAGTACCACTGGGGAGTGTCTGGTCATGGTCTTTGCTTAACTCTCCTGGAAAGGGAAATTCTGGGGTTTTGGAGAGAGCCAGGTGGATCCCATCAAGTTTATTATTTTGGCCTCAGTGTTGACATGGCTGGAGCTGCAGTAGATGTGGAGTTAGCAGTAGCAGCTCCAGGCAGGGCATGTGGTGCTTCCTTGGGAGAGCTAGGAAGGTGGGAAGAGGATGAATTGATGGCGTCAAGAAATGCCTGGAGCACTACTGGCTTTCTGAGTGTGGCCCAGCTACACACAGAAGACTATGGGAAATGTGTCATGTTAGTAGTTGTGGGAGCAGAGGACAGAGTGTCATATGTGAGTTGACGGCCTGAAGATGCATTCCTTGATTTTGTGGATTTGTGCTGAGGATGTTATGCTCCATCTCCAGCTGTGTCAACAGAGTGCTTGGGAGATAGATGAAGAAATTAATTTTGAAGGCTGTAGAGGGATGTCAGTCAAAGATGGTAAGGTGAAGCAAGCGAGCTTCTTTCTGAGAGTGAGGAATGATGGTCCAAGGATAGCCAACTGAGGCATGAAGTCTTGATGCTGCAAGAGCTTGAGTGCTGTGCCTCTCATGCAGTAGAAAGCACTTAGTTAACCTTAAGTGTGTCTGCTTGCACCAGAGTCAGTGGTAGCATTCACTGGCTTAAAGCTCAGCAGCTGCTAATGTGCTGTGGGAATGACATCCAGAATTCATCCTTTAGGACCTGCCTCAAAAGAGGGAGCAATGCAGACTGTCTACTAAATATCAGTGGCATCCACGGAAGAGGTCAAGCTAAGACAAAACACATTCCCGGGATAAGGCCTATCTGTCTGAAATTTCTGACCTGAGATTTCTAAGCCCAGTAAATGTATACTCACTAATGCAAAATTCCATGCTGGCTAAATGGATTTCAGTTAATTTTCTGCTATGAAAGCATTTCAATTTTAACAATAGCTGTCACTCCCAATATAATACAGAAGTAGTTTAGTAATATAGGCCTTAAAACACTAGTCTGATAAATATTTATATTACTTATTTTAAGTTAAAAGCTTGGTTATGAATTGTTTTCATTCCAGCAGTGTAAACATCCTTCTAGAGTATGCACTGTAATGTTGAGACTGAAGTCACCCACCCTATTTGCCTGGACTTATTTTATCAGCTCAAAAATATTCCTCAGTGGGTGCTGATAAAAGTATTTTTACCACTTTCGCTATACAAATGCTCTTCCTTTCTTTACAACACAGAAGGGAAAAATAATGTTAGATACCTATGGCGAGTATTCAGTCAGTGAAAAAGCCTCAGTTCTTTATTTGTCATATGTTATTTTAGTTTAAATAGAAATTTGAATCCATGAACATAAAAACACAGGGCTTCTTTGCAAGGGGCATTTTCCCAGTGATAAATGGATTTTGCTTATTGTTTAGTTAATGTTTTATGCTTAATTGATAAAGAAAACTCAGCTTTATAAAATGAGAAACAAAAGCTATTTAAGGTGTGTGAAATGAGGTACCAGCATAAATAGCCTCAGCTCTGAATTGACGAGCAGGAATAGATAAATAACTGTATATGGGTTTTGAACTGGAATCCCAGCCATATTCATGTGGTGAAAGGGAAGGATTTGAATGATGGCAGCAGAATGCAAGCCTCCCCAGTATCATCAGAGCCTGAAGTGGCTGTAGAAATTCAGGCAGTCATTTAATAAAAACACCTCTTTTACTATGGAGGCTGTAAATTATACAAGCCTGTCAAGTTACAGCTCTGCCTTTGTGCTCAGCACGATTGTAATGTTCTCAGTCCATAATTTAGAAAAGGATTAAAGTTCTCCAATGCTCTGCTGTTTTTACAATGTTTTGGTGGTAATAAGATTACCTCAGCCTCCCTCTCTCATGTGAAAATGTCACTAGAAAGACATACCGTATATGAAGGTGGGGTTTTCTCACACACATGCATATATATGAGAGGGAGAAAATACATGACAGTGGTGTCTGGCATCAAAAATCTTATTGTAGAGCTGGAGATGCCTCATTACTCATGGATGTTGAAGGCATGCAGCTAATGTATGGATTTGCTCTGTACAAGTGCTGGTAAGTCTTTAAGGTCAGGTCAATAAGGTTTCTCTTTATTAAAACCTAAGTTTTTTTTTAAAGAAGTTCTTTAAAAGCTTGCAAAGGCTACAGAACTTTTAGAGAACCTATAGCTTAGAAAGACATGATTCTTTACTTACCAGGGCTCTGCAACTGGATAAACTTTAGAAGGAGAAAAATGTTGCAAGTGTTGTATGTCAAAAAATTATAGCAAAAGAGATTTTCTACCAGAATTTTTTTTTAAAAGCCTAGTATCAGTGGATATTTTGGGAATGGAAGAAAATGATACATGCTCTGCTGGTGGTCTGGGAATTCCGTATTTGCAGTAGTAGGAAGCTCTGATTTCTCTTATCATTTGCCTCAGCCATACTGGGATTAGGGTCGTTCTTGCTGGTTCTGCAGTTCTGTCTGCTGTAGCTTATAGAGTGTATGACTATCTTATTTTTGAAGAAACTGGAAAAATATTCCCTGACAAGTTGGTTTGGGGTTTGGTTTTAGTTTTTGGTTGTGGGTTGGCTTGTGGTTTTGTTTTTGTTTTTTATTTTTTTTTTCAAAAATGGCACTATGAAGCCACACAGAGATTAGGCAGAGATCTTGTAGGGGACAGATTAGACAGCAAAAGTCCTGGAGAATTAGAAAAAGATGCATGAAAGACAAAATTTTTCATATGGTGCTTCAGTATTGCTCTGATTATCTCTACCACATACCAGACATACTTAGGTTTCAATTTTGTGCAAAAACTCATGTTAATACCATTTGCTTGAATTACTTTAGAAAAGAAGAGGACCCTAGAAGATACCAAAGCCCTATTCTTCACCTACAGTCAGAGTCTGCAGCCTGTATTATACAGGAAAAATAGACTTAGGAAAAAAAGACATTAAATTCTTTGTGTTCTAAGATCCAGGACCAGGCAGCTCCCCTGGAGTTAGCTATTATTTCAGCTATCCCCTGTATGAATGATCTCAGAAAGCAATTCTATCAGGAAGGCTTGCCTGTCATCCATGAACATCTTGATTGTGTCTCTTTTCGCTTCCACCGTGCTACCGGGAGGAGGAACGGAGCAATTCGACCACCCCTGGTCCCCAAGCCCAGGCTGGATGAAGGGCAGTTTCACATCATACAATGTAGATAACTGTGGTATCACTGAGCTGTTGTCAGGTGTAACTTGGCCTTCAAAAACCACAGTCCATTCCTCTGGTGTGGAACAGCCAGTTCTCAGAGCCATGCAGCTGCCTGCTTCAGTGGTGCTGCCCTGGTTGCCCCATGACATGCACTTTTCTTGCAGATGCAGAAGAAAGCCTGTCTGCAGTGATGCTGAAGTCTGCAATGGGCCATAATGGGGTTGAACAAGCTGGAAAACTGTGCCCAGCACCTGGAAAACTCCTTGGGTGAGCACTTCAGGTAGTGCATATGCTCAAAACACTAGTGTGTGTCTCTGCAGCTGAGAAGCTGCAGAAATAGAGGCTTGGAAAGGAAATAGGGATGGACCACATTAGGTGTGAAACAGAAGAGCATCCTTTTTGTGCACCCTCCAGGAAGAAGAGTCCTTGTAGATCCCCACCTCTTTATTTCTGAACCAAGGTATTGAGCTGGCATCAGCCTTCCTGCTCTCCCTCTTGCCTCTCTCTGCATGCACTGACATCTGGAGGTGTAGCTGCAGCCAGCATGGCCAGATCAGGCTTGCCTGAGATGGGCTGAGTCCATACATGCAGCAGGTGCCAATGTTGCGTGTTCCTCTTGGAGTAAGAGCAAGGAGAAGTTTGACAAACTGGGGCAAGTCCTGCAAAGGGCCTCTAGGATGGTCAGGGGCTGGAGCCTGTCGAGTACGGAGGGAGGCTGAGGGCACTGCGTTTGTTCAGCCTGCAGGAGGTTTAGATGGATCTAGGGGAGTTATAGAAAAGGCAGAACCAAAATCTTTTCAGAAGTTCACAGAGAAAGGATCAGAGGCAAGAGGCACATGTTACAACAAGAAAAAAAATTATTTTTGACTAGGAAAAAATTTTACCTTGTGAAAGTGGTGCAGCACAGAAGCAGGAGTTCAGGGAAGATGAGGAATACCCATGCTTGGAAATTGTCCAAGCTTGGCTCAACAAGGGCCTGTGACATCTCATCTAGCTTTGGAATTAGCCTTGCTGTGAGCAAGGGGTTGGACTAGGGACCTCCAGAGGTCCCACCCCACCTAATCAGTGTCTCAAAGTTCATGCGAGCAGTTCTAGGTCGTCCAGGGCCACTTTCCACTTTGTATCACCACTCCTGGTGCAGGCTGCTCTGGGGTTGCTTGGTCAGTTAAAGCTTACAGGTAGTGCTGCTGAGTGTGCATCTCATGATATCATGTGGAAAAGAAAACCTGCCTTAGTCCTCCTGGTTACTCCTGCCTAAATGTGGTTTGTTTTTTTTTTAAACAGTAAGCTAGAAAATTACAAACCCAGATCAATTTTGTATACTTCCTCATCACCCCCCATCCCTGCTTCCCTCATTCAAAATCCCTTGAAAATCAAGTTTCCTGAATGGACACTCTACCCTGGGATAATACCGTGCCTGTGAAAGTTAAGGCTGATTATTTTTCATCTAGAAGGAGAGTCAAAATTGGACTTATAATGGAGGTCTTGTTTCAAACAACGATGAAAGAATTTAGCACTTATGACGTCAGCAGGGTGGCACAGGCACGGAGTCGCCTGCGAGCAGGGGGAAGCTGGGCTCTTCTCTGCACCAGCGGTTTTGTGAAGGAGTCTTTCACTGATGGAGGTTTATTCAAGCCCACCTAAACACATGTACATATTTATTTACTAAAGCAAACCAAACTACAAATGAGACCAAAATCCAAATTTAAACATCCCTACAAGCAGCCCCTCTACGACAAATTCTTTCTCCTGCCCTGCTTAAGAAAAAGCCTGGGAGAGTTTATTTTCCTCAGGCTTTACAACTCATTGTTTTCCACAAAAGCACCCCTCTGCTTTTCCAAGAGTAAGGATAATTCTGTGGCTAAAGCACATGACTAGGACTTGAGGTTTTCGTCCCAGCTGTTGCACAGACTTCTTGTGTGTCCTTCAGTAAATCTGATTAATCTTACTGCACATCTGTAAAGTGGATGCAGTGCTCTTTTTTCCTCATTCGCAGGAGCTGCTGTGAGCCTTTTAGACCTTTACAAGACAAGCAGATAGAAATGGAAAGAAATATGCATGCAATTTTGTGTACAAGTGTGTATGCTAATTGAGGAAACAGTGGAAAATTTTCTGCTAGAATGTATTTGGCAGAGCAGCTTATTAATTCTGTAGAAATTTGGATGCAAAATTTGTTTCTAGGAAGCCTATGGATTTTTCCTCCCAAACTGAAGAGGATATTTGTTTGAGTGAGTCTTTCTTTCTTTCTTTTCTTTCTTTTCTTTCTTTCTTTCTTTCTTTCTTTCTTTCTTTCTTTCTTTCTTTCTTTCTTTCTTTCTTTCTTTCTTTCTTTCTTTCTTTCTTTCTTTCTTTCTTTCTTTCTTCTTTCTTTCTTTCTTTCTTTCTTTCTTTCTTTCTTTCTTTCTTTCTTTCTTTCTTCTTTCTTTCTTTCTTTTCTTTCTCTCTTTCTCTCTCTCTCTTTCTCTCTTTCTTTCGAAAATTAGAAAATGCAAAGTTGCTTTTTAAAAATGAAAATAGAAAACCTTGTTTTGCCACTAATATATTTTTAAAGGTGGAAGTACCTCTTCTCAGCTAGCTGTATCCCAAATGTGTTATGGGAAAAGCAATGACATTCTGACTGAATGCAGGCTGGGAAGAGACTGAAGAAATGAACGCTCAGGTCCATCCCATCACGCTTGCTTAGTAGGCACTTATGCAGGGTTTGTTTCCTTACCAGGGTCAGTGTATAGTCCTGTGCCTCACCTTCCACCCTGGTGTGACGAGAGAGCGATTACCACCTTCCTGGGATTGTCTGTCACAATCGCCATCCTTGTCCCTTGAGCACTTCATAAATATTGGCAGAGATATTTTCAGGAAAAAGGTGTGTACCACCACGTGCATTTTCTGGCTGGGAGCTGAAGTTACAACGTTGCCAAAGGTGTCCCCCGATGTGTGGTGTCCTGCCAGAGGCAAACCTGGCTTGAATTTGAAGGAACTATGTATGTTTAAAAAGCAATATAGCATGAGTATATTCACTTTAAAGACTATAACTACAGCAATTCATTATGGGCAAGAGCTTTTAAACTGAGTGGTGAACTTCTCTGCCTTGCCTCCAGCTGTTCATAATGTGATACCTCAGAGGGACTAGATTTTCTGTGTGCTGCATGTTCACAGCTGAAACTGAATTCTTCTGACAATGGGGCTCCTTTAGATTACTTCAAGATTAGGTTCTGAAAATAATACTCAAAATTACTGGCAGAATTAAAAAAAAAAAAAACAGATATGATAAAATTATTGAAATAATCTCAATTTTCAATTTACATTTTCCCTTCAAATTCTTTAATAATAGCTTTTATGAGTTGTCAAGTGGCAGAAAACATTAGTAAAAAATGTGACCAGCTCAATCACATTGTGAGATTTTAAAGAAAATATTTTAAAAATAACTTCTGAAAATTATAAACGACTTACAAAATTAAAAGTCTTAAAAAAGGTATTTGCATTTTTGTGATATTAATTTCCCATTAATTTTGAAAGACTATAATCAGGATCCCTCATTTTAAAGCATAAGAAATATTGCCGGTGCCAAAAGTTCAGGCTGCAAGTATTTAGAGATTTAGAAAGTGGTTCAAGTTCTGTTCACATTTTTCAGTTTTCATTCATCTCGAGTTACATTTTTAGGCTTTCTCATCAACAACAAGCACTGAAGATTCACTTAAAGAATACCAGTGAGTTGCTTATGTCACCATGTATCTTCAGGAGCTGGAAATTTAAAGAGAAGAGTACCGTGAAGTCATGATAAATCCCACGCATTAGCAAAATTGCCTTCACTGTAATATGTAGCTCTCTCTATTTTTCACATTTTAACTCAATACTGTGCATGAATGATCCTGCTCCTGCTGACAATGATTACGAGCTCCCCATTGACTTGTGCAGGAGCAAGATGGGAACATGGTTTTATGAAAAAAATCCTGACGGAAAAACGTGCCTTATGGGTTAGACACTTGCTCAAGACTCAGAAGGTTATTTCTGCACTTTGCAATCACAAAGGTTTCTTGTGTGATCCTGAGCAAGCCTTTGAAGGTGACAGTGTAACCCTGTGCCTGTGCTCCTGCACGGCACCTTTGCTAGGGGTGCAAGGGATGTAGCTCAGCCTAAAGGTTAGTGCGGTGTGGTGGGACTGGTGGTAGAGTGGGGCAGGGTTTGGGAAGAGAGCTGTTTCTGACTCCCTTGAAGAGTGGGCTGATAGGTATAAATCCAGGTTATACATGGTCCTGGGTGCAGGTTCACCTCCTTTCTTCCACCCTCTGCAGCTTGTCTTTCTTTGGATTCCCAGGGAATTTGACATGGTGTCCCAACTCTACTGGGGCTACTCCAAGCCTCTCTGATATTATAGCTGGCACAGACTGTTGAAACTATCTTGTCCGAGCTTCTTGCCCACACTGACTGGAAAAAAGACACCTTGTCCAGCAGTTCCTGTGACAAATGCCCATATCCAGAGGCTGAACTTGACTATGCCCAGAGGGAAAGTCAGTCACTGTGTTCCAAAGATGTCTCATCATGTTGCACCCCCTCTCACCTAGACGGGGGTGTTCCAGTGGGTAACTCCCCTTGGAGTGGACATTTTACCCCTACCCTACATGAATCTCTTTTTCCACCTTGTTATCTGAAGTCTTGTTACTCTTCACTTGCTAGGTGAGAGCTCTGTGGTCTTTCCATGCAAGCACTCAGAAACTTCTGCCTGGGCACATCTTCTTGGATAAAATGAACAGACTGAAGTTGCTCAAGTGTTTTGCAAGGCACCCTGGTACCACAGGCAGAGGTGAGCCTTCTCATCGTGCGAGGATGTCAGAGATGGACATTTTTGTTCAGGAAAAGGGAGGACTAGGGGAAGGGGTTGAAACTGAGGCAGAAGGTCAGGAGAGACGTACCTCCTGACACACTCACAGCTGTGCCACATGCCCTACCTTGTCCCTCAGTGGCAGTGGCAGCAGCCAGCCTGGCACAGGCAGAGCAGACGGAGTGATGCCTGTGGTTGTCAGCTCTTAGGTGGGAGCTTCCTGCTCTGCTTATGGTCCCAAGGCAGGTTTTCAGGACCATTGCAGCTCCTTCTCAACCATTCCTAGTTTTTTCATGTCCTCTGTTTTAATGAGCCCAAACAGTAAGACCACACTCAATGGTGCAACAGCTCTTTCCCTGTTCTTCTTTGCTCTTCTGCCATCTAAATCTTGTTTGCTAATTACCTCACCACTTGGGGGTTGTGTGTTCAACCAAAGCCCTGGGCAGAAAACCTTTCTGGTGCACCGCTGTGTCCCAGTTACACTCCTATTTGTGCATATGCTGACTCATGTACCTACAACAGGAGTTACTCATTGCTCCCGTTTTAAGTCCAGACCTGCAACGCGTACCACACAAGCTGATCTCTCAGACCAAGTGAAGCCCCAGAGAGATGGTTTGGGTGCTGAACCAGTTCAGGGCATTTTTTCCAGGATCAGAGGTTTAGTACAATATTTAGAGCTTTGCTTATTTTAATGGTCAGCAATGCCAAGCCAATAATCTGTTTGTTGCTTTATCAAGCAGACTAATAAATGGTGCTCTGTTGCTAAATCTGTCTAAAGGGGAGAGGCAGCCTTTAGTCTTATTCAGCATCTTATGATTATATCAGCCTGTCTTAACCCAGCCAAGTATATTTACATGAAATAATAGAATGAGTTTTGCAAATTTTCCCTCCCTTTTTTTTATTTTAAGTGACTGTCTAGCCAAGTTCATTTCCTCCCCTGTCTGAGCTCCTCTCTGAAATATATTATCCCACTTATTAAAAGCCAATAGCACTGTGCTTTGCTTTTCTTCCACCCTCTCAGAAGAAGGGACATGCAGGGGATGCTTGGATTAAGCGAGTGGGGCACCCCAGAGCTGGGATTCTTTATGAATGAGCTCATATCCTCTCTCCGTATGATAAGAGGAATGCCGTTTGCATCCCAGAGTTGACTGCATAAACATACACACACTTGAACGGGTGAGCATTTAGCCGGAGCATAAACTGTGATGTCCAGACAAAGATCTGAGTGACAAGGGATCATCTGCCAGCCCTTGGCGCGGGCAGACCGCAGACACTTCTCGGTGGCGATGGTCCCTTCGTTCCCAGTGAAATCCATCGCTGTTGGGAGCAAAAGGGGGAGGAAGAGAGAGATGACAGACCCCTGTTTGCATTCTTCAGAGAGAGCAGCTGCAATTGTCTTACTACAGTATGTCAACATGAAATTATGACAAATCAGGCAGGGATGTACTAACAGATGAAAACAATAAGGAGGAAGCAAAGCAGAGGGAAGTTGGGAAGAATGAACTATACCTAAAACTCTGGAGGCCTGTACTGTCCCTGTGGAAAATGCATTTTAAAATACAATAGGGATGAAGACTGTAGGTGTGCATGGATATGACTCAAGGAGCATATGCTGAGTTTTCAGGTTTGTTTAAATCTGCTTCTGAAATACTTTTTTTTTTTTTTTCCCCCTACATTCCATAGGAACCTTCCAAAACTTAACCTGAAAGTAGCTGGAAAAAGGCTAGTCTGTCACCTTTTCTTGTGAGCAGGATGCAGTCAGGATCCTCACAGCCAGCTGAGTACTTACCCCTGTCTCACTCTATGTGATGCCAGGCTCTGACCTTGGCAAAGGTAAGGAAACCTCCCTGACCTCCGTGGCTGCACCGTTTCCTACTCCCCCTCTGCTTTTTTTTTTTATTCTTTTTTCTTTTCATTAGTAATGTTATTGTTTGATGGCAAAAGAAGAACTAGCAGGAGCAAGGCTTCAGCTTCCTGCTTGCTGCTGCCTTTCTATCTGACAGAAGTCCTTGAAATAGGATGCAATGAATGTTTCCTTTATTAAAAACTGAGCCTTCTCCAACCCACACAGTTTCACAACACTTGATAGAATGCACATTTTTCCAGTGTCTTTTTTTTTTTTTACAATATCCAACAATGAAAAAAAAGATCAGTAATGGGGCCATATTCAGCACTAGTGCAACTGGGAGCAGCTCCCTCTGGTCTCAATAGGAGGTGCATTCACTTTCACGGGAGCAGGATTTGCTAGCTCGTGGACCCCTCCTGTTTAGGATTGCCACTAGTCTCTCCTAAGAGTGGCTTATAAACTTGCTCAGATTTGTGAGCCTATTGATTTAGTGCTGTGCAGCCTGGCTGCAAGGGAAAGAAGGAAAAAGGTAGCAAGCAGAGGACTTCTACCTAAAAGTTGGCTTTATTTCCCTCCACCCAGGTTGTGCTGCCTCTCTGCCTGCTGCAGCTGGCTGGCACCTCTGAGGAAGCTGCCACGTCACACCTCTCCGGAGTCGGGGAGAACGTGGTGGGTTTGCTCTGGAGGGTGGAGGGTGCATGAAAATATTTTCTGTGGTTTCAGTTTGCATGTCGGCATGGAAAAGTCTAGTGAAATGTAATAAGTATGAATCCAGGAGGGTCCACAGAAATATGTGAGGACAGATTTCAAGGAAACCAGTGTAAAAACCCCAAAACCTTTTCAGGGGAAGGAATATTCCCAACAAGCTTTCAAAATCTGCAATATTTTTTTCTATTAAATTCCACAAGAGTTTTCCATAGGGCTGGGTCCAACCTCCCCTCTTCCAGTCTCAAAGCCTTACATTTTAATGAACTTAAAGCGCTTTGTCCTGTGCTCACTTACATTGCGTCTGTCATCAGTGACACTTCTCTAGCTGCACTGAAACACTTCTGTGCTTGCACTGCTTTTCTGAGACAGCATGAAGTCCCTGGTCTCAGAGGGATATTTGAGTAAGAAAGCTGCCTTTCACCTAATTTAGTCTTTAAACCTTCCAGTAATATGACAAATGTATCCTGCAATATCATATCCTTCCTGTTGGGTTTGCTTCCAGACACGAAGTGTGCTGGTGTAACTGTTCTGCAGGTCCATCCCTGGCATCCACAGCCATCTCCTCCTGGAGATCATAAAGTCAATGACACCGGTGCAAAGAATGGAGTGGGAGCCCGATCCTGATCAACAGCCTGGTGTCTGGACTCCTCTGGCCTGAGGAGCCTAGTACAGCTGCTCTGCCCAACAGGGTTGTGACAGTGCCCCTGGGATCAAGGCAATGTCATGTTTATTATTAGGTGCCGCTTCCTGAAAGGCTTAATCAACCTGACTTCCTTTTCAGAATGGCTTAAATTAGGTTAGTGGTATGGTCCTCATCTTAGTCACTCATGAAGAAAGAAGCTGGGTGGCCAGGTGTTACAAAGCATTCAGTGCTGGAGGTAGACGAGAGTACCCCTGGCTAGAGCTGGAAGAGGTCGGCAGGGCTATGAGGGAGTATGGAGCAGGGTCTTAGCAGCCCATAGGTAGTTGTATAGTTAGAAGCCCTGAGCTAGTGTGCAGTTCTTCCTGCCATTTGCATGACCTCATGATGCTAGAGCATTGCATCCAAGAGAGGGATTTAAGGTGTGGTGAGGTGATGAACATCAGAACTTGCTTCTCACACCTCCTCTCCTTGTGAAATTTTGCTGCGGTTTTCCCACTGATGGGGAAATTCCCCTACTGCTGATATTAGCGCTCTCAGAAAGCCTCTCTTATCTTTTTGACAAGTAATAGCAAAAAGCCATTGGCCATTCTCTGTGCTTTGCTGTATGCAACTTTTATTTCTTTTCCAACCAGGCAGCCTTATTGCATTTCCTTTTATTCCTCCTTAACTCATAGCTTCAAACAATGCAGACTTGTCATGCTTTTTTCTTGTGAATCTAATGGGGATGTAGATATATTCTTGTTAATGTGGTCTTAAACTTGAGGTCTACAGTTGCATGCTCTGTTCTGGTTCCTTTGTTTTGCTCTCATTTTATAAGAGGAAGGAGATTTGAGAGGGAATTTTTTAGCAAAATACTTCGCCCTGGACTGGAGGAGATGGAAGCTCAGGAGAAGGATTCTAAGAGGTGCAAGCTCAGGAAGGCAGGTAGTGTGAAATCATCATATATAACCTGTCTAAAAACCACCTTACAAAGAAGGATCAGGGTCTGCATCATCTTTAAAGGTCAAGTCTCTTTAGTTTGACCTAATATTCTACCTGCTAGGCTGTCACAAGGTACCTTAGTCCAAAGATTGTTCTACAGATCTTGCCTCCCAAAATCGTTCCTGTATTTTACTCTGGTGATTTAATGTAAAAATACACAAGACTAAAGACAAAGCCTGCCCCCTAACCCTGCTGTGCCCTAATTCTTGAACTTTCCTCCCCCATGTGCTTTTGTTCTGGACTTGGACATCTCCAGTCTTTGCTGTCTGGGGCCCAGTATCAGAAGGGAGAGTCATTGTACTTGTGCCATTAATTCAATCTGTGCATGGGTGGTAAATCTGGTGCTTGAGGGAGGTGCAGGCAGAGAACAACTGCGCTGCGTATGTGCAGTAGGCTGTCAAGGGCAGTGGGTTCCTCATGCCCACCTGAGCCTCCCTCGGCAGTGAGTGAGACAAATGGGGAGCTTGCTCACAAAAATCTGAGACCAAGCAGAAGAGAAGTCTCTAACCCAACCTTCAAAGTCTACACTTGGTGCAGCTCCGTCAGGCTGTGTGTGGGAATGCTGTGGTACCACTTCCTCTTGATGTTTGGGAATTGAAGCACTGATGCACTAAATGACTTGATCAGACACAGGAGACTTACAGAGGACCTCGGAACCGCACCCGTTTCAGAAGTCTCTGTCCAGTGCTTTACCATAAGACGAGCGCTCTTCTCAGAACACATCCCACAGTCTTGCACTCTGAGCTACCAATTTTTACTGTAATAGAACCTGTTTAGAAATAATGATTTTTATTCTGAAAATTTGATGGCAGCAGAGGGGAAGCCCTGCACACGTATAGGTGAAGTGAAGAAATGAGAATGTCTAAACAAATGATTAGCACAAGTGTTTAATCTACAACACTTTCAGTTTTGCTTAATAATACTACCCCTCTTTTGATGTGTACTTTAATTATGACCAATGAGTGCATCAGTGCCTTTTACTTTCCATTTGAATCGCAAGTAATTTTAACCCGATTTTAGTCTCAGGAGGCACCTACCCTCCTTATTCCACACCTTTGTGAGCAAATTCCTAGTATCTAGTGATACTTCCATATTCTCCTTCTTAAATAGGGGCATAGGATATTATTGTCAAAATGCATGCAGATTTAAATTTATTTCTGGAGATTGTAGAATAGCAGAAGTCACAAAATAAGCTTGAAATTGTGGGGGGTGCATGGTGAATCGTAATGTGCTTAGCATGTGATAGTGAAGGCAGAGAAAAATTTCTGTGAGGTAGTGTTGCACTTTTAGCAGCAGCTGATAATTTGCAAAGAGAAATTACCCTTCCTTCTCTATTGGTAAATCTGGTGGAGTAATAATGTGGTAGTGATGATGATTAATAATAATAATAATAATTGTATTAGTTTGCTTGCTGCTAAGCTATTGTCCTCTTGTTAGTATGTTTTTAGAAATACACAATGAACAGGACAACTGGAAAGCTATTGAAAGATTCCAAAGATGCTCTACACAGGAATTTGGGTTTGTCCCAGAGTTTACAAATCCTTTCCTGTACTGTCCTTTTCATTAAATAAGTCCCACTGGAGCTGTCTGAACAAGCCACAGGAGCCAGACCCACTTGTATAAATAAAGTTATGCAAGGGAAGAGAGCGCAGGCAGGTAGTTCCTTTTCTTGCTCTGTTCTCCAGGATCCTTGATATTTCAGACTACCAGAGTTTTATTTTTTTTCCCTCTCTTTTTTTTTTTTTTCTTTTCTGATTTGGTGAATTTGGGCTTTTTGGCAAAAGCTGAGACTTTGGAGCTGTAAGTAGACAGTACTGAATAAGCAAACCTCACGCCCTGCTTCACTCTGATAGGGCATACTCTGGGGCTGAACTGGGTCTTCCACAATGTGGTGCTTTTAGTGAGTTGCTTGGTGCATCACACATTGTCCTGAAAGCCACAGGCAACAGAAACCCAGAGAGGTCGAATGGGTGACCTGTGCTGCTTGCTGGTCAGCAGAAGAGCTCTGAGAAAAACTCAAGTTTCTGGCATCTCATTGTGAAGGTATGAGAGACAATCAGTCTGGTCTCAAAATAAAAGGGTGGTCACATGGCAAGCCCCACTCTTCCTGCATCTGAGTAGAAATGCAAAGGATTGATATTTAACTTCCTAATTAGCTCCATATCTTTGGAGAAGTCACTTAATGTCCTTGTGATCTAGTTTCCTCATCTGTAAAATGGGATAAGAATAAATCCTCTGTGATACACACTGTACTCCGTGGTGAGTCACAGTTCCAGTTTCCTATCTCGAACCTCTCCTTAGCCCCTCTCTTCTTGCCCATCCACTCCTAGAGTCACTCTCAAGACTTGACATCCCAAATCAATACTGACTCACAACTCTCCTCTTCCCACAACGAATCCCGGCTGCTTGTCCCAGTCCAGTTTCTCTTAGATGGTGACCTCCGATCTTCTTTCCTTACTACTACTCAATTTGTCACTGTATCTAACTCTGTCTTCTTGTTCCAGCCTTTTTCTTGTCTAGTTCAGTCATGGTGCTTCATTCTTGGTTTCCTGGTCACTAGTCTCTTTTCCCTCCCTCTGTTGGACTGGCAGTCAGATGACCCCAGCTGCTCCAGAGAAAATATTCAGTTCCTTTCGGTGTGGCCTAGGCTGGTCAGCAGAGGCAGGGAAATCTTGGGTTCATTCCTGTTTTCCTGGTGAGACCTGAGAGGGACCTTCCCCTTCCCTTCCCTTCCCTTCCCTTCCCTTCCCTCCCTTCCCTTCCCTTCCCTTCCCTTCCCTTCCCTTCCTTCCTTCCCTTCCCTTCCTTCCCTTCCCTTCCCTTCCCTTCCCTTCCCTTCCCTTCCCTTCCCTTCCCTTCCCTTCCCTTCCCTTCCCTTCCCTTCCCTTCCCTTCCTTCCCTTCCCTTCCCTTCCCTTCCCTTCCCTTCCCTTCCCTTCCCTTCCCTTCCCTTCCCTTCCCTTCCTTCCCTTCCCTTCCCTTCCCTTCCCTTCCCTTCCCTTCCCTTCCCTTCCCTTCCCTTCCCTTCCCTTCCCTTCCCTTCCCTTCCCTTCCCTTCCCTTCCCTTCCTTCCCTTCCCTTCCCTTCCCTTCCCTTCCCTTCCCTTCCCTCCCTTTCCCTTTCCCTTTCCCTTTCCCTTTCCCTTTCCCTTTCCCTTTCCCTTTCCCTTTCCCTTTCCCTTTCCCTTTCCCTTTCCCTTTCCCTTTCCCTTTCCCTTTCCCTTTCCTTTCCCTTTCCCTTTCCCTTTCCCTTTCCCTTTCCCTTTCCCTTTCCCTTTCCCTTTCCCTTTCCCTTTCCCTTTCCCTTTCCCTTTCCCTTTCCCTTTCCCTTTCCCTTTCCCTTTCCCTTTCCCTTTCCCTTTCCCTTTCCCTTTCCCTTTCCCTTCCCCTCCCCTCCCCTCCCCTCCCTCCCCTCCCCTCCCCTCCCCTCCCCTCCCCTCCCCTCCCCTCCCCTCCCCTCCCCTCCCCTTCCTTTCCCCTCCCCTCCCCTCCCCTCCCCTCCCCTCCCCTCCCCTCCCCTCCCCTCCCCTCCCCTCCCCTCCCCTCCCCTCCCCTCCCCTCCCCTCCCCTTCCTTTCCCTTCCCCTCCCCTCCCCTCCCCTCCCCTCCCCTCCCCTCCCCTCCCCTCCCCTCCCCTCCCCTCCCCTCCCCTCCCCTCCCCTCCCCTCCCCTCCCCAAGAGTAGTAAGAGTGAAAAAAAGGATGCAGAAGGAATGTGCTTCAGTAAAAAAAAAAAAAAAAATACAGAATAGCTTCTCATTTTCCCGAGTGGCAAAAATACCTTGTTTCTGCCACAGAGACTCACAATCACTATGTACACTGCAGTGCACACACCAAGACCTTTGGAAGAAAGTGTTTATTTTTATTATTTTTTAGTAGTTCAACAGCACTACATGATAGATGGACTTAACTTCGTTGAGTTTTGCACAACCTTCTTTCTAATCATCAGCCCTTTGAATTTCTCAAATTCAGAGGAGGAGGGGCCAGTCCCTTCACAGCAGTTATGGGAAATGGAGACCGATTAAATCATAGGCTTTGCCCTGTCAGTAAAAATGTAAAAATGTCAAACATGAAAAAAAACTATTTCCATATTGGGTGATGTATTTTTTTTCTCAGCTATAATTGCTCTAGCAGTATAAGAAAGCAACACAAGGTTTAGATTAGTCAAGCACATTTCTGGGCTATGTATACAATAACAAAAAGTCCAGACCTGCCAACCCACCCCCAGGCCTTGAATTTTTGGTAGATTTTCTTGTAAAGTTCTCTCTACAGTCTTTAGAGGAGTCTTCAAGGGTGAACTGATGAAGACATGCCTCTTGAACCATTTGCATTTGTACGTCCTGAGCTCCACTGCAATATCCTCCATTTGAAATTTGTTCCATTAATGTTCCACTCAGTGAGAGCAAGGGCAGCCCCAGTTACCTCTACCCCAGAGCAGCTCGGTTCCCTTCTGTCACGGCAGCTTTTCTGGTTGGGGGAATGCCATGTTAGAAATCTGAGCCCATCGCCTTCCCTGCCATGCAGCCCAAGGTGTTGCTCCTCTAGTTGCAGAAGGGATTGATCCCCATCTCCTCAGTGCATTACTCACTGGCTTCACTGGTCTCAAACGTCAGAGTAAGACCCTGAGCAAGGCATGACAATGTCTATCCCTTGTCTTCATCATCCAGGAAATTCAGAGTCAGCTCTCAACTAGTTTTTGGGGCAAATTCATAGGCCGTTGTGGGAGGCACATGTTGCACCATCCTTGAGTAGGCATTTGAGGTAGGTTGTAAGAATTGACCCCTGGAGGGAGAGCTTTCTTTGTAGTGGCTGTAGAAGACGGCTAAAACCCCAATTTGCATGATTTGTTTAGCTTTTAAATGGCTAAAGATAGGAGAGACAAATCTTGTTAACTTTGAGTTGGAAGGTGTCAGACCTTGCCAGTGGTAAGTATCGACTTCACAAGCACAAGGATGGCAGATTCCAGAGTGGGAGGAGGGATAAGGGTGGTCTGGATTGAAGAGGCTTCAACCAACTAGAAGAGCATTTTCCATATGTCAGACCAGAGGCTGCCAGCTTTGCTCATACTGAATGCTACCTTTCCCCATGATTAGTCCCATTGATTTTATCAGCTCTGCTCACAGAGAGCTAGACCAGACCATGGTGCCTCAGCCCCAGGAAAGAAGCCACCCACCGCTGAGCTACCGCTGGGACAGACCTGTCTCCTTGCCGCTCTGGGAAGGGAGCAAACTGTGACGGGTCTGTAGCTGGCACAGCACATGCTTCCTGCTGCCAGATGCCTTGGGAAAGGAAAGGAAGGATCCATCAAGTTCTCCCTTCTTCTCACTTGGGCTAAGGAAAGGGCACAGTCCACAGAGGCTATTATTCCTCTTGTGTGTGAAGCAAGCCACAGAACACGTTATGGTCCCTTACTTCTTGCATTGGCATGCTGGCCATGATCTGGCCCAAAGTGAGGTGCTGCTCTGCATGAGAAAGGGGCAGAGCCTGGCTCTCAGTGGCCAGAAGACTTTACATGGCCCAGAGCATGAGGTCAGTACAAGCTCCCTGAAGAAAGGTGTAGCAACAATGCATCCAGTGCATTTACTGGTGAACACAAAAGCCATTTACAAGGCGGGGAGGATAAGGAAAAGAAAAAGGCATGTATTTATTCTCAGGACAGAAAGAGTGTATGTGCCATCGAGCGCCCGCTGAAAGGCAAAGAACTGGTTTGTCACAACGCACCATTCGCTGGAGGTTTCAGATCCACTATGATATTATGGCTGACGGCTCAGAGACCTTGCCTTGACTACCAATGTAATTGGCATGGCTGGGTGCTTTTGATTGAGTTTTAGCTGCTCCTCAGTAAATCTGCTGAATGATTCTGCGGAACCTGTGGTCATGCAAAGCCCCCATATTACTCACTGACCTGCCCCTCTGGCTTGCTTGTCATGCGATTTACAATAACTAGCACTGTCCTTGTAACTCTAAGGTAAGAAGTGAAAACCCTTTCTTTTTCCCCTAATTGTTCTACTGGTTTTACAGTTACCAAGCTGTAAAGCACCTCATCACTCTTGTTAATTCTTTCTTCCTTTTGAGCTGCCAGTTAGTAATCAATTATTACCCTTGTCATTCATGCTGCAGCACAGCAGCTGGTCACAAGAAGCCTCTGTTTCATTGGGCCGGAGCCAATCAAGTCTCTCCAGCTGTCCCTTGCTGCTCTGAATCATAATGTACAGTACTTGTTGCTTTACAAGTTCCTTTACCAGACTGCTTCTTTAAAAAAAAAAAAAAAAGAAAAGAAAAAAAAAAAGAAAAAAGCTTTTGCTCCCAGTTCTACTCTTATGGCACATCTGGTTGCTGGAGGTTAAAGTAAACTCCCTAATGCTGCATTTTTATGAGGGGTGGGGGGAAATATTCTGCGTTAGCACGACAGATATTCCTGTCATATTCTCCATTTTATGAGATGACTGTGTTGATATAAAGACTGCTGACAGATCAAAGGTTTCACTGGTAAAATGATATGAAAGGCAGAGACATTAACATCCATCAAGGTCCTGTTAGGATTTGCAGAACAGGGGTTCTGGGCCTCCCAAGTGAAACCTAGCAGGAAGGTCTGCGAGCCTGCATAGCAAATGAAAAGAAAACAAGAGAGGGCACACAGAATATTGGAGGAGGTAGTGACCCACAAAATAGTAGCAATTCGAGCTGCAAGGCACCCTGATTGAATTGCAGTGGAGGCAAATGCTCTCAGGCTTGCTGTTCTTGTTATGGAGCCATGCACAAATTCAGCATCACGCTCTGAGGTACCAGCTAGGCTTTCAGATGACTTTAATTCAGAGTGGGAAACAATGGTACCACCAGCCTTCCTGACTGTCTTTGTTTCCTGCTCCCACTGCTTGACTACAGGCTGCTGAGATAAGAGATCTCACAAAAATAACCAGCCAAGATGCGAAGTATCGGGGGGAAGTGGCTGGCTTTGGGGAATCGATATTATCATCCTGTGACTTACGTTCCTCTCTATGTAATTTAATCAAAAGGAAGAAACTGATTTCACAGCTCCACTGCTGATGTGGGTATTTTCACTGGCTTCAGTGGAGCAAGTCACAGGAATAAAAGTTTGGGAAAAATCTTTTCCAGTTATTTCTTCTCCTCTCTGATATGCCCCAAGGAACTGCTTTCATGGGAGCACTGAGCAACAAATTAAAGCATGGTCAAACCCTCACTAATTGCATCCTGTTACAAGAATTTGTCCCTCTGGTATTTAGGAACCTAATTAGTGTTAACTATATGATGGCCACCAGTGACATAATCTAAAACTGTCTAGGTTTTATTGCTGCTGCGACTCATACAAGCCAACTCATCTTTGCCAAATTTAGCACAAAAACCAGTGCTACACATCACACAGCGCTTGTTTGCTGTGTTGTTTGCAACTGCTTTCCCCAACAAGGCATACTTATTAACTGTCCCTGTAGAGAAGTCAAAAGAAATGCAATGCTGTCACCCATATTCCGTGTGACAAGATCAACTGCTTTGGCTTCTCAGCTGTTTGTGCCAAAGCAGTGGTGGTGGTGCCCCAGTGCTCTTCCTACCGAAGATTCCTATGAATCCTGGAAAGGCTAACACAGAATCATAGAATCGTAGAATCATAGAATCATAGAATGGTTTGAATTCTAAGGGACCTTAAAGATCATCATGGGATACAGTGCTGTGCAGAGATATCCCACTTAAGTTAGCACAGATGTCAGGGCAGGTACAGGCCCTAAGGCTCCCTAAAGGGTAGCTTTACCTTCTTCTTCAGTTTTAGCAGTGCTTCTCAGAGGGTTGAATGTCTTTGACAGAAAGGTTGTCTTAGCCAAGGCTGAGAACTATGGCAGGTAGATGGCTTGGGGTACTCTGACAACCTTACAGGCTGCTTCGATCAGCTCCATATGGCCTGGTATAGCCCTTTGGAAAGGCAGCAAGTTTTGTCCTTTTGCACTTTCGGGGCGGAATTAATTCCTGGTAATGGGCCAGCAGCCAGGTGTGCTCTGCTGATGTCTTCCTTGTTTGTCATCAATGCCCTGCTTAGGCACAGAGGCCTGCTAATGTGTGGTGCTGTTTAACAGACTTGCGGCTGTGAAGACTCCTGACTCTCAAGGAAAAGAGAAGCTCAGGAGGAGTAAGTAGTCCTCTTCAAACAGGAGGGGTTTTCAAAGAAAGAGCCATTTCTGAAGGATGGAGTGTGCACATGAAGAGGTCCCAAAAGACCCAGTAGAAAAGAGATTTGCACAGCCATCACTATTTAGGTGTTACTGTGGTGAGTGTCTATTACATACCGCCTGATCAGGAGGAGAAAGTTGATGAGATCTTCTACAGGCAGCTGACAGCAGCCTCTCAATCGCAGGCCCCAGTTCTCATGGAGGGTTTCAACTACCCAGATATTTGCTGAAAGGCCTATACAGCCAGCCATCCTCAGTCCAGGAGGTTTCTCCAGTGCATTGATGATAATTTCCTGATGCAAATGGTGAATGAGCCGACCAGGAGAGGAGCGCTGCTGGACCTTGTGCTCACCAGCAAGGAAGGTCTGGTTGAAGCAGTGAAGGTTGAGGGCAATCTTGGCTGAAGCGACCATGAGATGGTAGAGTTCAGGACCTTGTCTGGTAGAAACAGAATACCAAGCAGGATCGCAACTCTGGACTTCAGCAGGGCTAACTTTGGCCTTTTCAAGCAATTGCTGGGGGAAACCCCATGGGACAGGGACTGGAAGTTAAAGGGGCCCAAGAGAGTTGGTCAGTATTCAAGGACCACTTCTTCCAGGCTCAGTATCAGTGCATCCCAGCAGGTAGAAAATCAGGAAAGAGATCCAGGAGACCTGCATTGTTAACCAGGGATCTGCTGGGCAGACTCAGGTGGAAGAGGAGGGTATATAAATTGTGGAAGGAAGGGCTGGCCACTTGGGTGGAGTACAGGACAGCTGTCAGGGAGTGTAGAAAGGCAATTAGAAAAGCTAAAGCCTCCTTGGAATTAAAACTTGCGAGGGAGGTCAAGGACAACAGAAAGGGCTTCTTCAAATACATTGCTGACAAAACTAATACTAGAGGCAATGTAGGCCCTCTGGTGAATGAGGTGGGTGTCTTGGAGACAGAGGACAGAAAGAAGGCAGAGTTACTGAATGCCTTCTTTGCCTTTGTCTACACTGTTGGAGACTGTCCTCAGGAGCCTCAGTCCCCTGAGGCCCCAGAGGAAGTCAGGATACAGGAGGAGTTTGCCCTGTTTGAGGAGGACTGGATTAAGGATCAGTTTGAATGCTTAAACGTCCATGGCTGCCCAGGGAGGTTGTGGAGTCTCCTTCTTTGGAGACGTTCAAAACCCACCTGGACGCCTTCCTGTGCGGTCTGCTGTAGGTGATCCTGCTCTGGCAGGGGGGTTGGACTAGATGATCTTTGAGGTCCCTTCCAACCTCTAACATTCTGTGATTCTGTGATTCTGTGAAATCCATGGGCCCTGATGGGATGCAACTGCGGGTGCTGAGGGAGCTGGCGGAAGTCATTGCTAGGCCACGCTCCATCATCTTTGGTAAGTCATGGGGAAGAGGTGAGGTGCCTGAAGACTGGAGGAAAGCAAATGTCACTCCAGTCTATAAGAAGGGCAGGAAGGATGACCCGGGTAGCTACAGATCGGTCAGCCTCACCTCCATCCCTGGAAAGCTGATGGAACATCTTATCCTTGGTGCTATCTCTAGGCATATCAAGGATGAGAAGGTTATTAGCAGCAGTCAGCATGACTTTGCCAAGGGGAAGTCATGTTTGACCAACATGATAGCCTTTTATGAAGACATAACCAGGTGGATGGATGGTGGCCGTGCAGTGGACGTAGTCTATCTGGATTTCAGCAAAACATTTGACACCGTCTCCCACAGCATCTTCATAAGTAAACTGAGGAAGTGTGGTCTGGATGACCAAGTAGTGAGGTGGGTTGAGAACTGGTTGAAGGGAAGAAGCCAGAGAGTTGTGGTCAATGGGGCAGAGTCTAGTTGGAGGCCTGTGTCTAGTAGGCTCTCTCAGGGGTCAGTGCTCGGGCCGGTGCTTTTCAATATATTCATCAATGACCTGGACAGGGGATTAGAGAGCACTGTCAGCAAGTTTGCTGATGACACAAAACTGGGAGGAGCAGTTGACACCCCAGAAGGCTGTGCTGCCATTCAGAGAGACCTGGACAGGCTGGAGGGCTGGACGGGGAGAAATCTTATGAAGTTCAACAAGGGCAAATGCAGAGTTTTGCACTTGGGAAAGAATAACCCCATGTGCCACTACAGGTTGGGGACTGCCCTGCTGGAGAGCAGCGCAGGGGAAAGGGACCTGGGGGTTCTAGTGGACAGCAGGATGCCCATGAGCCAGCAATGTGCCCTTGTGGCCAAGAAGGCCAATGGCATCCTGGGGTGTATTAGAAGGGGAGTAGCAAGTAGGTCGAGAGAGGTCCTCCTGCCCCTCTGCTCTGCCCTGGTGAGGCCACATCTTGAATATTGTGTCCAGTTCTGGGCCCCTCAGTTCAAGAAGGACAGTGAACTGCTTGAGAGAGTCCAGCGCAGAGCCACAAAGATGATGAAGGGAGCGGAACATCTCCCTTATGAGGAAAGGCTGAAGGAGCTGGGTCTCTTTAGCTTGGAGAAGAGGAAGCTGACGGATAACCTCATTAATGTTTATAAATATGTTAAGGGGGAGTGTCAGGAGGACGTAGCTGGGCTCTTTTTAGTGAGGTCCAACAACAAGAAAAGGGGCAATGGGTACAAGCTGAAACATAGGAGATTCCACAAAAATATTAGGAAAAAACTTTTTCACGGTGAGAGTGACAGAGCACTGGAACAGGCTGCCCAGGGAGGTTGTGAAGTCTCCTTCTTTGAAGGGATTCAAAACCCGCCTGGACATGTTCCTGTGCGATCTGCTGTAGGTGATCCTGCTCTGGCAGGGGGCTGGACTAGATGATCTTTTGAGGTCCCTTCCAACCCCTGACATTCTCTGATCGCATAGACCTTTTGCTCAGTTCCATGCCAGTTAGTGGCCTTGGGAATATTTGGGAATCTGGTGGCATGAAATCCTGTAGGCACAGACCTGGCTGTCAACTCTGACGATTTTCCATTTTCCTGGACACCCAACTTCTTCTCTGGGCCTCTCCTAACAGAATTAGGCCTCTGAATCTGTGAGGAACAGCACGTGATGAGAAAAGATGGAGATCTTGTTCCGGCTTTCCACATTGCCTTAGAAGAACTGCTGGTCAGACTCTACAACCTCCATCACTGAGGAGGTTTGCGTTGAATATTTGATTGATGTCCCTGTTATCGGGCAACAACAAAAATGATCTTGTGAAACAGACTAATTGTAAAAATATGTTTTTGAACTATTTGAACTTTGAGGAATTAAATGTAAGCATTTACTTCTGTTTTTTTATTTCTCTAAATTGCAAAAATAAAACTTTTTAAAGGAAAAAATAGCATTTGTTCCAGTACAAGAGGGGTTTGATCTTTTAATTTTGTGGGGGTTTCGCCATGGCAACATTGTCAAAACTGGTGAGTTCCAGTGGAAAGATTAAATTTTGATGAAATGACACCTTCTGAGATAAAAACATTCTGCTGGAAAATCTTTGCTAGCTCTATTTAGAAGCTAGGTCTTTGTTTCCTTCTCTCGAGAGAACTGAGAAAAACTTTAGTGCTACAGCACTCACCAATGCAAAGCATTAAGACTTAAGGGGTCCGAATAGTGGAGTAGGATCTGCAAAACTCTAGTTAGTTATTTGTACATGCTGACACTTCAGTGGCCTCAGCAGGACACTCACTAGCTGGTAGAGCACAGCGATTCTGCAGCTACTTTTTCCCCAGGGCTGAGCTGTCAATTTGTAATCTCTAGAACCAGGGACACTGGTGCAGAGATGACACCACTCTGTCCCTTCCCTCTTCCTGCACTGATGGAGCAGAGCTTCTACCTCCAGGTAGAAGAATTTGGTTTATTTTCTTCAGCTTACAGGCAGTAATGCTTGGTCACCACGTTCAGCATCCTACTTTCCTCACTGGTGTAGCTGATGACTGCGCTTCTCCTTTATAATGTCACTATAATCTCTTCCTGCTTTGTCTCAGACATCCCAAATGAAGCTAAAACCTCTTGGTTAGATCATAGTACACATACTGAAATGGTCCACAACAATTCATTTCCTATCACTCAAGTAATTAAAATCCTGCTGCAGCAATGAGGAGCAGTACAGAACTCTCCAGGAGGATGCATTGTAACTAAGAAGTGTTGAAGGAGTTTGGAATTTGTCTTTAGCTGCAAGATGTGAGGATCTGAAAGAAAATCTTTTCCAAAAAGCTGATGCTTTCATTGTTGCCACTGAGGTCAGCACCTGAGAAAGCTGAACAGGAGGTGACTCATTGCTGGAATATCCCTTTCAGCATTCTACTATGAGAAAGATAAAAAAATCATCACAGGAGGCCCATCACTTTGCACTGTACTTAGTCTGCCGTTGCTGTGTGCTTGTTCACATACATTTCTGTTTAATGGTCACATTAACTGATCAGTCATGGTGAATTTCATCTTCCTACACAGCATAAACTATCATGGTAAAATGTGAAAAGTGTTTTGTAAATATATACTACTAATAATAAATATACATATATATATAACACATGTTCATTTAGAATTATAGAAATAACATTATCATGTCCACTGGACTAAAAACATTGGATGCTTCTTAGGTTTCAGAGAGTAGGAAAAGAGAACTGTAAGGCACCTTTTACAGATCACCTTCTGTACACATCCAGTGGAGAAGACTATAAATTTTCTTTGCCTTCTCTGTCTCAGAAGATGAGCTTTAGATCTAGTTCACACTCTTATTACTCTGGGTTCTGCAGCAGACTTAGGGCCATTGTACCGGACATTTCTGTGCCTCTCTGGACTATCTCTGTTCCAAGCTATCTTGTACCAGCAGAGTCACAGCATGTAATGGAAAAACCTTCCAGGAGCCAGCGAAGGAGAAGTTTATATGATTTGCAGAGTAAGTCCTATGTAATTCCATATATCTCTGGAAATCCAAGTCAGGATTCATCTCACCTACTGCCAAGTGTCTGGGTGAGACCAGATACCTGAGGCATAGCTGCTTAAAGGCAACAGTAGGAATGACAGTCATCTTTCCAGTCTCTAGGCATCTCCATCTGAGCTAACAGTGTAGGCTCCCCTTTGAATCAATGAAGAGAATCCTGGCCTCCTAGTTTTAGTGTTCTGCTCTCCCTTAGATGTCCTTGTTCTGAAGGAAAAATTAGTTATCTCCATCATTCAGCTTGTCTGAAACTGTCTATCTCTGGATGTAGTTTGACACTACAATGAACCCAGCTTTAGGTTTTGTAACATCAGGTCACAAATGTCACCTCCACGGGACAAGAAAATAAGCATTCTGTCATCTCACCTTGCTGGACCAAGTGCACTGGAAGTTGTTGAGAGGTTAATCCTGTACCATTGCTGTTTGTGTCACATCAAGCATTATGTGTTATTGCTGTCTAGTTTTGTGCTAGATCATGTATATGTGACTGATCCAAATTAATGCTAAAGGCAAGAAGCTTATTAAAGAATTGAACACGTGAGAAATAGCAACACAAAAACTGATATTAGATTTTTTGTTATTTTTTGAAATAACTCTACAACTCTAATCCTACAGTTCAACTTTTGCTCTTTGTGCGACACTTCTTTGCATGACGCTTCTTTGCAGATACAAGGTGCATATCATAGATATGACTGCCTCAAGAGAGAGAGAGATTTTCCAAGAGACTCTTGAAAATAGATTTCCATACCTAGAGTTTTATTTTGTTCAGTGTGATTCATACAGTAATATCTTCTGCTTTCTTCAACTAATATCTATACCACTTTTTTTTTTTTTCCTAAATCTCAATTTCTAGTAATTTTCCCCTTGTTTCTTTTCCCCTAGAATCAGAGGTTTGTGGTTAATAACTTCCTGAATACACAAGCTGCCTCATTCACTTTGCAAATTAAAGAGAACATCCCACTGAAGTAAAATTTAAGTCTCATGAAAACACATAGCAAACTACAGAGTATGCAATATCCAGATGTGGGATACTGGACTAAATTGTTGTCTTCATTGGACTTTGTGTTGTGGAAATCAGAGTGCTGGTGATCATGGGAAAAGTGCTACTGGCTTTTCTCGTCATAATAAGCTAGTCTTTTCAATATAGTCTGGTCACTCATTCACTTTATAGCTACAGTTTTCTATTCAGTTTGATCAGCCACTTGGAATTCCCAAGTGTCAGCTGCACAGTTTAAAAACTGCTTTCCAAAGGATAATTATGCAGACCTATTTTTAGATTCTTAAGTACCTGCTTTTAGAAGCAGAAATGTGGATTTAGGCATCCATCTTAAAAATGTAGCCCACAGCAGCGCATTACTATCCAGGCTCCAAACGAGAAGTATGACATTGTGCTCTTGTCCTGTGTCAGTGGCTTGCTTATTGCCAAAGAGATGAGAGCTTACACACTTCTGTAAGAAAATGCCTCCACAAGAGCTAGAACAAAGTAGTATCAGCGCTCAAAGTGACGGTGGTGGTTTGATGAGAATTCTGCCTCACTGCCTTCAATTCTCCATCTCACCTTGGGCTGTAATCACCTAAGGATTTGTCCATATTTACTAGACAAACCCTTGGCAAATCAGGTCTGTACTGATTAGAAGTACTTTAGGTTTAACAGATCCTCCTAACTGCAAGCACCACGTAAACCTACAAGGAACAGAGAGGCTTATTGTAGGAAATGCACATTTGGGGTTTGATTAGAGCTTTGGAGCATTTTGTAACTCCTGGAAGAAGACAAGATGCCAATTTCAGAGCATCCCTGGTCTCTGTTCAAAGCCTTAGTTGTCCTCTAGGATTTTCCCCAGACTGGAGTAACCTATTTTCATTGGGCACTACCTTCAGAGTGAGTTCTCATTGAGGCTCCTCAGCTGCAGAAATCTACAGGTCATCCATCTAGGGTCATCTCATATCTTACAAGTTATCTTTCACAGTTTAGTGTTAGGTCTGCTGGATATAAGTGAATCTCTTTGAAGCCAGCTACACCTTTTCCATACCCTACTTAATTCACTTGTGCATTTTTTCTCTGCCTTCCTTCATTCACCTCAGACTGCTGTTCCCAACTCTTACTGTCACTCAGCTCAAAAGCAGGATCTTCCTCCTGCCCCCTTCATGGCCTTCTGTTATCCCATGGTCTTGCATGCTTTTCTTTGGAAATTCTTTGGAGATTGCATAGTTTTCTTGCTGTTCATACTTTCAAGACTATTATGATACTTCACAGTTCTTCTGTGTTGAGTTGTGTTCAATATCCGTAACATTCTTTCAAAACTCATGACTCCCATCTATCCAGAGAGATAAAGCATGTCCTATTGATTTTATACGTAGCATAGTTGGTCGGCATTTTGAGCTTTTTAAATCTTCCCTCCCTTTGGGGATATCATTATGCCTGGCTCCTGCCATCATGGAAGGCACAACTAATCACTAAAAGGCAAGATAGTGCACACTTCTTTCAGATGCATTTACTGAGATTTCTAGAGGAAGCCCTTAATTTCACTAGTCTCAGTAGCATCCTTATCTATAATGTTCACTTTAAAGGCATTCTCATCATGTAACTGATCTTACCATAGGACCTATAGTTGCCCAGGCAATATTTAAAATCGGCTAGCACTGCTGCCTGAAGAAACTGCCCCACTCTTGCCCTGTGTCAGCTGGCTACTCTTTTTCTGTGGCCTTGAATCCTACTAGGGAGAAAATCTGACTTAAAATCAACCCATTGAAGAAAAAGTTGGTTTTTTTTCTTTTTTTTTTTTTTTTTTGTTTTTTTTTTTTGTTTTTTTTTTTTTTCAGTTCCCCAGGCCATTTCACCTGGCTGCAGAAAGACCTATCCTGACAGAAGGGAGGAGTGGTGCAGGATATCAGATCCACTATTTTCAGTGTTGTTTTATGCCAGCCTGAAGTGTTTGTTGAACTGCAACTTAAAGAAAAAGATTTGTATAAGTACTTCTCACATCATTGTTTTCCTGTGCTCCCCTCTCTCTAGTTGCTGCGTCTAGTGCTTTAGCTTGAAAACTCTTTGGGGCAGGCACCATCTCTTTGTTGTGTGATTGTACAGAAACTAGCACAACAGTATCATTGTCCTTGGGGCTCCTAGATCCTAATGTGACAGCAATAATCACTGTAATCCAAAGGCTGTGCAGGTCAGTGGGCTGTTGGGTTAAAGCAGACTGACCTCCATACTGTTTCCAACTCTGTCTCCAGCTGCCTGAGAGGAATCACATCATCTGTCATCAGTGAGTCTGCTTGGCCCAGATGCTGCTTTAAGTGGGACAGTTCCTTTTTTTTTTTCCTTATCATTAGCCCTCTCCAGGTATTTGTACATGTTAACCACATTGTTTTTTTGCTGTAATATTTGGGGCTGCACAGATTTATCCTGTGCATAAGATAGTTTTTGTTTCATGTATGATAGTTTGCAGTGCAGATTTGAGGGTTCCATATGAGCCTTGAATCTGGTGAATCACGTAAAACAAGTAAGATTTTCCGTTCCTTCCAGACTGGAAGGAACGGAAAGGTGTCTCCAAAGGTGACTTGATATTTTAGCTCAATAGGCCCTATTATTAATAAAGACTCATGAGAGATTTTAATCTAAACCCTGAACATATATACTCATTAGACCTCCATAACATGTTCTCTGACAGAACCATTGCTTCCCTTGGAGGACATTTATCTCAATGCAGAAAAGTTGGGCAAGTGTTATCCTTCAAACCACAGTTGACACTGAAGTGACAGCTGTAAATGGGTGATTTTAGTTTGTTTAATTATTGATGTTTTTTAGTTTGTTTAGTTATTTTTCAGCCTGTATTGGTTGAATATCATAGTGGTTGAAGATGTGGTGAAAACATCAATACAACAGCAGTGCTCTTTCTTTACTGGTGGAAGCCTGGTGGAATTCCCACTGTAGTGGCAGATTTTGGGTTCCCTACTGGAAGACATTGCAAATTGCACAAGTTCTCACGCTGCCTGGTTATTTCAAATCTGATGTTGGTTTGGTGTGTTTTTCCTATGGCATCCACTAATTCAGACACTGCAGAAACAGATGTTTCCTTTTATGTCGCTACCGATCACAGGAAAGAAAAAAACCAAACTAATGTGCAAAAAATTTGGCAAGTGACAGCTTGAGTGCAGAATTTTGTAATGCTGAGCCTGTGAGTCTCATATTAAACTAGTTCCAAAACAGGATGTTGCAGTGCCTGTCTAATATCCCTCTTCTACCACACCCCAGAGCATTTTCTGTTGCTATCTGAGCTATGAATTGCATTAAAAAGCAGCAATCAAATATTGCACAGAAAGGTTGTATCTCCTTCAACAAGCAGCAGGCACAGGTTTCATCCACTTTACCGTAAGAGATGGACACCAAGGTGTTCCACTTTGAGATACCGTGCAGCGAGAGCCCCACCCCAACCCCAGTGCCCTGACAGTTGTGTTACTACAGCGACAGGAACAACCATCCTGTTTGTTAGTCATACCCGAAAAGAGCAGGCTTGTGTGCTGGAGCTAGCCCTTGCTAATTGCTGGTCCTATAATCTAAACAGAGACAGGATAAAAATCAGATCTTAATCTGGTCCGTCATGTGGTAATTCATGCCATCCTTGATTATCAGCCTTTGCTCTCCCTGCGTGAATACGCCGCAGTTCATTCCCCAACAATCTCAGATAGTCGCAATTTCGAGATATAGTTATCAGCAAAGTTTTGAGGGGGTTGTTAACATTGTCCCTTGATCTATGGGATGCCACAATTTGTGTAGCTCAGGGAAAAGCACTTAAAAAACCTCCATAGTTTGCACTTTTTCTAACAACAGGCTGCTATTTATTATTGGCAAGAACAGAGCACGGGCTTTAGAATTTAAGCAAAAAAGACCTCTGGCAATGAGGAAATGAGCCTAGACATTTTTCATGAATGGGGCAGAGCTGCTTAACTCTGACTGGCTTGTTTTCTTTTCTTCCTATTCACATCACTCAAGTCCCACCTTCCTGCCTTAAAAGGCATCTCGTTCCCTGGCAGCAAGACAAGTATCTGTTTGATGTCAGCACCCTTTTATTTGCTTAAAAGCATCTTTTTTTCAAGCCAGTAAATTGAAAATGACTACCGCGTCGAGAACTAGCCAATTTCCAGCACTCTCTGCAGAACTGGTCTGCTTTCACGTTTGAGAGATATCATTAATTTTCTAATGAATAATGAGATCAGAGAGCTTGCATGCTGTATTATGTGTAGGAAAATGCTTATGTAAATCAGTACGGCTGTGGTAGCTTCCCAGGGGAACTCTAAAGCTTATCATATCATTAAATCTGATAACAATTCATTTTTTTTAAAGTAATGCAAGAAAAAAAAAAGAAAGGTCTATTCACTGCCTACTTGTAATAATATGTTTATAATATGAAAGAGAAAGGAAGGCTACCAGATCATATATGAGAAAATACAACCAGAAATTCCTTAGGCTTTGCAAGCTGCACCCTGTGTTCAGGGAAAAAGCAGCCTGTATATTTACATAGCTGAACCTTGTGAAACGTGTTGAATGCAATGAAAACATTGTCATAGTCCAATCAATGTCAGTGTTTGATATGAATTTCACTTTTCCAGACTCCCTGCAGCAGATTTCAAAGCTCGTCTAGCAGATCTCTTCCAGTGACCTTAGAGGGCCCTTCCTCGTATTCCCTTTCTTCTTCCTCCTCCTGTTAATAATGAACTCCATAAAATCAAAGGAAAATGTCCATATTCCTTTTAGTTTGGTCGTTGCATCTTAGCGTCAGGGATGCTTTTTATTTGTACTGGGGCTAAAGACATCAGCATAGCATTTTTCCAGTGGGAGCAAGAGCAGCTCCATGGATTCTAGTCATCATATCTACCACCTAGAAAATTTTTTATTAACCCTCCTGTTTCCTTCCTCCCCTGCCTTTGCTGAACACAGATGGCATTTAATTTGCCAGTACCATTAACTCTGCAAGTTACAGTATATATTGTGCTGGCATCACCAGTTCCTCCACAGAGCCAAAAGTCTCAACGTCACTTTTCTTTTCTTCGGTTGAACTCACACAATCATGCCTATGCTCATGCTCAATGCTCAGGTGCCTTGGACAGCCCTGCCAGGGGCTCAGGGAGCCGTATTTCTCTGCATCTGTGGGCAGGAATGTCTCATGGGGTGGGAGCCCTGTGTGTTACTTTGCAGAGGAAGGTAGTGGTTGGGGTAACTGTGGCTGCCTGCAAGTATACTGGTTGAAACCTCCCATCCCTGGAGTTTTTAAAGGGGACATGTGGAAGACAGATGTAAGAACTTGGTGCTCAATAGCCCTTTATACCTCTTAGAATATCCTTTGCTATACTTGTTCCTCAATGTGTAGTCGTAAACTTCCCTTCTAACATAGTGCAGTTGCTGCATCCCCTCCCACCTCCTATTCATGAGGCCGTAGCTGAGCCTTAGGAGATGAGGCATGTTCTCATCTCTGTATCGATGTTGGGTAATCAGCCATGAATAATTGAATTCAATTAGTCATCCAATAATGACTAATAATGTTTTGCACTTTGTAGCTTTTTCTCCCCTGAGTCTTGTGGCATTTTGCAAAAAAAGAGTTGCTGCTTCCTAGGAATGCAAAGATAGGTTTAGGAGAAGGCATCCTTCATTAAATCAACCTAATGTGACGCATCTTGCTTCACATTGTGGAGTGTTGTAGCGACCTCCACCATCCATTCATGAGGAGCCCCAAGTGAGTACCACTGAGCACTGGGGGAGCACAGGGTAGGTCTGAGCTGATGGGAAAGTAGGAGATTCATCTTTTTATCCTAAACTGTTCCCCCTTCCATGTTAAATATTAGCTACATGGGTTTTTTTCCATATTTGTTAGAAAGGAGGTATGAATGCATCTGTTTCTCAGGGATGATGAACTGAAATTGGCCCTCATTCAGGAAAAAAAAATCTATTCAGCACAGCACTTAAACTGAGACATAAGTGCCAGCCTGAATAGAGACAGAGTTAAGCCTCTGTTTAAATGCTTTCCTGAACAGGGGTCATTAGCACTAGCTCTCTCACTGAACAATGGATTATTACTAATGGAAGCAGCTAGTATTCAGATGGGCATCCAAACTTTTTGGCGCTTTCTTTAACTTAACTATTTTCTGCCGCTACTCGCAGGCCAGTTGGCTGCTGCACACTTTCAGATCCGAAGAAGAGAAGGCTCCCAGCAACCTGCCAAGAGAGCCATTCAACTCTGAAGTGCTGGTTTGGAGGGCAATGGCATGAGGTAGAGAGACGAAAGCGGGGTGAGGCAGGTGGGCACGACCTTTGAACTCAAGGAGTAATGAACACCTTTTTCTATTGAAAACTTACTCAACTGATTATCAAGTAGCAATATAGAGAAAAGCTACAAAATGACACAAATAAACAGTTTGGCTGATTTCAAAATAAATCTGATTTTCTCAGTGTCTTATCAGAAAGCTAAGCACGTTTTGTTCTTCAATCAACGTAAATATTTGAATGTTGCCTGTCAAACTGTGAATAAAAGATCTATCCATAAAAATACAGTTTTACAAAACATACGGATTCATTCAAAACTCTTCTCAAACACTTTTCCCCTCTTCAGCATAAAATTTTGGATGTATTCTTCATACATGGATCACTCAGACATTTTAGTTAAGTAAACTTTAGCCATATTTACTGTCTGACCTCTTCTGCTCCGCAGTTTATGAGCTAATGCAGGAGCAGAAGCAAAACAATCACCAGTGAGAGACCAACTGCACATACAGATTCTGCACACATTTAGCTCTGCATACAGCAGGGTTATTTCCTATCGACGTTCTGGTAGTTCATAAGCCTCTGTGTACTGGACACCAGTTTTATTATTTCTGCTGAATCTAGCTGTTATGGGATATTGTGGCCTTCAGGAAGGAGGTGAGAGTAGGGAGAGCACCAGGCAGGGCTTTAAATTTCAAGTGGTGCTCAGTGCCCAATACAGAGACTGGTGGGACAAGGCAATGTGTCTAGAAATATGCATAGGTCATTAATTTGATCTTTGTGCCACCTGCAGCCTTCTCAGGGCCTTTATTCAATATACATAGACAAGTTAGAGAGGCCATTTTGTCAAATCCAGAGCCTCACTACCGAGCTGTGACAAGAGTAGAAGAGAAGGGTAGTGAGGTAGCATCACCTCTGCCCCTAACACTGCTCTTCTGATCATCTTCAATCATCTGCACACGAACGGGACAAATCCAGTGCTCTATCTTGTCTTTTCGTGAAATAGCTTTTTAGAACACATTTCTGGGCACATGAATGGGAAGAAGCTGTTCGCAGCATGAATTTACCAAAGGTGAACCATGCTCAACAAAACTGTTATTATATTATAAATATATAATGACTTCTACTATAAAATGCCTAGGTTTGTGGATGAGAGAAAAGTTGTGTGTGCCATCTAGCTTCACTTTGGCAAGGCTTTTGACACTGTCTCCTACAGTATTCTTGTATTCAAGTTAAGATGTTATGGTCTGGATGTGTAAAAAGCTGGTTGGCTGATAGAGCTCAAAGGGCAGTGGCTAATGGGTACCAGTCTGCCTGGAGGCACGGAACACTCTGTAGGTGTCTATAATAGGTCCTGTTTAACATCTTTATCAATGACATGAAGGGTGATGGTGGTGGAGTGCTTAAAAGTTTGCAGATGTCATCAAATTCCAGGCTGTAGGGCAGGGCTGCCAATCAGAGAGACCTGGAGGAATGGGACGATAGAAACCTTACAAAATTCAACAACGGCAAATGCAAATTTTTGCACCGGGGAAAGAATAACTCCTGGTAATGGTACAGTCTGGAAGCTGGCTGGCTGGGGAGCAGAACTGCTGAAAATGACCTGGATGTTGTGATAGACAGGAAGCTGGACATGAGCCAGCAGTGTGCCCTGGCAGGAAAATACACTGACAGTATCCTGGGAGGTATCAGAAGAATAGCCAGCATGTTGAGGGAAGTGATTATCTCCCTCTGCTCAGCACTTTTTAGACCATAACAAGCATACAGTATTCAGTACTTGGACCCACAGTAGAAATAAGTCATTGAAAAAGCAGACAGAGTTCAGCAGAGGGACACCAAGAGGAGGCTGGAGCATGTACCCCATGCAGAGATGCAGCAGGAATGGGGATTGTTCAGCCTTGAGAAGAGAAAGCTTTGGCTATCAAGAAGTTAGAGCCACACTCTTCACAGTGGTGCATATGAGGAGAACAAATGACAATGAACATAAACTGACAGAAGGAAGGCTCTGATTAGATACAGGGAACAGCTTATTCTTCACAAGATCATTCAAGAGTTGAAACAGGTTGCCCAGAGAAAATTGTGCAATTTCCATCTATGGAGGTGTTCAAGACCAAATCAGATAAAGTCCTGAACAACAGTGTCTGATCTCATATTCAAAGCAGTTGACCCTTCTTTGGACATGAGATTATCCCAGATGACCTTCTGAAACTCAGTTTCCCTATGACACTGTACTACAACCTGAACTCATGACACTTTTTCTTCTCTATTTCTGTTTTCACAGTCCTGGATTCCTTTTTCATACCTCAGATCTTTTACTGAGGGTGAGTTCAGTAACCAGAATTGCACATTTGCGCAGAAAGAAGAGGAGAAAGATGAGAGAGAGGCAATCGCTGTAGAAATATGTTAGCAACCAGACAGGGTGACAATTCAGAATTCCCTGAGATGTTCCAAGCAGATAGAGGTTTCCCTCAGAAGGTGAGATTTGTGCTGATTAGAGGCATAGAGCACTTTCATTCACCTTGAAAGAGCAGTGGATGGAGAATGACGACTGATGGACTCAGTCACTGAGAAAAGAGGTTACATTTGGGAAATTCCTGTAGGTTATGGACTTGTCCGAGGGTGTCCATGTTGTGGAGCTGAAGAACGGGAACAATGTAAAGGCAAGTTCACATGATCCCTAGAGCTTTTGTCATTACTGATTAGCAGTAAGGGGGAAGAGCTGAGGTACTCACAATACTTGGTGTAAAGCCACTGAACTTACCCTCAGCTTCAAGGGTGCTGCTGTGAGTTTAGGGCATTTAACCAGAAGTAGAGCTCTGCATCACCTAATGCTGGGATAGAGACTAGAGTCCTCAGGTGTTTCATGGTTATCAATCAAGAGACTGGCTTTCTTGGATGTCCTAGAGTATGGAGAGTGAAATGACAGAATCACAGAATCAGAGAATCATAAAATCACAGTATGGTTTGGGTTGGAAGGAACCTTAAATATCATCTAGTTCCAACCCCCTTGCCATGGGCAGGGACACCTTACACTAGACTAGGATGCTCAAAGCCCCATCCAGCCTGGCCTTGGACACTTCCAGGAAGGGGACTTCCACAACTTCCCTGGGTAACCTCTTCCAGTGTCTCATGACCCTCACAGAAAAGAACAACTTCTTAATATCTGATCCATATCTATCCTCTTTCAGTTTGATACCATCACCCCTTGTCCTATCACTACACTCCCCAACAAAAAGTCCCTCCCCATCTTTCGTGTGGGTTCCATGGTGAGTATGACAGAACCAAGGAGGGAAGAGATTTTCTGGCTACCTCAGCAGCAGTGCAAGAAGGGCTGGCTTGAGGAAGACTGCTCTGACCCACAGGGTAGTAGTCACATGCTCTTTCATATTCTCCTCTGTGCATTGCCCCTGCTGCTGCCTTCCCAGCTTTAGGTGTTTGAATGCTTCCAGGTGTCTTGGGAGTGACTAGGAAAACATGACTGTAACCCACAGGTGGATATTTTTCATTTCCCAATGTACTTGGAATGAGTTGCTGAGTTTGAAAAATCTTTCATTTTGCAGATAAAATTTCCGTAAGAGCTGTTTGTCTCAGCTGCCTTGCTGTCACTCAGTGCAGAAGAAAGCTTATGCCTGTGTCCTGGTTTGAGAGCCCCAAGACTGAAATTCTCTGGGGCTCCTGGCTCACAAGGAGGGAGCAGGGGCAGCTGTGCCTATGGGCAGGAGAGGGTGGGTCAGGTGACCCAGAGTTCCTTCCCATGTGCCCGGTCTATAAGGGCCCCTAAGGAGAGCCCTGGGGCTGTTGGTGCCTGCTGTGCTGGGTGGGTGCCTGTTGGCTGTTTGGCACCTCTCCCTGGGCTGCTGCTGTTCCTGTCTCCACACTGCAGAGGAGCGCTGTTTGTTGGGACAGGTTGTCTTCCCCTGCTCTCCCTGGATGGGAGAAGCACATGAGCTCGAATTTTTCCTTTTCCTTTTTTTCTTGGACTGTCATTGGGACTGTGGGCTCAGGTGCTCTTGACTGCTGCTGAGTCCAGTCTGGGACTTTTCCAGTCAGGACCTAGTTGCCATCCAGAAGGCCCAGATTCGGTATTAACATTTTTTTTTGTATTTTTGAATACATTTATGTACTTGTCAATATCTCTATATAGTTCGACATCCTCATTGTTATTGTTAGTATTATTTTCTTTTTCATTAAACTAGTTCAAGATTTTTTTCCAAACCTCAAAGTCGCTTTTCCGGGTTCCCCTGTTCTCCTCCCCTGGAAGGGTGATGGTGGATCATAGAGAGTGTCTGTCATGGTTTAGTGGCTGGCTCAGCCTTAAAATTTTACAGCTTATTTGGCAGAAGAGCAGGAAGAATAGTAGTACTGGCTTGCAGATGAAACATTTCTGAATTACACTTAGAGGTATGTTCTTTGTGGTAACGTGTTTAAACTGAACACAAGAAACATACAACACATGAAGAATCATAGAACGGCCTAGGCTGGAAGGGACCTTAGAGATCATTTAATCCAACCTCCCTGTCATGGGCAGGGATGCCTCTCAACTAGATCAGGTAACACATGGGGACCGAACAGGAATCAAACCCGCAACTGAAGAAAATGAGGTTAAACATTTTCTTGATATTTGGATTTTAGTTAGGTATCAATTACTATGTAAGATAATATTCTGTCTACTTGGAATTAAGGTCATCTTTCCTTTAGGGTGGAATTTGCCTCAGGGTCAGAAATGGTCACTTGTCAGGATCGGGTTTTATTGATAGATTTGACAAAAATACTTGAAGTAGTGACTGATGTGTCAGTTTGCTTTTACATTGAAAATTTTAAAGTTTTCAAAGGAGTGTGGACCTTGGAATAAGAGTTAGTCTTATAACAGTGAAAACAGAAAGAAAATTGAGCTCTGCTTTGCAATATCTGTAACATGGCACGATGCAACAACAATTCTTCAAATTCTGTTCTTAACACTCAAATTTCTGAATTTAACATTCCAATTGTAATGTTACCTGAAGGATCTGGTTCTGCTTTTTTGAGCGCACTTTGAGCAGCACCTTCATCTACCAACAGTCCCACGACAGGCCTCCATGTGGAGAAAGGTGTTGCTTGGTGTGTTGGAAGAACAGTGCTAGTGCCAAAGCTTCCATGTTGATTCATCAGTGCCACAGAATTGCATCCTCTATGGGTCTGCAAGACTACTGAATTATTCAGAGGTAAAGCCTTTGTAGAATTGTGCGAGCAACCTTGTTTTAATTGCTGACATGAGTCAATGTTGTAGAATTACGCTGTTCTTCTTGATACACTTAGTGTTGCAAGGATTGTCTACTTCTAAATCACATTGCATGCTCAAGAAATAGTCATGAGTTTCACCCAAGCACTTGAATAGCTAAAAATGTTACATCCTTAACATTCCACTTACATGGTTTTACAAACCAGCTGATGTTCATATGAAGGCTAGCTCTAATTGCTGAGAGATAAGAAAACACTGGCATTTAATTTCAGCTTCTATTTTTGCATTTAACAAATGACATCAGCTTCAGCAGACTACCTATGAATCAATCAAACACTGACTTTATTCATTCATTAAGCTGGACTGTCATGCCCTCCTTCATCAGTAAGAATACGGCTGAGAAATACTGACAAGGACATGCCACAAAAATAACTACCTAATCTTGTGCAGTGCCTCTTTCAAGGCACAGGGAATGCACCTGCTGTGTTGGTATATACTGATGGAAAGTACCCAGAACAAGCCATGTGTTTTATCTCTTAGGAAGTCAGATATATGATCCCTTCTCTTTTTAAAAAAAAAAGTATTTAGAGGTACTGGATTATTATTTACATATTTGGGGTATGTTTTATAGTTGTTTGAGGCCTTTGCTCTTTTGTAAGGTCTATTTCTCACTTTAATGAAGGATGAGTACAAGGGAAGAGTCTGGTGATCTGCAGAAGTCATCAGGATTCATGAAGTTTCTGTGTGGGAGGTCCAATCTGTAAAGAAAATTGGTGATGATGGGTGGAAAATCAGACACCTGCCACTGAGTGTGGGGGTGACGAAAGTGCCTAATCTGCATTGTGGATATTGAATTTGAGTTGCTGTTTGGCCAAATTTATAGCAAGTATGTGAAACCGCTTCTCCCATGTCCAGTGGGAATATTCCTACAGCCCACAATTGAATGTGTCTCTCACTCTAGGATCCTGCTCCAAGTTGCTCTGTTTCTCCATGTAGCAACTGAATATCTGTTGGGGCAGATAATGAAAACTTGCTGGCATAGGACACTCGCCCTGTTTCTGAGGTCAGGCTTTCTCGACTCGAATGCATTTCCTTGGAGATGTTTTGTCTGGTTGAGGTGGCTGCTTCTACTGACCAGTTCCCAGATACCTCCAGGTAGGAGGGGCCCCAATCAATGGGAAACTGTGGGAGAGCAGGAACAGGGGCCGAAACTTGGGAGCTGGATGTGCAGGAAGGCTGGAGAGCAGCGAGCTTGAGATGTGGGAGTGGAGGTCCCTGAAAGGGAGAAGGGCCCTCCCTGCAGCTGGCAGGGGACCAGCTGTAGCAGAAGAACACAGGGCCCTGGCCCTCAGGCAAGACACTGGGATGGAAGCATCCCAATAAGATGCCTGTTTTATTGCTCTTGTATGGTCTGCCCACAGGGGCCAGGCTAGGAAGGGTTGTTTTGTTCCTTCCCTGTAACCATTGCAGAAGTTGTGTGCAGGGTATTTGCAGCATTTTGTTCTGGTTTCTCCAGCAAAGCCACTCTTTGTTGATTCATTGAAAACTCTGAGTGTTGATGCAAATCCAGCGAGAGCTGCAGCCTGCAAAACGCTTCTGGGTCTTCCTGGTGCTTGCACCCAAATTTCAGATAGCTCAGCTCAGCTCACCCAATTAGCATGGGGTGGCAAAGGACTGCTGTGAAACGACACACATGGAAGCATCTTCTGGTGGGGTGGGTTGTACTAGTAACGTTCTGGGTGCATGTGAAAAAATGACAGAGGTTGCATGGACACTGCTTTCAGTTTCTGAGGACCTCTCCCAAGCCCTACTCTGTTCTAATTTTGAGGGTTTATTTAATTTTTTTACTCTTTGTGCTGATAGTGTTCACCTAGTTCATATTTTCAAGGATTTCTCTGCAATTGAAAGACAGAATATTACTATTTTTAATATGAGAGCTGAGATTCACACTGGCTTATAGCACCCCAGGAGCTCAAGATGAAAATTCAGTAAACACCACTATGAGATTTACAATCATACGCTGGGAAGCAGCAGTATTTTGTGTTCTTATTCTGAATGTAAATCAAGGATCTCTGCATAGAGGTGTTATGAAGATGCTACTCAGTGAGTATGTTTTCCTCCTCTCGTAGACATACATAGAAACTACAGGTAACTGACTTTTCACAGAAGGCAGTCAACACATCCTAAAAACAAGCACCAAATTTTCTTCTGCTGCAGCCTCTTTTTTCCTAGTACTACAGCCTGTTTCCTTATGTGTTTAGGCATTTATATCTCTAGCTTGCAGATGGTTAAATGATTGTTTAATTTTTTGTTCATACGGAGGCCTTAATTAAGCCAGTTCCTGTGTTGCTAGTTACAGCCCAGATTTGTAGCAACTGCCTTTAAGATGTTTCTGCCTGGAAAGCCAACCTTCTGGAGGCTGCCTAGCCAAGAGCGAAAAACTCCTCCAGCCCTGTAATCCTAGGGCTTTATAGTTAAAAGTGTACTGTACCAAAGATCATCATCACTGTCCATGCTGTCTCATTCTGGGATTTTTCCAGACTCAATGGGCAGAACGTATCACTGCTGTTTGCCCCTAACATCACATTTGGAAGAACAGTCAAGCAGCTGCTTGGAGCAGAGAGTTAAAGACATGGGGACAGTGGCTGGGAATAAAACTTTAATTTGCCCTCTGTGAGAAACATGGGAAATAGCTAATCCTAGTTCTATCTGCCCCCACAGCTACTCTACTGACACAAATAGATGTGGGGTATTGCATTAAAGCATTACATCATCAGGACAAACCCTAATGGGCTTATTTATGGCTAAGGCAAAGCGAGACAGAGCTAGATTCTGATCTCTGCTTACCTGGTGTAAATTGGGGGTAACTACAGAGATAAACTGACATAACCAAGATTAGAGTCTGGCCTCTTTGTTTGTAGCTGATTTTAGAAGCAGCTGGCTTTTAGAAATTAAGGATGTCACATAAATCACTGGTAACAAAGTGGTTCTGGACTTCAGCCTCTAGCAGCTTCTGACCATCTATCTCTGTAAAAGCAATGTTTCTCCATGCAGCTGTTTTGTGTCCAGAGGCTTTCAGCCGAACGGAGTGGACAATCCTATATCTCCTACAGCCTCAAGGAAGCGATGATATTTGTATAGCGTAGGAAATCAGAAAGAGGCAGCTTGTGAAATGCCATCCGATCAGAGATGATAATAATGGAAGTCTGCTGAGCACGAAGCAGTCATATCTCATCTGCTTAGCTCTGGAGCGAGAATGGTGTTGAACAAAATATATGCCTGATAACAAAGCAGATCCTTCAGGGAGATATAGCCTGTTCATCACTACAAGCACAATTGTCTGAATGCAGCCAAGGCAGAGTAGAGGAAGTACATAGGTGTGAGCGAATACATCACACCCATTCTTAAGCACCTTGAGAGGAGGAATGTAAGGTGGCTTGTTACTCTCTTATATTAAGTACGACTTTTACTTAAAAAGGCCATGATATTTCACAAACAAAATAACCTGAAGCTGCATTTATTTTGGATGTGCACATCCCAGGATGATGATCATGGGGGTCCTGTCCTCGTCAGTGCAAGCAGTGTAGTTCATGTGTCTTAATGAATGTTACAATTCCTGGAATCTGTTGTAATGTCTATACTTGAGAAGTTTATCCACTGGAAAGCTAGGAGACAACCTAATTATGGTTAGTGGTACCAACATGGCCAAAAAGTCTTGCCAGCTGCAAAAACTCACCACTAAAACATGTTACAAGCACCCGAGCAGACACAATCTCATTGCAAGAGATTATGCTCATCACTTCAGTATTTAGCGGTGTTCCAGTTTTAAATTCTCCAGGTAAAAAGTCTCAGTTGTTTGCTCTAACGCTTCTTCATGTATTCCCACTCTCCAGAGATGACTGCTACCTTCTTTGTTTTAGAGAGGTGTCTTTCACATACATAAAGCATTCATCTGGATGCAAGTTGTGAAGATCAATGCAACTTGCACTGGCAATGAGTGCCTAACACAGCAGCTTGAGAGGCCACATGGTCAAGGTGTCAGCATTTGCAGAAATAAAAGCTAAATTTCTGAGTATGTGAGGTCATCAGCAGCCTATTTTTGTAGCTTGTAGAAAGGTTTTCCCTAACTTAGGATAGACTAAAGACAGACTTGGGAAGAAACCTGTTCCACCTTCCTAGTCTGCAAGTGCATTTCCCTGCACTTGTCTGTTTTCTTTGGAAGTGTCCCTCTCTAATATTGGGATATCCTGATGTTGCTCTATTCATTAACTAGAACCATGCAAAAGGGCAGGTAGCTGCTCTGCCTCAAGCATAGTTAGGGCTTTTTTGTCATGAGGGAGTACCTGGCAGGCTTTGAAAAGGGCAATAAATGATTTCTTCCTAATGTGAGTGCAGCAGGAGCCAGGCATGCTGGTGGTGGAAGGCAGTGCTGCTGCAAGAGGGAAGAAGTTGCTGACACCCAAAGAAACAAGAAAGGGTGTGATAGGAAAGAAAAATATTTTGAAAAATTTTGTTTGAAAGTGGGGGTCGAACGGCTGTGAAAAAAACTGGGGCATTAAACATTCCTGTTCTTCTCTAAGAAAATCATTTCTAAGGGTGGAGCTGTAAAATACCGTTGTATCATAGTTAGCATTTCAGTAAAATATTGTTGTAGGACAGAGGTCTCTGCACATGAAATCTCTCCTGACTCCCAATCTCTCATGGAAATTCTGGCACTTCTTCACTAAAATGATCAAAATTTGGCATAGAGTAGACACAAGCTTGAGCTTTTAAATGCTTCCAGTTTCATGTGAGAGAGTTGCAATTTTTCGGTGGGGGAAAGGGACCATGAAATTTCCCATGGAGAGCAGGAAGAACATGTGAAGGAGCCCTGTGTCTCCCATGCATAAAGGTTGTTATGTGAAGGGTAGGATGTCTGTCCAGATTTTGCGCAGGGCCCTTTCTGGAGGGGGTGAGGGACTGGGCACGGTGGGCAGGAAAGGCACACGCAGAAAGCTCCATGTAGAAAGGTATTAAGGGAGTCACCTTCTGGAAAAAGGAGCTCTTGTTTCAGAGAGGGACATGTGAGGGCCACAGCATGGCTCTCAAAGCAGCCTTCAGCCTTCATCTCTGCGTCTTGATTTCTGCTTCTGCGGTCTGCAAACAGCCTGGTGGGATGGGAGGCTCCGCAGGGCCGGGGCTGTGTCTCGTTATGCATCTGGCACCAGGAAACCCTTAGTTTGCCGGGCCTCTGGGCATTATTGTAAAGGCGGATAGCAAATAAGAGTATTGACATGATTATTTTTTAAAGCGGCAGCTTGGCAGACTACAGAAGAAATATGCACAGATAAAGCGACCTTGTGATTTTGAAAGCGAGACCCGCTATTTGTTTTGAAACATTGCCTCGGTGACCCTGCTAGTTCTGCAGACATGTCCTGCCTGGAAATGCCAAAACAGGTTGTACACTATATTTTTAACCAAGTTAAGGTTTTGTTGAAATAAAGAATATCAATCAAAGGCGGTTAGGCCACAAGGCCACATTCCTTTGGCTGTTGTTGATTTCACCAGTATCTTTTGTCTGAAAAGCCTGTGCTGACAGGGCATCAGAGGAGAACTCCTGCGGAGAGTGGGGATGAGTGAGGGGAGCCACATGTATCCGCATCCCTGTCAAACGGGTGTCATCAGAGGTCAAGTTCTCAAGCTCCAGAGAGGACCCTCCAGCGCCCAGTGATTAGTCAAGGGGAGAGCCAGACACCCTTCACAGCACAGAAACAACATTGTACGGAGCGTGACAAGGAGAAGTGGAATATAATACATGGGGGTGCGCAAGGGAGGTGCTGTTCACTGCTCCGGTAAAATGGGAGGGGATATAACCCTCTCTCTGCCCCAGTTCCTCCTCTTCATCACAGGAAATGTTCAAAATGAGATCGGTGTGTTGAGACTCCTTGACCGTCATGCCGAGGTCCCTCAAGCATATGTGCTGGTCTTAGTTAAATGCAGCTTTTTGGGGTGGGGCGAGGCTGGGTTAATTTCGTGTTAGAGTTTGAGCTCACGTGATGTTGTAGCTCATGTGCATGCAGTAAAATAGAACTGGGCAATTTTTCTTTCTTCTTGGTGGCAAATGGGGATTTTTTTTGAAAAAAAAAGTCATTTTTATTGTCTAGAAACTCTTCACAAATTTGAATCATATTCACGGAAAAGTTGTCTGGAGAAAAATCTGTATATATTAAGATATACTGACAAAAACAAAGGGAAAACATATGTTCCACTTTTTACCTATTAGCATCAAGAGTGTGGAAGAGACAAATTCAAGCCTCTCCTTTTCCTGAGCTGGCGTGATCCTGAATCACTTTTCATTGTAATTTCATATTTGGAGTATTTTAATTGGTGGTGTCCATGATTGCTTCTATGGAGCCATCCTGCTCTGTCAGAAATACTTACATATTTACCAAATTGGACAGCATGGACAGGGAGGGGGAGTTGGGGTTAAGAGAAAGTGATAACCAGGCTGTCCTGAGGACGCTTACCAAAGAGAGGGAGCATCTGAGTCACAGGCTCTGATCTCTCGCGTGTTTGTTTAGGTAAGGAGGACTCAGGTCAGCCAAGGGATTGAAAGTAGCTTTCACTCTTCCTCTCTCAATGAAAGAGCTGAGGCAGTGAAGGCCCTGCCCTGAGATGTGAGTCTCTGAAAGCAAAAGGAAGGGTCTAAACTTCAGGCAATTTGCCTAAGGAGCCCCTCCACTTAGTACTGGAAAATGGGGGACACAACTACTTTGTCTTCCTGGTAAATGTTTTTCACCAGTCAATTTCTCTATTTTTCTTGTTATTTTTTTTGTTTGTTTCTTTGTTTTTCTTTTCTCTTTCACTGGAAAGTGAGAACATGCTGTTTCGAGTCTAGAGTGCTTTATTTAATAGAAGTTGAAGTGTTTTGTTTCAGAGTGGGGAAAAATGTGGCTACCAAATCACTGTCCGAACTTAAGTTGGTCCCCCTTCTTGCCTCAGTTGGGAGTGATGGAAAGAGTTAAAATCACTACCTGTCAAGAGGTCACCTGGCTTCCTCAGCCTCTAAATTCCTGTGGAGGTGCTTCAGCTGAAGTTGAGAAGGAAGTGGGTGGCTTAGGAGGAGAGGTTCTGCAGGGAAAGGTGAGATTTTACGGCTCCCTGGGAGGGAAGTGGGACAGCTCAAGGACTCTACCCACTATTGCCCTTGGATCTGTCCTGCTGCAACGAGCTCGGTCTAGGACCCTGGAAACCATTAACCATTTTTAAAGTTTTGTCGAAACGTTGGCATTTCCATAAAAACTTTTGAGTTTGGGGCATTGGCAATTATGATTTTTTTTTTTTTTAAGTTCCTAATAGTACTACTATTTATCATACTTTTTATTCTAAAACGTTAATCGTGGAAGAGAGAATTTTCAAAAGTTGTCCGGAGTTGCAGAGTGATCAATGCCAGAGGCATGAACACAAGTCAGCGTCAGCTGCATCTTGTTCTGATGTGCTGCACAATGGACTAACCTCAAGGCAACAATTTTGTTTTAGCAGCTGAGAAGCTCTTTGTGAATTTTTCTCTCTGCAGCTATCCACGGCTTTTCACATTTCATTGTTAGTCATGGGGTTGTGCGAATGCGGCATGTTAGAGCACTTCTCTGAAGCACCTTTTTCATGCAAACTGTGTGGAACAATTGACACTAGAGGAATTTCAGAAATATGCTAATGTAAAGAATCAGAAATATAACACATCTCTGTTGCTGCAAGCAACAAAAGTAAAAGCTGAAGTTTTTTGTTTGGTTTTTCTAGAGACATGAGAGTCCTTTTGTTCACACTCAAATTAAAAATAAATAAATGAGATCCAGGAATTGACAGAACAGACTCTCTGGGATCAGTTTTGTCTTATGGATACAGTGTCCTACTATATCTACGTTGACTTCGCAAAGGTTTCTGCTGGTTTACGCCATAATAAAGACCAGCAATACCACCTTGATGATTACTCTACAGTATGTCTCTGCCCCCTGTTGCACTTAGTCACTGTTTGGTGCTACCAGGCAATGTGCACTTTCTCAGTTTTCACTTTTTTTGTGTTTTGTTCGTGATGCCTTCTTCCATGACTTTGGCAAATTGTCTGTTCCAGCTGTAATTACTTGTGAAGCATTACTGGAAGAGGGAGCACAGAAGAAGGAACCCTGCAGTGTCCTCTCTCACTCTGACCTCTGGGATGAGGCAGCCAGGATCTGCCCAGATGATGCTACCAGCTCAGCACTTGGGCAAAGCAGCTGAGGCAGAGACAGAAGGAAGCTATTGATGTCCCCTGTCCTCTTGAAGTTTTCCCTGCTATGCTCTTTTTCGGTCCCTGCTGCCCTCTCTTTTCTTTAGACTTTCCATCTCCTGAGTGGAGAAAGATAAAAATGAACACCAGGAAGAAGCTGGGGAGGTTTTTGTCTTTTTGCTGCCACCTTTTTGCTTTCTTGGCTGTGCCATCTCCCTCACACCTCTCCTGTCCGAGCTGGCTGGCCACTCCTTGCAGCAGGAACTGCCCCTCTCCTGGTGTCTGTGGGGTCACTGATGCAGCATTTATCACAGTGCCTCGGGGCGCTTGAAGGAAAAGAACAAAGATAAGCCATCGATACACATAATAAAGGAAAAATTCACCCTGATTTGAGGAGCCAACAAAAGCTTTTTTCTATTTCCTTATCGAAATGTGCCCACACCAATGTGTGATACATTGGATGAGTGTGGAAACAAGAGGTCCCAGCAGATTGCTGGAGGCTGGTCCCGCAGGACTAGAAGGACCCAGCCTGAGGACCAGACTGGAAGGGAAGGACACAGACACATGGTAGTTACTGCTGCTTAATGATTTAATGGTTGTTGCCTGCACAGTGGCGAATGCATGTGTGCTCTTAGCCTGTGGGAAAAGTGAGGTAAACCAGATTATGTTAAGCCTCAGAAGAAAGTGGCAGAAGTTAAGCAGTTTTCAACTCATGCTGGCCAGAGAGTAAGAGCACATGCACATAACCAGCTACCTCGGCTCAGCTGGGGTGCTTTAATCTGGTGGTGTGAATTAGGTAAAAGAAGGAAAAACCTGTAACGAGTGCTGCCAGTTACACTGTCTCACACATAAAGGTTAGTGTTCCCAAAGCATGCAAGTGACTTATGAGACCACATTCAATTTACAGTTAGACTTTGTGGCTCCAAACCACCTTAATTATTTTGGAGAATTAGATTTTGGGCCAAGTAAAAAAAAAAAAATCAGAATTGCTTAGCATTAAAAACAATGGGATACAAGCTCCTGAGTTACTTTGAAAGCATTACTCATTATTTCCTTCTTTGAAGGAGTTGAAAGAGTGACAAATCTGTTTTCCAGAGACAGAGTTTCAGTTGTAGGACACGGTTTTAAGTGCAGGTTATAGAGTAAGGTGGAATAAGACTGAGTTAGCTTTTAAAGGGTAACTAATGATGAGTGTGATTGAGGAGCGGTCTCCAGACCTGTCACCCCTCCTTCATCTAGTGCTCTTATGAAGTCTAGAATGAACTGTCTGCCAGAGACATGGAAATCTTTGAGCTGGGATCCTGCTGGCCTCTCCCCCCTCCCCCGCAGGTACTTTGTGCCACAGCAGTGCTGCTGCAAGTTTTTAAAACTGCTGAGATCCTTGGGGACGGAACCAGGACAGGTAGGGTGAGATAATCAAGAATATAATCTGAAAGGCTACTTACGAGTAATGGAAACAGGTTTCCATGACCTGCTCCTTTTTGATGGCTTTGCCTTCGGCTTGACGCAGCATAGGTCTTCTGTGGTGCCCAACCTGGCAGGGGGCCCAGGACTTTCAGAGGAGGGGGAAGGTTTTAGCTGTTGATTGTAGTGGCAAATCAGTTGCAGAAGGGGGAGCCAATGTCCTCTCCAGCTTGGCACCGTCACTTCCCTCTGTCTTCTCCAGTCATTTTCATACCCACAGAGGAGAAAACTGAGAAGGAGGAAGAAACCTGAAGTGGGTTAAGGAACACAGGTGTGGAGATCACTGCCCACCAGACAGCCCAAACACCCCTTTGAGCCTGCCCATGGGGCCAGGTCCCTTGGCCTCAATGGCTGGATGTTACAAGAGGAGAAAAGCTCCCCTGAGCAACCACAAGAGGTACCAGCTGAAAGTCTTGTGGCTACCTAGCACACAGGTGCTTGTATTCCAGCCATCATCCTTGCAGAGTGTCAAAATTACAGGAATGTTTCCTCTGCAGCATACAGACATGAGCTGGCTTGCATGGGACATGGTTCAGCAAGGGGCACCTCAAACAGCCTTAACATCAAAACAAGCAACACTCATGCAGAACCACTCGGATTGTGCCCTTCACCAACACACTTCATAACCATCACCCCTTTTACTTCCCACTGTAGTTCGTCATGGCCAAAACAAAAGGCAAAGGAGATACCGCTAATGAGGTGCAGAGAGATGGACGCTATCACATTTTTGCACATATGTAACTAGCGGGTTTAGCAGAGGTCCAAAAGAAAACATAGGGTATTGTATGAGCCAACTTAAAAAAAAATGCCTGAATTTACAAAAAGAAAATGTTTTTCCCTGTGAATACTACGGTATGTGTTGCCCCTCCACCCCCCACCAGGAAGGGAGCTGTGGCAGGGAGATACTTCAAGGAGATTCTGGTTTATATTACAGCTGCTAAGATAACCAGGAGCTTTCAAAAAGAATCTCAGCTAGCACAGCTTGTTTTACAATACCAAACTCCAAGGAGAGGAGGGGGGAAAAAGTAAGTTTGTTTTCCACACTGCCCCTTTATCTTGATGTCAAATATATCCCCTGGGAAAGGAAAACATTTAACCAGCAGATCCCATGGACACACACACACACACACACACACATGTGCCTTTTTCCCCTGTCAAGCCACAGCGATGGCCGGAGCGTGGCACTGTTCAGTCTGCTGCTGCTGCTGCTGCTGCTGTCAGAGAGCTCGAGGTTTGCTGGGCAGGGAAAAGCCCAGGAAGATGCTTCTGGTGTGATACTTATGGTTGCAGTTGCCGGTGCCAGCCTATGATCTGAGGTGGTGAAACCCACACTGCAGGTGAAGTGATGACTTAATTACGGCTGAGAGCACTTCTATGAAGAGGGATAACTGCAGCCGGAAAGAACCATTTAATTACATAGACAAAAGCACAACAAAACCCAGTCGTTGTAAAGCTCCCCGGATAGCTCATGTCTGAAATAAGATGCATGTTTTTAACAAGGAGGGCATGAACTGTTGGCACAGCTTCTCAGGGGACCGCTGAAGAGGTCTTCATTGCCTCCCTGGATTACTGTAAATTATTTGATCTAACTCAACGAGAAGCTCTGGCCTTAATACCGACATTATTGCCTGGACTCTGCAGTCTTAGATGATCATAATGAAGCCTCCTGCTCTGGAAATCTGTTACAAGGCAGCGTTATGTGTGAGAAGCATAGACAGATGCAAGCCCTTCCCTCCTTATTCCCCAGCCTGACTGATGAGGGTTTGTTTCTCCAGAGCTCTGGATTCCAGCTCTGCTGGTGGCCATGGTGTTTAAGTGACCAGAAGTGTGGTACAAATGTAAAGGGAATGTCATGCTTTGGGCTAAATTGGTAAAAAGGGTACCACAAATTAAGAATGAATGCTGCAGCTGCTAATGTGGGAGCCAACTTGCTTGCTGGCACATGAGGAAGGACAGAATTAGTGTGCACAAGGAATATGAGTATGCTTGGGGAGAAACCTTCTCACACACCTAAACACATAAATAAAACAAAAACTCTTTCCCTAGACAGGATCAGAGGAGTAGCCAAGGCATTTATATAAACATATATATATGTATATATATCCTTTTCAGTTCTAGGTAACTAGAAAATGATGTCAAAATGAAGTACAGAGCTTACTGAACTTACCTATGCTTTGGAGGAACAGTAAGTTCAAATCTATATCTGGATTTCACAGACAGTTATTGTCTTGGTGTGAGATTGAAGCTCAGTTCCAGCATAAAAATTCTCCAACCATGGTTTGTTTTGTTCTACTTTGAAAAATGCATCTATAACCAAATTCTCTGGCTTGGGGCTGCTACTGCACATGCCACATCTTTACGCTGAGCCTCTGCTGCTGTCCTGTTTGCCAAGCGAGAAAGACAATGTAAGAGGCCTCGTTTCTTCCTCACTCGCACATACTTTACTCTGGTGGCTCCACGTGTTTTGATGGAGTTGTGCTGAATACCTCTAGTAACAGGAAGAAAATCTTGTCCACAACCTGAGAAATGGAGAAGAGGAGCCTTCTGACCTTCTGGAAAGACAGTCGTAATTGCTCAAACTGCAGTTATTTCAATAGGTAGAGTCCTGCTGCCACTGCAGGGATCTGGAAGTTGTACCCTGTGAATTAATTGTGGTACCTTTCAGCACTCACCTCTGTGTGCTCTGCACTCACCATGAATCTTATGGTGTAAGTGATTTTCTCAGAAAAGGTCTTCTCTGGGAGACGTCTTGGGTTTCAGTTGCTTCAAAGGGCTTTCAGCAGCCAGTGGATGGGTCTGGGACGCATGATTGACCACTATGAGGGACTCACCTGAGGATGCCATTCCCAGCAACAGGGCTAAAAGTCTTGTGGTGATAGTATAAGGCCAGAAAAGACCATTGTGGTCGTCTGTATGGTGCAGGCTTTAGAGTTTCTGTTCCACAGAAAGCCCACATGCTTCAGACAATTGAAAGCAAAGCTCTTAGAAAAATATTCTTGACTTAAATACCTAAGACGTTGGAGTCTACCAGTTCCCTTGATGGGTGTTTGCCACTATTTGCCTTGATGTTATGTCTTATTTGTTAAGCTGACCTTGTTTCCTGTTCAGCCATCAGATCTCATTGCTGTTATGACTGAGTAAAGGGCAGATTACTGTCACAATACTTTGCAAAGTTTCTTGTTCTTGTGTTTCTCTCTTTTTCTTCATGTTGGTTTCATAGAATCATAGAATCACTATGGTTAGAAAATACCTCTAAAATCACCAAGTCCAACCATCAGCCCAACACTGCCATGACCACTAAACCAAGTCCCAAAGTGCCACGTCTACATGTTTTTTGAACACCTCCAGGGATGGTGACTCAACCACCTCCCTGGGCAGCCTGTTCCAATGCTTCACCACCCTTTCAGTGAAGAATTTTTTTTCCTAATATCCAATCTAAACCTCCCTTGGCACAAACTGAGCCCATTTGCTCTCGTTCTATTGCTAGTAACTTGGGAAGAGAGACTGACACCCACCTGACTATAATCTCCTTTCAGGTAGTTGTAGAGAGTGATAAGGTCTCCCTCCCCTCAGCCTCCTCTTCTCCAAACTAAACTGCCCCAGTTCTCTCAGCCTCTCCTCACTAGACTTGTTCTTTAGATCCTTCAGCAGCTTTGTTACCCTTCCTTGGACCCACTCCAGCACCTCAATGTCTTTCTTATACTATGGCACCCAAAACTGAACACAGTACTCAAGGTCCCATCATCTCTTCTAAGTACTTCAAACTATTTTCCCCAGTAATGTAAGCAGTGAAAATAAAATATGGACAGTTCTTAATTAAAGAAAACCTGCTTTCAGACAAAGTTGTCTTATTTCCTATCTCTGTTTTTAATGTCACTGTCTCATTTGACAATTTTCCTCTCTCCTCAGTTATTCATCCCTTCTTCTGCTAATGTGGAGAAACTCACAACTCATACTACAGCATTTTTTTTGCTCCTCACCCCCCTGGGGCATTCTTGAAATACAACCAAACCCAGGTCAACCCATTAGACTTCTTCCACACTCAGCATTTTTCTATTTTTTTTCAACGCTTTCTAGAAATGGGGCTGGCACCTCAGAAGGTGTAAATCAGCGCCAGGTTTTTGCAGCCAAAAAATTTGAAATTATAACAAGGCAAATACGATCTCAGTGAGTTTCAGCGGGTTTTCTGTCTAGGCAAGACTATTCAATTTCCAGCAAACTTGATGAACTTTTGATTATTTTTTTTTTATTATTTCACTAGACAAACACAAGATGAACTAAAATCCAAATATATCTCCCACACCTTCTTGTGCACTGATTTTGTAATTTCATCAGGCTACTTGCCATCTGAAGTCCATGGTGTCACTATGCACTGTATGTCAGCTGAGGTTTGGTATGCCTTTTGCTAGCACCAGATGTTTTATACATGTTCACAAGTGCCAGGGGCTCTCTTTCCTGCCGTTTACCAACAGCTTATACTCACAGGATATTCGTTCCTTTATAGAAAACTCCGGCTTATTGTCCATCTTCTGGAGCTGATGATACATTTTGAAAAGCAGTTCTTTGTGACTCATTTTAACTCGACAATAACTTTCTTCCTCCTTGTCCTCATTTGTTGATGAATTTCATTCCTCCCTAGCAGTTAGAAATCTGTGAATGTCTGAATTAGCTGAAAGGTTTTTTCCTATAACTGGTTCTTGTTGGGAATCTTTGACAATGAACATTAATAGAAATGGATGTAAACTTTGATATCTTTATTGCTATGGTTATTGATAATGTTTGTACTGCAGCAATGCCAAGTGAACTCACCTGGGTCAGGGTCCACTCTACACAGCTGGCACATACTGTTTCACAAATCTTACAAACTTCAAGAAAAGGTGCACTGAACCCACAAGAAGAATGTGTGTTTAGGTGGGAGGTAATGTCAAGTCACAAAAATATATTGAAAAAGTATACTGGACATATTTCAGTATGTTCTGCATTCCTCCCGCCATCAGAATTAACTTGGTGACATATATGTCTTGTTTTCCCTTTAAATACCTGTGAGTCAGAACTGGTATGACACCAATTGAACTAGAAATACCTTTTTGAAATTAAATGTGATTTCTGGATGGGGAAATATTTGGTAGTTCGAAAGACTTTGCAATGTCAGTGTAAATCACAGGTTTTCTCATTTGTTAACACAAGCGACTATTTATCCAGAAGCCTCTAAATGGAGTTTGCCATTTATATTCCCACTTATCTAGCTGCAGCATGGAAGTAATCCCAAATGCTAGAGATGGCCAGTAGCAGTCCCTCCACGAGAATGTTACTATGCAAATGAAGTTGTTCAGGAACAGCATGTTGGCTGAAAATTGTAGAAAATGCAATTGATTAGGTAAAACAATGACTTGCTAATCAAAGAAGGGATGGTCTTTCTCTTAATGGATACTGTTGTTATGATTTCCAGGGAACTGTTGTTCAAAATCGCCATCCTTAGTTGATTTAATTCTTCTCCGCTACTGGTTTTCTTCTTTGGAGGCCTTGTCACAAGCAATCCCTCTTCTTATTTTGTCTGTTTTGCATATGAACTTGCTTGTGCCTCCATTAGAGCATTTTTTAAGAACCCATAGGATATCAATGTGCCCACAGTAGTCAAACCCAGCACATGTGATGTGAGATGTGAGGTGTGCTTTGAGAACTACAGCCATTGCCATAGCAAATTCTTCACATCATCCTGTCCTGCTTGTTTGCAAAGTTCTCCAGTTTATCACCTAACGAGCTATTAAGAAAGAGAAATTTGTAGCCCTCTTAGTAAATGTGGGGGAATGGTAAGCATGATATCCTTTCTCTTCCCTCCCAGATGGACATGACAATCATCGCTGTGTGATATAAAAAAGGAGCATGTGCTGCCCTGGATACAGAGCTGATGCAGAACGGGTAAACTATATTTGCTTTCTCTTTGTGTGTTTGTTATAACTTCAAGCTCAAAACCAGAATGACCATTTTTGAGAAGTGATTTTCCATTCCTTATACCTATTTCTGGCAGGAAATAATTACTATATTCTGATGTGGTTGTAATGATGATCTCTTGAGTGAAGGTGAATTTACCTTTTCCTGCTTGGTTTATGGACTGTCTGCTGTTCTTTTCCTAACACCAAAAGGAATTAAGAGTCTGCTGCAAACTCTAGGATGTTCAATCAGCTGCAGGAAACTTGTAACATGTAGAAGGGTCTCAAAACCTAATCACTTTGGAGAATTACAGCAGCTCAGTGTGCAAAAAGGACACACAGATGCTACTCAAGTACGTGTGAAAAAAACCACTCTGTGGGGTTTATCACATTATAACTGATCGGTATCTCTCTAGTTCTGTACTTTTGAAAGAAATTGGTAGCACGCATTATAGTGGAGAACATTGCACCTCTGTGCTTGTGGAGGAAGTTTCCTCCTTGCCTCAGCTAGTTAATGGATCTTGTGTCCGTTTTTTTTTTTAAATATATATATATATAAAAAATTAGATTTTTATCGTTTGAAACATCTAATTGTTCATTCACTTCTGTGACTCAGTAGAGCATTGTGGAAATCAGTTTTCAGGAAACCTGGTTTTAACACTCCTTAGTTCTGACATTAGTACCTTAATTTTGGAAAACAGTTGCTAAGTGAGATCTATATTTTAAATCCCGTAACAGGATTTAAACATTTTATCCATGCATTAACATAGTCAGGCAGCTTAAAAATTATATTCTTATGAGTTACTTTGGCAAAATGTCTATCTGGAGTCACTGGTCTTGTGGTGATTTATCTACTCTAGCTGTTTGTACTGGATTTAAAAGGCAGCGCCTCATTCTTAAACTAATTGCTAGTCATTTATTCTGGGAGAAATACTTTTATAAGGATAAGGGGCTAAAGGCCAACTTTTCAAAGGCATGCAGGTGCATAAAGTTGCAGATAGGCAGGCATCAGGAAGGCTTTCTGAAAGCACCAAGGCAGCTGAGGTGTTCCTGAAAAATTCTGTCAGTGTTTGGTTATGCCTTCAGGTACTCACAAACCTTGGACAATCTTTTCCTATGATTTTTTCCTCTGGCCAAAGAGGTTTCCAGAGCAGTTGTAACTCAGAAGCTCCCTGAGAGAAGCACAGGGAGCACAGAGGCTTCCTCCTTTTCCTTTCTTGCAATCCCAAGATGTGGTTAAACTGAGCTGTGTGGGAAATCTAAGGGAACCCCAGAAATGTCATCTGTGGGCAGTACAGCTTGAATCCTGTCACCTCTCAATGCCTGCTTTAAATGATGCTACAGCACAGCTACTCTGCCAGGAGTTATGCTGTGAGGGGCTATATGGTGCCACATCCCTGTGGCACACACGGCACTGCAACGAGCATTGCAATGAATGAGCATCTCCTCGCAGGCTGAACCCCATCTCACCTGCAGACACCTTTCCTTGGAGAGATTCCTCACCTGAGCTGTGAGGTTGTGGGCAGGTTGGCTCCCTCCACCCACGTTTGCAATGTGAAGGGCTGTGCCTACCACCGCCGGTGGGATGTGAAACTTGAGGTTCTCCACCAAATGCAAAGCCAGTGTTTACAGTGAAATTCAAATGCTCACTGCTGGGAACAATGAGAAAATGTAAATGTTTATACACGACATCCTGCAATCTACAATAGTGATAAGCAAAACAATTGATACATTTTTTAAGGAAGGCTTAATAAATATTTAATCTTGGTACAAGTGTGCAAAGCATTTACATGGCTATGCTGTGATTCCAGCTATGTTTGAGAGGTCCCCTTCAGAGCTACTGCTTCCATTCCACATGTGCTTTATTTTAACAAACCTCAAACCAACAGAAGTAGCTCTTTCCCTAATACTGTTGTAAGCTAATGACTCGTTTTCATTTGAGTGTTTCAGTGTCCTCCAAGAAATATGAATGCCTGGAAATTCTATGCTTCATGCATACCATACACTGTACTCAGTAATTATTATCCTCCTACTGCAAAGGAACTTGGTGGTAAGTCAGCAGGATCTTCAGATTGTTTAAACTGTCCTAATCGTTAGCAGATACATACTAATTTACAACATAGAATCATAGAGTCATAGATCATAGAATGATGTGGGTAGGAAGGGGCCCAAAAGATCATCTAGTTCCAATCCCCCTGCCATGGGCAGGGACACTTTCTACTAGACCAGGTTGCTCAAAACCCCATTCAGCCTGGCCTTGAAAAACATGTGAAGGTCTAGCTGATATCTGCAATCACAGGGCTGCTTATGCAGTACAGGTATTTTAACACAAATCCTTAACTTGTATTACAATGGTAAAAATGTTTGAAGTCAGTGGAGAATGAAGAGAGGAAGAAAAGGGGCAGTAGAAGGGGCATGTAGAAGATGGGTAAAAAAAATTCTTTCAGATTTTCTGGTGCTACAAGAGTAAAATGGATCATGTATCTATATTCCACATGGATATCAGTGCATAGGAAGATTGCAGAACAAGAAAGACAAGAGCTTCGTATCATTCTTGACATAATCAGGCTGTACGCCTTCCTATCCCTCTGCTTTCCTCTCTGTGCACTGGGAAGGCACTGACTTTACTGGTAGAAATTGAGTGTTCTGAATTAGAAGTGCAATCAAAGCAAGGAGCTGCTTATAAAAACTTGTGGTTTCTTGGTGACTCACGTGTGGTGTTGGGGAGTTATGTTCAAAGGCCCTGGTGCTGCGACCAAACTTCATTCTTCTCTGACAAGTCAGGGTTAAGGAATGAGTGAAATTTTGAGGCTTGTACTCGGTCCGACTTCAGTGGACTGGTGTTCTCATCTGTCCCCAAATTGTGTGATGCTATTATCCTGTGGTGGCTGATTTTATTTCACTGTTCTTCTGTCTTGTAAAAGGTGTCTGAGCTACTGTGAAATCCTTGGAAAACACAGGAAAATGCATGAAGTATTTCCAAGTATTCCTCAAAGAGGTAAAAATATCAAATTGTATATTCTGTGTGTGTGACTATGGGCCACCTCTCACAGGAAATGTGTAGTTATGGTGGTCAGGATAGGAAGAGCAGTCAAAGTTCTTCCGCTACAAACAAACCACATATTTGACTGTTTGCACAAGTCCATCTGCACACACTTCTTCATGCATTTGGCTTTGGGTTACTTTGAGGGAAAGGAATATAATTTTTGATGGTCCGTCCTTGACAAGGTTTTTTAGATCCTGTTGATGTTTATCTTTGCTTTTAAGCAACTATATGCCTGAAAAATTTAGCTTAAACAGTCACAGCCAAAGGCTTACTATCAAATTCCGTTGTAATACAAGGGTAACAGTGAGTAAAATACACAGTATACATGGAGAACAGAATTTCTAGGTGTCAATTATATTTCTGAAAATAAATTGAGGGAAAGGGCTCAAATATTTTTGACTTTTAGTGGAATTTGTACTCTAATTCAACAGTTGTTGGAAAGTGTGTGTCTGTAGGGGGTGATTCCTGGGACTTATTTATTCTCTTGCTTCTGATACTGCTCCTTAATCACTAAAAGATAAAGAAAAGATCTATCCTTCCCTAGCTTTGAGCACAAATGTGAGGCTTGCCAACATCAGTAAGCTTCCAGTCTTATTTTATCAGTCCTAAAATCTGAGACTTTCTTACAAAAGTAATAGCATATAGTTAGGAAAATGAGTATTTGTATGTGATCCATCTCTTAATGCCTCAGAGTTAATCTGCAGTTCTGAAGGTTGCAGGAAGTCTAAGTTCTGACTTGGTGAAGTTTTCTATTTGTGCTTAGCCTTATGGACACGAAAAATCACATCGAATAAATGGAGTAGAGGCTGAGAGAGTTGGGGTTGTTCAACCTGGAGAAGAGAAGGCTCCAGGGAGACCTTATAGCAGTCTGCCAGTACCTGAAGGGGGCTACAGGAAAGCTGGGGAGGGACTTTTTATCAGCAAGTGTAGTTATAGGATGAGGAGTAATGGTTTCAAACTGAAAGAGGGTAGATTTAGATTAGATATTAGGAAGAAATTATTTTCTGTGAGGGTAATGAGACACTGGAACGTGTTGCCCAGAGAGGTGGTGGACGTCCCCTCCCTGGAAGTGTCCAAGGCCAGGCTGGATGGGGCTTTGAACAACCTGGTCTAGTGGAAGGTGTCCCTGCCCATGGCAGAGGGATTGGAACTGGATTATCTTTAAGATCGCTTTCAATCTAAACCATTCTGTGATTCTGTGATTCACTCTAACATGATTATGATGAGGGATGAGTCTTTGCCTTTTCAGAAGCATGCTACCAAATCCAACAGATGCATCCTAAATTATTCTTGGTCACTCAGATTGGCAATGAAGTATTTACGCTGAGCATATGCAGGGAACCCACCGCATTGCTAACACAAATTGCCTCCCTGCTCAGTAAGACAGGACTGCTCTAACAAAGGATTCTTGTCCTGATCATGTTTCTCTTTACTTTCTTGTTTCTGTGTGGTTCCTCACTTTCCTTGCATTGACTTTTCTTTCTCTGTTTCATTATATGTCTTCTTCGGGTCCTCCTTTCCTTCACTCTTGGTATTTGGGTTCAATACATGTGCTGCTGCTGTGCAGGGCCTTAGCTTTCCTCACTTCGTCCTTCATCCTATTTCTCATTTCTATGGTTCTCTTGTGCCCCTTCCCCTCTCCCCTCCCCAACTTTCCCCAGGTTCCTCCAGCTTTTTAGCTCTTTTTTTTTCTTCCCACCCTCTGTCTCTCTTTAAAAATTTAATTGGCATGCTTTCTTCTAGCTGTCTTAGAAAGCCTTATTTTTTTTTTCTTCTCTCTTTTCAACTTCTTTCCTGAATTGCAGTCACACCAGTTCTGCTTTCCTGACTGCAGAGTCATAGCAGCTGTGGTGCAGAAAAGCATCTGAAAAGAAAATGCTAATAGGGGTTTTTATAGTGTACAGTAAAAAGCTTTGAATAAAAAAAAAATAATACTACACCTCAGATACTACCTTTAATGTAGATTATTGTTTCTTGAGACCTTCCTCCTAGAGTATAAAGAAACAAAGAAGAATCCATAATCTCATCTATCTGCCTGTCATAACCATAGACAATTCTTGAATTAGTATTTTCCTTCATAGAGATGGAAAGAACCTAAATGTGTCTGTGTAATGACATTTATTCTGTGCCTGATAATAAAATCATAATTAGTGTGCACAGCAGTTTTATGGAGGTCCTGTCGATGTGTTAAGCACTGATTGTATGTAGAAGCATCTCACCAGATACATTCAGATCAAACTCATTCTGCAAACGTTTCTCCATGAAAATTCATTAAAATCTATACATGAATTTTCTTCAGCCTTACTAATATTCCACTGATTTCAGTTTTCTGTGACCATTCACACAGTTAAGTTTATTTATCGCAAACAATCAGTTCATACAGATTTCAACCTTGGATAGGTCAGCATTTTCACATATGAACATTTATGTTCGTAGGGGAAACATGGTCATCCAGCTGGGGATGAGAAACATATGCAATAGACTCAGCTGACAGATTACACTAAAGGAAGTTATTTCCTCTAGCAAAAGAAATCAGAGAAATATGTTTAAAATAATGCAATGTATTATTAAAAAATCTTCTCAGTACTGAATATTTTTGTGTGGTATGGAGAATATGAGTATTTGCTTGCTGATATTCTGTAAGCAGTAAAATACCTTAAGGTAAGTGGTTTCTTTCAAATTGTCCATAGAGCTATTTAAAAAAAGATGTTTCCTCCTATGAAAAACATTGATAGGACAGGAATGAGAGTATTAGATGGACTTTTTTTTTTCTGTTAATTCTCCTTGAAAGAAGATTTACAGAAAATGAAACAAATTTTGTAGGCTTTTTTTCTTCTTTTGTCTTAAAATATCAGACAATGTTTCTGGAAAAGGAAAAATTTTCAGAAAAATATTATCTATGACAAGATATGCCATTTAGAAAATATTTCTGATTATTACCTCAAGTCTTAGCCTATAATAATTTCCTCTGTTTTGATCGCTGTTAAAAAGGAGTCCTAATAAGGTCTTCTAGGACACAAGTTTTGATCTTCTGCCAGCCCCATCTCCCTCCTATGTCTTTCATGCCCACGGTGATTTTAACCTGGTCTTCTTGCATGCTCGGAGCTCCTTGAGTTGGGGAGGATTTGGTGGGCTGTGACAAACACAAATCTAAAGCCAAGCTATAGAAATAGAGGACAGCTGTGAGTTAGGAGGCTTGGTTCATGTCCCATCAGTGACTGAACATGAGAAGGGATACGGGCTGGCCTGATCCAGGAAACAGATCGTAAGCAAGAACACCACGTGCTCTTGGGGGGGCCGAGGTGGAAAAAGCTCTAATCAAATTCTTGCAGAAGTAGTTTTCACTGGCTCAATGGGAGCTGTTTGCACACAGACACCATAGAGTAAGTTGCTAGGTGTTTATTAACTCAGCCTGAAAAAGGAGGGGAAGGGGAGAGAAAAATCACTGAAGGGAAAAGGCTAGTTAAAAAGACAGAATACCACCCCCCGCTTTCCACTGAGCTGGGGCTGAGCAAGGTCCTTGTAACTTGTCCGGTGGGTTTTAAAGGATGTTTTCCCTCTGTGTAACTGGTTGGTGTGTATGCGTGTTAGGAAACAGCATTTAAAATATTCAGCTAAGGGCTTAACCCTGATTGCTTCTCTGTTTCACCACCTATTTAGTGAAAAGCCCCACAACAGGGGCTCAGGGGGCATTGTGGGGCACAGCCGAGTCCCTGCTGGACAACTCTCCCATCCTGAGGTAGAGCCCAGCCGCGCAGCCTTCCTTCTGGGTGATTTGGTGGTGTGCAAGGCAAGAGATCATTTGGGATGAATAGGGCCCTTGGCCTGTCGTTTAGGCCATCCAGCCGCTCTCTGTGTTCTTTGTCAGGGCCAAACAAGCTCCATATCATTACGCTGGCATTCGCTTGCCCAGTCTCATTATTAGGTGCATTAGCTGTGGGAACTAAATCCATGACAAAAAAAAAAAAAAAATAGAAAGAAAAAAAAAAGAGGAGGTGGAATTGGCACACACAAAAAAAAAAGGCTTTCCCAGCTCAGGCTAACGACTTGTGCCTATTAACTAAAAATGATCATTAGAAAATTCCCCCGCAGACTTAAAGCTTCAGCAAAAGCTTGGTTCACATATGCTCTTGCCCTGTTACATGAACACATAACCACCCTTAAAGAAACATACCCTCCAATAGTTAGACGGGAACTGAGCGAGGGTCTTCCAGACAGACACTGCACTGCCTTTAAAAGAAAACTCTTTTCTCTCTCCTTCTTTCAGCAGTAATGCTTAAAAAATACTGTGCAAATAGGAGGTAGTAAGTGTGCAGCTTTAAAAGGGGCAGGATATTAGACAACCACCATATCAGGGTGAGTTGGCACTGAAACAAGAAAACAAGTGGTTCCAGGGGACTTCAATTTTTTTGGTTTAGCAACCTTTTATATAGGTCAAACCACAAAAAAATTCATTGAAGATCAGGTCTTCGTGAACTGCGTGAACTCCCTAAATATCACACTGTATGAACATCCATGAAATCTTGCCTGAAATACACCTTTATCACAACTGCAACATATCCCTAGGCAACAGATAGGTTTGTGGAGGTCCCCAAGCTGCTTCAGAGCCCATGCCAAGTCTTCAAAGGGATGGGAATGTACAGACATGCCAACTCAGACATCCTAGTTTCTACACCTTTCAGTGGTCTTTGTGATTTCCCATTTGTCAATGGGAGAACCGGTCTCTTTTGATGGTCCCTGGAACATACTGCTTGGTTTCTCTAGGATTTTTGTGGACCACACTGCCAGTGGTCAATGGGTCACAGGGTTAACAAACATTGCCCAGCTTAACATAAAAACTGTTGCTGGGTCGGCAGCCCAAGTCAGAGGCTTCTGATTGCATTTTTTTTCTTCAGAAGATGCTTTCTTATAGTATTTTCTAACACCAAAATTTTTTGGGCTGCATGGTAGTCTTCTGAGGAAATAACAAAATTATGTGATCATAGAATAATTTAGATTGGAAAAGACCTTAAAGACCATCAAGTCCAACCATTAACCTAGCAATATCAGGTCCGCCACTAAACCACATACCTAAGCATCTCATCTACACGTCTTTTAAATACTTCCAGGAATGGTGACTCAATCACTTCCCTGGGCAGCCTGTTCCAATTCTTGACAACCCTTTCAGTGAAGAAGTTTTCTTGTGCAATCTCCCCTGGCACAACTTGAGGCCATTTCCCTTGTCCTATCACTTGTTACTTGGGAAAAGAGATTGACTCCCACCTTGCTACAGCCTCCATTCAGGTAGTTGTAAGAGAGCAATCGCTACTGAGGTCTCCCCTCAGCCTCCTTATATCCAGACTAAACAACCCCAGTTTCCTCAGCTACTCATAAAATTTGTTCTTGAGACCCTTCACCAGTTCTGTTGCCCTTCTCTGGACACACTCCAGCAGCTCAATGTTCCTCTTGTAGTGAGGGGCCCAAAAGTGAGCACAGGATTTGAGGTGTGGCCTCACCAATGCTGAGTACAGGGGCACAGTCACTTCCCTGGTCCTGCTGGCCACACTATTCCTAATACAAGGCAGGATGCCATTGGTCTTCTTGGCCACCTGGGCACACTGCTTGCTCATTTTCAGCTGGCTGTTGACCAACACCTTCAGATCCTTTTCTGCCAGGCATCTTTCCAGCCACTCTTCCCCAAGCCTGTAGCATTGCCTGGGGTTGTTGTGACCTCAGGGCAGGACCCAACACTTGGCCTTGCTAAATCTTGTGCAGTTGGCCTTGACCCGTCAAAATTTCCAGTCCCTTGGTTATGTGATGATGAGCAAGATACATTGCTAGAGAATACACTGCAGAGAAAAATACTGATAGAGAAAACAAATGAGGAAGCCTTTCTCACCCTCAATGTACATATAGTGGTTCTCTTCCATTTACTGTGTATCAGAAACAGGTCCCTAAATCCAGTGGATTTAAACCAGTGAAAAATAAACCTGCCTTAGCTATTCTCTGTCCTAAGTCCTCACCACTGGCTGCTGTGATGCAGCAGGCAGCTACAGCAGAGAGCTTAATGGTGTCAGGAATCAGTAGGAGAGGTCTTCTCTCCATGGGAGGGCAATCTGGGAGGGCAGGGCAGTGTGCCACCAACCAGAGCACAGCCTACAGCACCTGAATTTGAAGGGTCACAGGAACTGAATGTAGGTGAACAGGAGCAGCCAGCAGACCAATGATGGCCAGACAAATCTGGAGAAATGAGGCAGGACCCATGCATGGAGTCAAGGCCCAGATCAATGAGGTGCATGGCCAGGCACAAGCACAGATACTATGGAGCTCATGCAAGGACCAAGACTGAGGGCCTTGAGCTTAAAGGCAGCTCCTGCGAGGAGAAGAGAGTCTTCTCCCATCTCTTTCCCACATGGCTCTTTCCCAGTAGTCAGATCCAAGGTCACACAGCTGCACATCAGATGAGCTGGCCTTGGGAACAGGCAGTCAAACCCCAGGGATGTGTACTGGGGCCTGCCAAGCAAGTGGATGGGTGCAGATGTAACACCCTTCTACTATTTCCACAAACCTGCATTGGAAATGGTGGGATGGATGCAAAGAACAGACTCTGGCTCTTGACCAGCTTTGCTATGGTTCTAGCGCTAGCTGTTCTTGCCCAAAATTTGTTCTTTCATGCTGAGGCTGTATGATGGAAGTAGCCACTTCTATAGGCACTCTTGGTTGAGCAAGACATTGTCTTCCTGCACTGGCATCCTTTCCTGGCACTCCATTTGCTCACCCAGGCTGTGAAGATGAGTCTAATTCATAGAGATGCCTCATCTATATGTTAGCCCAAGGTCACGCTCATGTGTGGCTGTGCAACCAAATCCATGGGTATCAAAAGCAAACTCCGTGATCTGCTTCCCTTTGTCTCATCCTTACCTCCAGTGGAGACCAGTCACAGCATGCACCTGGAAGAGATGCAAATTAGGCAATGTGCTATTTGACCAACAGTTTTGCGTATATCTCATTCAAAGACATGTCAGCAGTTTCATTCTAATTCCACTTTTCTTCAGTGCTCCTGAATGTTGACCGCGATGCAAGCCTGTGAGCAAGCACAGTCTTAGCAGAAGGCTTATCTCTTAGTGTTTCCCCCTAGGGCCCATTTCTCCCAGATAAAAGTGTGTTTCGATCTGGCAGGTTGAAACTAAGAACTCTGACAGTGCTCTGACTTCTCACTGAACAGATGGCAGGGGGAGAGCACAACTCGGTACAGGATCAACACATTAGCAGGCCGGGATATTTAAGCAACTTTTCCACTGCCTCCTCTCCAGTGGTGCTTATGAGATATCAGATCACAAACAAATTCTTGTCTCTCCTACTGCAAAGCAGCAGAGCTGAGCTCCCTCTCAGACAAATGTGAGACTTTGAGAGAAACTAATGTAAAATTTTCAAGCATTTTATTTTTTTTTTCCACAGTCCCAGTGATCCAACGCAAGAGTATTTGGTGAGTTTCGGACCATGCAGTTCAGTTAGCTTTAATAAAATCAGTAAACTGAGGTGTCTGGCACTGACAAAAGAAGACAATATCAAAAACTGACTAGAACTTCAGAGACCAAGTGACATGGACAGGACCCAAGTAGACCTGCTTCTCTTCCTCCTCCTCACACCAGCAGATCATGCGTCCTACAAAAGAAATTTAAGAGTCCGTAAAAAAGTAGCAGGGACTGGGATATGTATGCTTTAAGGCCTTTCTCACATTGCCAAAGAAACCAACATGTGGAAATTTTAAAACAGAAAAAAAATCTGGTGTGCTGGACTGAGGTGGGATTGGTTTTTTGTCCTGAGAGTAGCAAGCATCTTTTTGGTCTGTGATCATTAAGAACTGCAGTGATTTGTTAAAACATGTCAATTCCAGATATTTACAGTTTTCCAAAGCTCTCTTTTTTGAGGTGGATATTTTCCTGTCTCAGTTTGGGTGAGTTTTTATAGAAGTTTAGAATCCCAAACATGTAATTCTGATAGAAGTTTTTGAATTAAAAAATTCTTTTTTCTTTTCATGAAAATGAATGGCCTGCTTTTGCTTTGGAAATAATAAAAACTACCCAAAATTTAAAATTCTTCAGAATAAACCCATTCTCAGGTGTATTGCCCTCTTTTTGCTAATGTGCTAAAGTCCTGGGGATGGAATAATACCATCTCTTACACAGTGAGAATGTGCAGAAAGACCACATCTGCGAGGCTGGCTTTGGCTTTCATACCAACATAATTCTGAAGGCATGCTGGTCGTTTCTTTAGTCAGAGGGAGAAGAGGTACTCATTGCATTTAAGCTGTGATACTAGCACAGGTGCAATACACACAAATACATGTGATGGTTACATGTCCAGAATCTTCCTTCAGAACTTGATTTTGATTTTTGATGTTGCTTTTGAAGAGTCCTGCATGTGTGGCCTTTGGCTGAAAAGTTTTCACTTCTCAGCATCATTGACTGAGGAAAATTAAGGGTGCTCTTGTTTTCATCAAGTTTCACTAGTCCTAAGGTTTCTCAGCCAGCAACAAGGAGGTTACTCAGAATTTTCCTACATCAAGCTCTTTATATGGTGGTCCAGTGTACCAAGTTTTATGAACTACTAGCCAGAGGCATGAGTTCACATGGGTTTACTGTAGGTGTTACAAAAAGCTTTGGGCATCCTTCCTTCTGAGCACTTGCTCATGCATCAGGTTACTCCTGTGGGTTACTCTCACATCATGTGGTGCCCTGAATGCCATACCCCTTTTGATGCTGTGTTGACCCCAGGGTATAAAATGTTTGCGGAGTTTCTAGATGAAGTTGCTTTCACCGTTTCTTTTTTACTTTTATTTTTATAAGCACAAACTGGAAAATTAAATAACTGCTTTTTTTCCAAGGGACATACTGTAAAAACACTTTCTTTAGCAACCGCATTTCTCTCCATGCCCAGTGCTCGAGACCTGTCAGCTATTTCAAATTGAGAAAACTTCTAGAATATGATTCAAAAAACGTGATTTGAGTGATATGTCCAGTAAGATTAACTGAGATAAAAGAAATAATTTAACTGATCAACCTTCATTCCTTTGACGTGCAACTGGTGATCATATGTCTTTTCTGAATTTCAGCTTCTGTTGTGAAATGCAGTTTCACTGTTGTGTACAGTGCTTTTCTGGATGGCATCAGTTTTGTCTTAGGTGTGGAATGGAATCATTTTTCCTGACTAGATCTAGAAATTGTCTCATTGACTTATTGGAAATTTATTTGTATCAGTGTTGTGATCCATCCACATACTTCAATGGTCAACAGAAACCTTTTGGTGCAAATATTTGAACTTCAAGCTGGTTTACTGGAAAACTGTCATCAGAACTAATGTTCCTGTTCCCTGAGGAATGTAAATTCTGCAGTTAGATTTCTAAAGCAAATCACAAATGCTCATCCCAGCTGGTTCACGGAACTAGTCTACAGCATTTGCTTAGAATTTACCCTGCAACAAGAAAGCTTTTCCATGAAAAGTTCACTGTACTGTTTACTATGAAGAAGCAGCATGAGGGAGATGCAGAATTGAAACCGATGTGCTAGAAACAGTGAATGAGAATTTGCTGAGAAATTGCCACAGTTTTCCTGAAAACACGGAGATCTATCTCTCAGGTAAATCAGTCTTCCCTCATAAATGTCAACTGAGATAGGTATCAGCTCGTAAATAACAGTGACAATAATTGTTGTTTATACTAGTGTACCTAATATCCTAATATGATTGCACAGGTTTTCCTTTCTTTTTTTTCTTTTTTTTTTTTTTTTTCATGATGTGAGCCACTTTATTTTCCCTCCAGTTCAGAACTTGATCTAATTCCAGGAATGTTTAAAAACATTCGCTATATCTTTTCTGCTGGGAAAAAAATCTCTCAACTTACTGTTAGCTCCCTGCTCCAAAAATAAAATGTACAGTACGTAACAAATTTGGTCTGACAGCATTTTCCCAGCTGGAAGGATGGAACTTTTTAATTGGTGTATAAATAAATAGAGGTTTGATCCTCTTCTTAAACATATATTAAAAAATAAAGGGAAAAAAAAGGAAAAAGAAGAAAAATTTTGCCCTTGGCTCTGGTACACTTAGGAAATCTCTTCCTTTGCAGCCAAAACAGTAACAAAAAAGCCCTCTTCATTGAACACAATTTAGAAGTTAGGTCTAAACACACTGAAGTAAATGGAAGTCCTGTTTCTGCTGTTGAGGAAGGCCCATGAAGTTCTCTGAGTCTCTTGACTTTTCCGCACCATTTTAGTTGATAACTCATCATTTTAAACTGCTTTAACGTTTGGCATGAGAACCTTAAGTGTTTGTGAATCATCAAAGAAACAGCTATTTAGCAAGAAGAAGCTCTTACAAATTTAAGTTTATCCTGTGTTTTCAGATTAAAGAATGTGATAATTTAGGTTGAAAGTTCACCTAGAATAATTGTGTACTATTCACTTTTGCTACCAGAGAACAAATTGAGACAAAATGCAGACACCAATCTGCAAATCCAGAAACTAGACAAAGGAAACATGCGTTAGTCTAAAACCACAAAATGTGGTTTTTTGGTCCTCAAGTCCAATGCTGGGCACTCCGAGACTCTGAATTATTCATTCTTATTGCACCTTAGCTCTTCAGGTGCATTGCTTTGTTGAAGCTCTCTTGGCACTGAAGTTTTTGTAGTAGGGAGGCATACAGCAACCCCCTACATCCTGAAGCTGTCAGCCTGCATGTTGTCTTTCATGGGGCATTCCCATCCCAACTTGTCTCACCTCTGAGTCCAGACCAGAGGGATCCTTAGAAAAGCTGGCAGGCAGGAGAAGCCCAATGGACTTGACCTTTCTGGGAAGTGTTTTCTTTGTTAATTAAATATTCACAAAGAAAAAGGAAAAGGTCTGTTTGGGAAAAAGTGGGAGAAATCAAAACCACATCTCCTATCTTCTGGAAAAGTACTGCCTTACTCAAAGCAGTCAGGAAACATCTTATTTTCTGGCCCCATCTGTGTGTAGTACAAAGCCAAGTGGCCTTGAAAGGCTCTCCCTGCCAGAACATGAGATAACGTAGTTGTTAGGGAACTCCCTCACTTCTATTTCTTGGGTGCTGGCACACCTTTTATTAAAACATTTCAGTTTAAAGCAATACACTGGTCCGGACATGTAATATTTGTACGGAGCTTAACACAGTCCTGCCATAACATTTCTATGTCCTCCAGTGTGCAAAGTTGGTCCAGAAATCTCATGAGAATGAGCTTACTCATGAGATATCTCTTAATTCTGGCTTCCGGTTATGCTGTAAATAGTATGAGAACTGCCTTTCTAGCAGTTTTAGGGAATTTGGCTCCCAGCCATTGCTCGAAAAGCCCAAGCTGTGATCTAAGTGAAAAGCAAGGGGGGAAGAAAGACTCTCTAGACTTTCAGAAAGCTCCTTATTAGTGCCAGAAGTTTGCTGGGGTAGAGCCTTCTGCTCTACATCCTTCTACTCAGGTGAATGGGCCACCGTTTTCCACTGTTGCAGGAACACCTTTGTGAGGTTTGGTACCCTGCAGAAGTCACAGTGATCTGCAAGCAACTACTTCAATGGTTTGATACAGCTATTCTGTGGAGTTTTTGAGGAAGAGAAGGCTACATCAAAAACTGAGTGTCGAGCTCAGGACTCTGGTTAGTTTTTCAGCGGTGAGTCCCTGCAGCAGATACTCCCCATTCTGTTGCTTCTTTCCGCTCTGCCTCCTTCAGAGGTGCTAGGATGGTGCCTTCTTCCCTGCCCTCTGACTCCCTACCCTGCCTCCCAGGTCTTATTTTCACCAACAGGTCTGTGAGTCCAAGGTTCTGCCTTCTAGCAAGGCCTTTGGACAGAACTATGTTATAAACATCATCTTGAAAAGAAGCTGGGCATTGGCAGGCATGTGGCTTTTTTACTTTCAAGAACTCCCCCTCCCAGCCTCTGTGAAAGTAATCCCAGTACCTCAGAAAGCAATCCTTGCTTTCAAAACTAAAGGCAAAAGTCATGCGCTTTACAGGCTCAAACTTGAGCGCTGGATCCTATCTCATATGCAAATTATTCTAGCCATGGTATCAGAAATACTAGTAAGTACATATCTGTAAACACCTTTTAGCTTTAATTACACTTAATATGCTTGTGAGGGTGGATTGCGTTACCTGACTTACTGACTGAGGGAAGCGTGCTACTAATAGTTCAGTAAACCTAAAAAAAATTACACAGAAATCATTACGTGTATCAGAAACAAAACAGATTAATAGTACATTTAAGACAGCCTTGTTTGCAGTATTAGTCGGCAAGCTATTGTGTTTTCATAATGACACTAAGGTCACTTCCAAATAATTTTCAGCAGTCATCAGAAGTGCAATCATAGAATCACAGAATCATAGAATCACAGAGTCATAGAATGGCCTAGGCTGGAAGGGACCTTAGAGATCATCTAATCCAACCTCCCTGTCATGGGCAGGGACGCCTCTCAACTAGATCAGGCTACTCAAGGCTCTGTCCAACCTGGCCTTGAACACCTCCAGGGAGGGGGCAGCCACAACATCTCTGGGCAATTTATTCCAAAGTCTTGTCACCCTCGTACTGAAGAATTTCTTCCTGAGATCTAATCTAAATCTATTCTCCCTCAACTTAAACCCATTTCCCCTTGTCCTATCTGTGGACACTCTTGTAAAAAGTCCCTCCCCAGCCTTCCTGTAGGATCCCTTCAGGTATTGGAAGGCAGCTATTAGGTCCCCCCAGAGTCTTCTCTTTTCAAGACTGAACAATCCCAGCTCCTGCAGCCTGTCCTCGTAGCAGAGGTGCTCCAGCCCCTGGATCATCTTTGTGGCCCTCCTCTGAACATGCTCCAACAGATCCATGTTCCTCTTATGGTGGGGACACCAGAACTGGACACAGTATTCGAGGTGGGGTCTCACAAGAGCAGAGTAAAGGGGGAGAATCACCCCTCTTGACCTGCTGGCTACGCTTCTCCTGATACACCCCAGGATGTGGTTGGCCTTCTGGGATGTAAAATCATAAAAAAAGATGGGTCCCTTCAATAAGGAATTAATTATGTGAATAATAATTATGACAGAAAACACCTTGTCTAAATAGTGCCCCACATTTAAAAGATGGGAAATGTCAGAGTAAAGGCTACAGACAAAAGTTTAGTTCTGTTCTGTCCAACACCAGCCCTGTTACAGCTTAAAGCTGACTTATTTGGAACAGAAGATATTTAGATGATTATTTATTTAATCACTTGTCATGCAATTCCCTAAATTCTCTGTCCTTAGAGGAAGCCTACACTCACTTCCAGAGAAGCCAAAGATCCAAATAGTTGGGTGATGGACTCCAGTGGTGGAGGGAGAAAAGTTTGGTGTAGGCTGCTCTCTCCAGCTACAGAACAGAGGGACTGCTGGATGAGAGTTGGACATTTAAGATGGCCAAGGATGACTGCCAGAAGAGGACATAAACAGTGGAAAACCACAGGTTCAAAGCTATATTAATCAGTATTTGTGTCCAGAGCACAGGGTCTTGAAACACATGGCAATCACTACAGAGATGGTTTGTGCTATCTCAGAAGAAGTGAACTTAGTTTCTGAGATACAGAGAAAATGTTCTCTGGCTTAGCAGTTTCATTTATCATTTTTTGATGAATGGTGGTAGGACTTTTTGACAGCTTCCAGAGATCCCTCCTACTCTTAACAACATCTCAGAAAAATGATACAAAGAAGAAATTTGAATCTGATTCTCATACAGGATTGTCCCATGACTCTTGTGCATGAAAATCTAATGCTGGTTCTACAGCTGTATTTAATTCAGCAATCATTTATTTGTTTGGGTGTTTCTCTCTGCTGGTTTGCAAACTCATTTGTTGTGCAACTGAACACTTTGATCCCAATTCTAACATAATATCAAAGTCAGCTGTCATTTTGTCATTTACTGATCATATCTGTGAATGTGGATGTTGTGCCCTCTTCTACTTGATACACTATCCAAACCCCCAATTCTTTAGCATGGTTAAGTGTCTAATTTTCAATTATTTCAGATGCCTGTACACTTTGGGACTGACTCAGTCAACTTCTAAAATTTGGGTGAATGGGCCATGATACCAAAATGATAGCCCAGTTGAACTCAGAGGAGCCTCATGTGACTGGAAGGGTTTGAGCATGTAGGACATGAGGTTGGCTGTATAGGAGCCTTTATAAGACATGGACTTTTGACAGCTTACAGAAAGCACCTCTGGAAACCTCTGTACATATGGCACACTACCTCCAAATCATTTTCTAGTGCCTTGTGTTGAAGAGCATTATGTCCTGAATTTCTAACTGTATTTACTTTTCATGTTCTTCATGTTGTAGCAAGTAACAAACACACGAAGTCTTTGCAAACATCTGTGGGAACAGCGAGTATGTAAATAGCAGCCACAAGAAGCTCTTTATAAACAGGCTAGAAATTAAAATGGATTTTCATAAAACCTTTGTCAAACAATGAAAATGTTACCAGACACTGAAGTCTTTATAGTCAGCATGTATCCCCAGAAGGGCTGGGTACCAGATATTGTATTTGGTCATACAGAGAGTTCCAGTGCCCATCAGGACATCCTCTGCAGCACTAGAGGACCAGAGGCTGCTCCTCCTTCTTTGCAAATAGTACTGTTGGTAGCACACAAGAGAAACTGTAGGGAGACTCTTATGAGAAACAAGTATGGTGGAATCTAGTAATTTACAGTTATTTGCAAGGGTAGCCATCAGACATCAAGCACATATAGGAACTGTTTACAAATTGCCATCACTGCAGTACCCAAGCCTCCCCTAACTATTTATGTACTACTCCTTCCTTAAGTTCCATGTAACAGGGAAGTATCTACTGACCATGTTTTACAGGTCCAGCACCTGAACACAGTTGTGACAGTTCATAATGTTAAGGCTGTGCAAGTGCATAAGGGGACAGAGGGACATCTAGTGGGATTTCTACTATCTCTGCATTTGCAGGCCGTCAGAAATCTTCCTGCAGGGTTCACCTTACCTGTGATTTACCACACCAGGAAGAGCTCCCTGCAAGCATGAGGTGAAATGCTGAAGCTCCTGTGGAGGAGGTTTAAGAAATCTTGCTATTCCTTAGAGTTCGGTGAATGTCCAGTAACTTGTTGAGCTGTGCTAACTTCTTTCACACATCAGCCTGAAGTGACCTGTCCAATGCTGTGGTTGAGGTCTGGTAACAGAGCGATGCATCTTCAGATCAGCACCCTGATCTCTGAATCACCTTCACTTCATTTGGCTGCAGGAGTCTGAATATGATTCAGGCTGTGGATCTTGTGCTTTTGACCTCTTGAAGATTCAAAGCCTGCTGTGAAAAGGATTAAGAGGAGCTGTGACTACTCTGATTTCTGTAAGGATTCTCACCTTGACAGACTTTCAGCAGTATTGGGTTTGAAGGCATTTTGAAGGTTATCTTCATTTAAAAAGTATTGGCAACTTACACTGGAAAAAAAAATGCGATTAGCAACTTATTTCTTGACATGACTGATGGCTGAGTGATTACCGTACACTATATTGCCCTTCTTAGCTTGTGTAGAACAACACAGCTTCATCCACTGAAGTCAATAGGCTGTGATAGTTCCTACAAGCCAAAGGTCTGTGACTAAACTACTGCGTCCATGCATCCAGCTTGCAAGCTCTTCATTCCCTGCAGATGTCCTCAACTTTTTTTATTGTGTCTAAAGAGTAGGATTTCTCTACTGGCCCGCATATGAAAGCCTTCTAGTCCCTGACCTTGTCTTCAGGTGAGGGATCATGGAAAATTAATAGGGCTTTTTAGGGGTGCATTAACTGCACTAAAAAAGAATTCAGCCAGCTTGAAGATGCAGTGCAGAATGGCTCTGGAAGCCCAGTATGTGTTTTCCATTGTACAGTGACTGTTGTGTGTTTACATGGCAGTAGTGCCTGGGACCCCAAGGACAAACATACCATAGGCTCTGTAAGAAGAAGGTGAGCCTAAATTCTGCTAATCTTACACATGCTGCATATTATCAGCAGTGAATTCAGCTGGTGAAGACCTGACTGTTACAGCCATTGATGGGGCAGTAAAATGACAAGAGGATTGCCAGTGCCCTTGGACAGTCAGGAATGAACAGCTCTTCCACGGTGATGGTAGAGTGGAGGGTTCTGGCTGATCCTCACACAGGAGCATGAAATAGGAATGGAAGATACTCTGTCCTGATTTTGGTCTGACTCCACTGCCTCTTCTTTGGTGATCAAAGAACCTGACAGGACACAGGGTAGCCAAATGAATAAATGTTTGCAGGATTAGCTCTTTAACTTACTTTCTCCAGGCATCATAGTCAGAACTTACACTTTTCTTCTGAATCTATTTTGACAGTATTTGCACATATGACATTTGGTGTCATCAGAGGTAATGCAGAATCCAGCAAGAGGGCAGCGTATTCCAGAAGTGCAGGTTCTTTACTGAGAACTGGCTTACTAAACCCTTACTAAAACTGGCCTGCAAAGAAAACCGAGTATCCTTTGCTTTGCAGCAGGTTTAATCAAAGAGCTGACCAAAATACGCTAAAATTTAGATGCATTTTCCTTTCGGACGGATTATCCTTTGAAACTGTGAGCAAACCCTGCCTGACAACACAAAGGAATTTTCCCATGGATCAGCTAAAGCTGACTCACATGAAAGACTTGCCCAAAGTGGTCATGCCCTCTGAGCAAATACCACAGGCATGAGGATCTCTGCTCTTGGCCTAACAGCACTGTTAGGATTCCAGCGACCCAGCCTAGGAAGGCAGATTTTATTGGAGGAGGGGAGGTCACCTACCTGTGACCCAGCCAATCTGCTCTACTATTTATCCATGTTGCCAACTTGCAAGGGAGGCAAACGTTTTGCGCTGTCACTGCACGTTGCGAGAAATTTCCTGCTCGGCCCCTGAAATACACCAAATAGCACTCGCTGTTTGCTCAAGCAGGTAAAGCACACAGCAAAAGTCACTGCTGTGACTCAAAGGGGAAAGAAAATCATCTGATCATTAAAGCTTTCAGCGCCGGGTTTTAGTGCTGGAGTGAAAACCTAGCGGAAGCTAAGCACCCTTCTAAGATAAATATTTCCTCTGCTGGAATTGCTGAGTATATCGCAGATGAACAACCAGGAAGGCTTGCTTACTCATCCTTGCCATGTATTTCTGGAGTGGTTTTCTTCTCTTTTAATACTACTGAGGAGTGGTTTTCTTCTTTTTTAATACTGCTGAGGAGCACATTGCTCTGGCTGTCCTGACTTGTTAGAAAGGCAAGCACGTGCTATACAAAGCATCAGAATAACCAATGAAGCAATGATGCAAATAGAGACAGAATTCTGGACCACTGAAAAAAGAAAATTAAAATAAGCTTCTCTTGATCAGAGAGACACATATGGAGCTAAAGCTTTTAGGCAATGTGCTGCTGATAACTTAAAACTAAAACCATTTTGAACTAACCTTTGCATTCTCTTTGCCCTTTTTATTTATTGCAGTTTTGCTTGGTGAAAATAAAATAGGTATGACAACCTCACTTGCTGTTTCCAGCTTGCTTCTGCTTTGTTTTCAATATTCCTGTGAAAGAAGCTGATTTCAAAACACACAGCTTATCAGGAAAACATTTTATTAATTGGTTATCTGTCCCTCACTTTCAATTTTCCCATCTCTGATTGTTCTTACAGAATATTTGGGCCTAAGTTATTTGTCATTTGTATATAATTTGGTCCATTTCTGTGCTCGAATTTGGGTTTTCAGTAAGATCACGTGCTCTGTGCCAAGATGGAGCCAATGTCTCTTCCCACATTCCTGAAATGTGTGGCACCAGGAGCAGCTGACTCAAAACCATGTGGCAGCTCCATTTGAACAGGAAAAGTCCAGTGGGTTTCACTCGGCTGCGTATAAAATCAGTAGTACGCTTAGTGGTAGTCCCCGTATTATTTGTTTTAAATTATACTCAGTTTCATACTGTCTCCATGCTCTCTGTTTCCAATATCCAGCAGTTTTTTGAATTGACAAATGTGTGACATTTACAGGAAGCTGTTGTGGAGAAAATCTGAGGTTTTTCTGTACGGGCTAAGCATAGTTGTGGCTTCTGACCCTGGGTAGAGCTGTTTGAATTAGGGATTATCCTATTAGATGGATGTTTCTAATAAAGCTACCAGCAGCCAGAGAGCCTATCTGTATTACCACCATGCAGTTTCAGAGCTAAAATCCCCCTCGACACGAAAGGGGTAAATCTTGAGTGTCATCGTTTGTTTCGAACTCGCTATGGGCTCAGGTTGTAACTAAGACTCCACAGTGAAGCTGATCTGAACTGGGGCTGCTCTGCCACTCCTCACTCCACTTCCGTAATCTGCAAGGTAAGCTAGTCCAGCCTGCTAAACTTGCAGCAAAGCCCTTCAAAAGAGTAACTGAATAGTTTTCTTCCAGTTTAGCAAGCTGGAATGGTTCTGTGGGGGACAAGCAGCAGCGCTGGTGCAAACAAAAGGACAAAAATGCATAGCTGTGGGCAGGAATGAGCCAGGGACCAGAGTGGCTCTTAAATTAGGTTCACTGGGCTGAATGGGAGCAGTACTTTTTAAGGGGAGTTGCACTTATTCAGGTACCTGCTGCCTCAGCTCCCTTTGTATTGAAAGCGGCTGTCGTGTGGCCACTGTGTGAGTCACTTCCAGTGGCTTATCTGACCGAAAACTCATTTGGCAACAGCAAAGAATAGAGTTCCTTCACACCAGGGAACCAGAACGGCTTGTTATATGGGATGTTGATGGCTATGTTGAACAGGAGTGGAAGGAACAGGAATAGATAAGATGCAGGGGGTGGGCAGCAGCTCAGTCCAGCTTGACTGAAAGAGGAGTCTGCACACCAGAAGAACAGCTGCCCAAGATACCAGGAAGAGACTGCTCATCTGTCTGGTTGTCTGTGATGTCCCAAGGAAGCGGAAAGATAGCCCAGTTGAGTAGCTTTCTGCTGAGTTAGTCACAGAAGTGGAAGCAGTAAGTGCTGGAGCATGAGGCTGGGAGAGCATGTGTCTGGGAGATGTGGGAAGGGAAGGAGGAGCAGAACATGACAGCACCTACCCTATAGAGTGGCTTGAGGTGCTGTAGGTCTGAGTTTCTTAAATTAAAAATAAGTGGTTTAATATGTATTTTTAAATTAAATTACTTTAGTTAGATAGGAATATATGAATAAATGACCAATTCTATTAGAGGTGATTTTCTCCATGTACCTTTTTTCAATTTGTGATGAATGCTTTTACTGGCAGAATTGATGTGGTGGCCTGCAGCACAGGGAGCGAAGGGTTGATTGGGACAGACAGGCAAATACTAAAGGTCAAACTTCCTCAAGTTGGTTTTTGGTAACTAGGAAAATATTAATGCAACTACAGACCACAGGAACCGTAGCTCTGCCTCTAATTGCTTGCCCATCTCAGGACCATCTTTTCACTGTCATTAATATGAGATGTGTGCACCCCCTGCTCACTAACCCTCTTTGCAAGATCCAAATTAGGCATGGATGTCTCGTGCTTTTTCTACCAAAGGAGATAGAGTATGTGATATGCCAACATCATTGCTGTTATGCCAAGCATCACCCAGGCCTGCCCTGGCCCAGCACAAAGCTTGTTCCTGTAATGCTATCAGGTTTTCTTGGCAAAAGTGAATTGGCAGAGTGAATTTTGTATAAGATCACAGCTTCGTGCCTCATTTCTTTTGGAGTTTTTGATCCCATGCCAGGAGCCCCAGAGCTGGATTTATTGCATCACTGAAAAACAACCCAAGCACTAGAATGTTTTAAAATCAAAGCCATAGTTCAAGTCACCATCAAACCTCACAGGACAGGGAAAAACTATGTGAAGACCACTGTAAAATACACTTGTTTTCAGAACTCCACAGATCATAAAGGTTTATTTATTTCAAGGAACAGGCCCAGTTTTTTCTTCTGGGCCTGTTTCTTTAAACAGGGAAGCAGAAGGTGTTGTATTTTGTTCTGCTGCCTGGCTTGCACTGTGATTTCTGGCACACTGACTAGCACAGACCACTGGGGCGAAGTACCCTGATACTCTTTGGGAAGGGTGACTGGTAAGTGGCACCTGGGAGATCACACCAAAACCACTGCCTTGGTGTGCAGGGAGAAGAAATGGCTGTCGGTATTTCTAAGCTAGCAGAGGTAAAGTTATGACCATCTAAGACAACAAGAAAAGCAAGGGGTATAAGATGACAGTCTCTTTTGCTAGACCTCCTGGTACCATTGCGAAAACAGAAAAGTTTTCAAATCACCCAGGACCTTTTCTATATCTCAACGTAGACACCGGATAAAAACTTTTCCGTGGCTTTTTCTGTGAAAAGATCTATTTCCCTGTATGGTGTAAAATGAGTGAGTTTGTGGCCGTGCTCACCCCAGTTGTCCTTTAGCCTTTGGTATGTACACCTTTTTTTCAATAGTCCTTTCGTTAGTGGAGCTGTGATAAGGAAGATCATGAAACAACCTGCCTTCACTGAAACCAGGCGTGCTCTCCTAGGAAATGATGGAGAAGGGCAAGTTGCTGGAAAACATGCTTCAAAAAAGCAGTTTCTTTCTTCCTCTTATCTTTTTTTTTTTTCTCCCTTTTTTTTTTTTTTTTTTTTTTTCCTGAATAAAGCCTGGTTGAGCACAGCAGTTTCATCCAAGAGCTGTTACAGCTGCCCTTCCTGGGGAAAGTATCCTCCTGGAGACTGAGCCAGACTCTGGCATCTCTGGCAGCAGCCCCCATATCCCAAAGGCAGTGTGAACGTCCCACTGCCTGGGCTCCACACCTCACCATTGCTTCCTCTTTGTTTTCCCCCTTGTTGCAATTTACTGGGCTGAGTTCTTCATCTGCTTTTCGGCTGAGTGCAGCTAAGGTATGTAAATTGCTTTTTAACAGCTAATACGCACCCACACATACTTTAAAAAAAAAGCAAAAAAGAAAAATAAATGGTCAGCAGTGAGTTACAGGAGATCAAGAAAGCATCAAGAAGTGAAAGTCAGTGGCTGGCTGGCCAAGTCCTGAAACTAGTAAAGGCTCTGTTCACAATACGCTGAGCAGAAAGCAAGTTTGATAGTTTCAAACTGGGATTTTGAAGGAAGGTGGGGACAGTCTCTGTGGTTGTAATACATACTTTGTGATCAAGACTTCTCCAAATCAAGTGTATATACTTTTAACAGAAATTTTAAAAGTAAAGGTGCTGTATTTCAATCTTAGTGACACCTTGCTACTTGTCCTGACTGGGTCAATTTTAAACAAGGGACAATGACCAGAGCAGGAGAAATTATTGTAGCTGTCTAGCTTCTCAATTACTGTTGTCAAAGCACCAGAAAAAAAAAAAACAGTGCAAGAGCTTTTAAGCATTATCTGCACTTCATTTGCCTTCCAGAGCTTGATGTGAGGAGACTTACTCTCCAATCTGCACTGTGACTTGTCTCTTGCTATGTTCAATGTTCCTGGTTTCCAGGATGAACACTCAATCTAGGCACAGGTTTGGAGTAAAAGCATGGCTTTTTACAATTTGGATTTGCAGATGACATTTTCTTCTTCTTTCCCAAGGGGAAAATTTTCATTTCTCTGTGTAACCAAGTGGTCCTCTCTGTTAGGAAAAATTCACCAAAAGGGTTGTCAAGCACTGGAACAGGTTGCCTAGGGAAGTGGTTGAGTCACTATCCCTGGAGTTATTTAAAAGACATGTAGATGTGCTGCTTAGTGATACAATTTAGTCATGAACCTGGCATCGCTAAGTTAACTCAATGATCTTACTGGTCTTTTCTAACCGAAATGATTCTATGTGTCTTCCGGCATGACCACGTGCTAAGCAAAGCATTTCCATATGTCAGGTATGAATGTCTAAGATCCTCACATACAGAGCTGATGGTTACCCTCTGCCATTTCCCACCCATCAATCTCGGTTCCAACACCTTTCCTGACCCTGCTGGGGAGTGAACCAGCCACTTGTGTAGCTACAGGCTTCAAATGGTATGGTTTAAAAGCCTTGTTATGGACAAGGATATTTGTGAGTGCTTGCTTGGCTTTCCCTTCCTTTTCTTCTTCCCACTTTGCAGTCCTCCTTGCCCCATCCCAAATATCTCCTTCAAGACAGCAAACCCAAGGCTTCTGCTTGGAAGTCACGGTGTCATTCACATCTCTGAGGTAATGGTACAACTCAGGTGGACAGACCTGTGATATTTGGATCCAAGGAGATCCTCTGTTTCTGAGCTCTGTGACCAAAACCACTGATGTTTATACAGCAAATATGATCCATATCAGTCTGCCACAGTGTGAAATGTTACAGTCCTTGGAGAAAATAAAGGAGTCACAACAGGTAGGTCCAGAGTTGGAGTTGGAGGAAAGAGCATTTATCGCTACCATGCAACCTGCTGTTTTTGCTTTTATTGCAGGGGGAGGGTAGTTGTTGCTATCATGGTAAAACTCATGGCTATTCCTGAGACTTGGGCTGTAAAAAGCCAGCAAAACCAGCCTGTTATGTTTTCTTTGGGTTTTGCGTTTTCTTTTTTTTTTCCTGCACTGCCTTTGGTCCTGATTCTTTACCCTACTCCACTCTGCTTATTCTTTATCCTGCTCCACTGTTCTCACTGCACACCCCACCTTAACTCCTCTCTCTTCTACTTGCTCTTTTTACCTTCTTCCCTCTGACTTTTAGTTTCTCTTCTGCACCACTTCTCATCCCCTCTCATCTCCAGTAATGCCTCTGTCAGAAATTATTTTTCTATTATAAATCTATGAAATTCCAACTTTAAAAAATTAATTTAAAAAAGGTGCAGATTTACAAAAGCCATCAGGTATCTAATTATGTGCCTAGGCACTGTGGTGGTGTACAAAACAGAGGGAAGAAGGCACTTAAGGTCTGCTAATCCTTTATGGAAGTTAAACACCCAACCCAATTAATACATTGTGTTGTGTGTTCTTATTGTTCATTTGGTACCTGATGTATCTTTGAGTATTTACATGCTTCTGAAAAGTATATTCTCATAACTTTGCTTATGTGCTTTTCCATACCTTGTGACTCTTGATAGAGAATGAAAGTGCCCCAGGGCTGAGACCGAATCCTCCAGCAAGTTTGTACAGGCCTTGGGGCTTTTTATGGACAGTAAGATATTTCAAATAAACATGGCTAGTAAGCCCAGTCTTACCATTCAGACTGTCAGTTCTAGAAAGCCACCAAGCCCCAAAGGTCTTCTGGTAAAGGAATGTAAAATAAAAAGCAAACAAATATGGATAATCACGCTGCTGGTTAAGAAGTGTTACCAAAAATTACCGATGACAAACCTCAGAATTCAGTGATTCATCCGAGCACCCAAGAAGCACTTACAAGTAACCACATGACTAATTATACTAGAGGTCAGGGACAGTTCTGTACAGTCTATGCACGTAATTATATACTTTACAAAACCCAACCCTTGTCCTCTCAAGGTAGATAATAAATGCTGTGTTGTTGTTGAGAGAAGGCTATGAATTGCGTGGAAGAACAAACTCTTCCTCTTGGGCTCTTTCTTCTAGTCATTTATTTTTTGCACAGCACCTAGCAAAATAGTTATACAGGCAACAAAAAAAACACTAAAGAGCATAGACTGAAACGTGGGAAGCCAGAACTGCTTCCCAGTTTTAGTGTGGTGGCATTTCATGTGGGTGACTTCAACTGTGTAACACACACAAAAGCAAAAATTGACCCTGGTTTCCTAGCTGAAATTTAGCAATACAACCCAAATTAGTAAGATGGGAATCCAAGCAGAAAGACTGACGAGCCTCCACAGAGCTGTAAGTGATGTCCCTGTAAAGGAAGTGAAATGTAATGACCCTGTCCCTCATGGTGAGGCAGTGCTTCTCCTGTCACCTGAAATATGGATTTGAAAGAGTTAACATGTTCTCACTTTGGTGGGGAGAAAATTATGTCTAAATTTGAATGTATTTGGTGATACTATAAATTACATAAATCTATAAGCTAATTATCACAGGAAATGCCCATTTCACTTATTTCAGCAAAATTTCAGTGCCTGTGTACCTTTGAAGAGCTGGAACAAAGCAACTGGGTTTTGACTTTCACAGTTTACCAAATGTGGCATTGATGGTGAGCCGTATGGTGATGCAAAGGACAGAGCTATATTTGTTTAAGGAACCTTCAGGCTGAATTTCCAGCTTTGTGAGTGCTGAGAGAGAGGAAAGGGGGAAGCTCTGAGGAAAACAAATGTTTCCTGAACTTTGAGTTTCTTTGCTTTGATATATTACCAGATTTTTCTGTGATGTGACCAGTCCTCCTTTATAAACTTTGCTTTATCTCGGTGACATTTTGCGTCTAGAAAATGATTAAGCTGTCATATTTGGGGACTGGAAAGAGCAAAGGGCTAAAAGAGTTTGTTCTACCTGTCAAGTTACTCAGTTACAGCTGAGACCCTCTGCAGACATGCATTTCCACTGGTGTACACATGCACCACATGCTGGCCCTTGCCAGCTCCTCACACTATGGGAGATACAGATACAAAAATATATATATGTATAAATCTAAATCTATAAAAAATATATCACCTGAGGGGGAGGACCGTGGGACTCGGCAAAGTTCCCTATTACTTATTAGCCAGCCAGTGTTCTGGCCTGTCTGTCTCTGTCCTTGGCAATAAAACAAAGATGAAAGGTAGCCGCTTATTTGGAGGCAAACTTGAAAGTACAGTAGCTATCTCAGGCCCTCGCCTTATCAAAGGCTGGGATAGCAATAACAGTACTAGATGGAGCAACAAGGACGTAGTAGGCTCGGCTGTCAAACAGTTACACCTTGTGCGCAAACAACAGTTTCACATCCCCGCGGGCAGCGAAACACCGTTGGCAGCTGAAGGCAGGCTGCAGCAGATGGTGCCTAACTCCAGTACCAGCCTCCTTCTCCAGGCCTGGGCATGGGGGCAAGGTTGAGCAGGGCATCACCTCCCCAAGCAGGGGGAACATTTCCTGTGGTTGGCTTGTGAAGTTTAAGGCTCCCAGGCAGAGCTTGTGCCCCAGGCTACCAGTGGAAGCTCAGCTGTCACCAACCAAGTTCTGCCAAACTGGGAGAGTCATTTCACACAGACTTTCTCGACTGAAAGTCCCACAAATCAGCCCCAACTTGGGATGAAAGCAAATGGCAGTGAGGACAGCCTTCTTAACGGGTGTTAAAACTATCGCCTCAAATGCTGGCAGAAGGGTGGGATGTGGGAACTGTCACACTCGTGGTTTAGGGGCAGTTGATCATTCTTTCAGATGTGACCATCAGAGTTTCAGACTTCTTTAGGCAACATGTTGAACCCATCAGGAGTGTCTAGCCGATACTGGTGGAGAACTCCTGTACCTAGCACTGACTTGAGTCAATAACTTGAGCAAAAAGACAGTGCCTCTTTCAAGAGGAAATAGACTGAGGTACTGAATCAGTCACTGCAGATTTTGTTGACCTTATAAAATTATTTTTTTCAGCTTGTTAAATTTTTCCATTCTTGTCTGTAATGCACTATGGCTAGATGTGCCTGACAAACTGTTTTACACAATACAGCCAGCAAACATGGCAGAAACGGTAGAAAAACGTGCTCCACGCAACACTATAACACTGGGAAAGTCACACAAGAATGTTCTGACCAGCAAAGACTGGCCGAGGAGTCGGAGTTTGTGGGACTGAGACTCAGCAGCTGGATTTCGACAGTAAAGGCGAGAGACGAGCATTAACAGGATATCGCCTGGAAAGTGGGTGTGGTGGGAAGCAAAACGAAGACTTCGCTTCAAACACACCAGGTAACCTGGGTCCAAATATTGCAACACATGGTGCTAGTAGATGGCTCTTTTTGCAACATAAAGTCCGTTCTTGTTCTCTATCACACGGCTACTAAGTGAAAGTCAGAAAGCCAATTTTTTTTTGGTAGGTAAGTCAACCAAGTCTTTGGAGTGGGGAGCGTGGTGTTAATGCTGGAGTCCGAATGTTTCGTATTCCCATTCTACTCTCTACAGATCAGTTTTTCAGATAGAGAAAGGAAACTGAAAAAAGATCCACAGAGAAACTACCAGAGACACAGCATACACAACAGAAGACATTGAACTGACAATAGTAGGAGAAAAATGTGTTTGTCTTGGGTCACAAGGACTTCATCAGGAGAGGACACAACATCCAATACTGTCTTAAATATTAAGCTTTGTGGCAAACATACTCCTCCACTGCAGAAGAGTGGTGATGTGCTGGGTGAATGTACAAAGATTTAGTAAAAGTATCTTTGTAAGTTTTAAGGAGCTTTTAATAAACCAGTTAAATATAAAAGTCCTGGTAAATAGTTTTCCAAATTTCTGAGTGATGCTTGAAGTAGCAAAAACTGGAGGTCCTATGTTGCAAAAGACCTCTCAGAAAAAAAAAATAAATCTCAGAATGTGTTTTTTAAAAGCACGTGTCAGCCTTGCTCAGAAGCCCATCTGTATTACACAGCTGATGTTTCTGGCAACCTGAAGAGCTGCTGGACCCTGGATACATAGCATTATGTAAAGTGGTTTTCTTCATTTCAATCCCAGTAAGAAAATTCTTTGAAGTTGTTTAAAAACCAGTAACTATGGTGCTGATTGGTTTAATCTTGTTGCCATGAAGCAGGATCCTGAAGACAGACAATGTGATGGGAGAGACGATGGCTAGTAATGGGAGACATGATGGCTAGTGGGAGATCCTATGTGTTATCTCATTCCTAACAGTAAATGAAGAAATCTTTTGAAATCTTAAGCTTGGAGCATTTTTCCCTACTTGCATCTATCATGCTAGCGGTCAGCATTAATGTTAAAGGCTAATGTTAAAGGCTAATGTTTAAATCACATATTTAGCCTGAAAATGCCTGGAGTGGCAGGGAAAGAGGAGGAACATGGGAAATAGTTCTGGAAATTATATCCAAAGTAGCTGAGTCCTGTTTCCTGACACCACGGGATACCACATAGTGTAATTCCTTTCATACATTGATCACATTTTTCTTTAAATGGGGTAGAAAGTTTTCTCCTCCTACTGCTCTTGAAAGCTCCTCCAAAACTTCCTTCCTCTGATGGTTTGAAACATTCTTCTGATTTCCTGCACACATTTCTCTAAGGGTAGCTTACATGCCTTACTCTGTGCAAACACTGTCTTTAGCTTAAATAGCTCTTCTCCTTCCTGTATTTTCAGAAAGAAAAGTCGTATACCTGCTGAGATTTTTTTTTTCCCTAGGCTAAAGAAAATTCAATAAGCCACTTTCTGTTGGCTTTAGTGTGAGATCACTTGTTCCATTTGTCTTAATTTCCTTTGATAGAGCTAGCTTTGTTCTGCTTTTGGAAATTATCCCTCTTTATAATGGTTCCAACTTTTAGGACCTACTTCTTTTTCATATTTACTCTTTTTTGCTCATCTTTTGCAGCAACTATGTGTACACCTTCATTGAAGTCCTTTTGTGCAGATCTTCCAGTCTAAGTTCATCAGCATTTGATTGAGTGACCAGAGCTGCATCCAGGAGGACCTCTTCAGAGTTCCTTATATGGAAAACATTATTACTTATTTGCAACCAATGACCTACCAGTTTAGGATAAAAGCTTTCTAAACGTGTGGCCTTTGCACTGAGTTATTACACATTAGTATTTGCAGCGTTTTGGAGCTTGACTGCTTCTGCCAGTTGCAGTGCACTGAGCAAAGAAAGTACACAGGTTTTAGACCATGTCTAAGAGGTGCCTAATTTCTGCCTCATGTTCTCCCTCTTTCTACAGCAACATCTGCTGCTTGTTTCAATTTCCTTTCATGCTCTAACTCAGCTGAGCTTGGAGAAAAATTCTCACTTTAATCTCTGAATGTTTTGGACTCCATGATGTAGCTCTCTCTGCTCATTAGTCTATTTTCACAATGCTAGTAACTTACTCTGAATTGGTTATTCGTCCAGGGAGGTATGAATTAATTTGGAGACAGCAAATGGAGAAAGGGCAGGAGCAATACAAGTTGGTCCTCTGTGAGCCTCCTCTCCTTATTGTCTGTGGGTAGAATTAATACAGAGATGCTTGACTGCATCTCCCATGAATCAACAGCACATGTATCTGTAATTCTGAAAACAGTTTTGCCCTTAGTGAGCACCCTCATGGTGAAAGCAAACTAAACTAAAATTGCCTTCAGGATTTTCTTTTTCCTGTCTTCAGCAGGAGGAAAACTTAGAGGCCTCTCACCAAAATGATGGGAGCTGCTGGTTAAAACTGAGAGTGGAGCCCGGCTACCAGTCCTTCATGGTGATTTAGACGGATAATAAGTCAGGTAACAATTCCACTGTTGAAAGGTCTGTGAGGCTGGGATCAAACCAACTCAGCACTGCAGGCAACTGTCATGAGATAAAAAGATAAGATGAATGAGTTTGTGTTTGTATAGCACTTGGAATGCACAGAGCCCTATATAGATGTAAAATATTGTTATTAAATGCACTAACACACTGTCATGAGGAGATTTCCTGCAAAAGCAGCTGAATGGATAAACTCCAGAGACCTGGATGGGTCATGAAAATAAATTGTCGGCAAGCAGTGCCCTTTTCTGGGCTGCACCCTACTTTCCTGTAACAATGTCCCCTGGGCAAGGTTTATACCTGCATGCAGTGGCCATAGCAACACCAACGATGACAAATACAAGAGCTCGCTTGTGCCAGGTAGGTGAAGCCCAGAGGAGCAGATCTCTAGGTTTCTATCGCAGCAAGGAACTGCTGATAATGGCTTTTGATCTTTCCAGCAGTGTCGACTCCAGCTTGGGGGCTGCTCAGTGAAGGGGGGGTTGTGCACTTGCTGAGATGTTTCTAGACCCACTCAGACTCCTGATATTCAGCCACCAAGCAGAGGGAGATACGTCTGTCCATAAAAACTTTTAGGAGTCCCCTGGCTGCTAACTTCTTCTAAGGTGCCCTCCTGCCCCTCGGATGACCGCTTTGCTCCGGCTGGCACCGTGGGGTGGGTGCTGGAGCAGATCCATGGCCCCAACGAGCCAACCTGCTCGGAGGTTGAACGCCATCCATGGGCAGCTACCACGCTGGCAGCGTGCTGTGCCAAGCACTTTGCTGGCTGAGTCGTTGTGCGTATAAACTTTCCCATGATCATCTGGGCAGCTTTTCTCATCCCCTCAAGCACAAAGCTTGTAAATGGGAACGGTGCCACTAAGACAAATTTCTGTGGGCAGAAAGCAACAGATACGCTCAAGTGACTTATTCACATTTACCGCTGCAATTGTCTGTTCTGACAGAGTCGTTACAGAATCTCTCCCAGAGAGCAGTTAGTTTAGCTGGTGTTTCAGACATGTACCAGCAAAAGCAGAAGGATTACTGGTGTATGATGTGGGGATCAATCACATATCCAAAGCACAATTCAGGATTCCACCTTGCTAAGGTTATTCTTGTACATCGTGCTTTTATCGCTCACTTTCTTCCCACCGTGGCTTTGTGCCGTGGGAAGTTCTCAGTGGAAGATTTGACACCCCATGCTTCTCTTCCCAGATGCAGAGAGAAAAAGAAAGGCTGGCTGGCAGCTACTATAAAGTCACTGGTCTGGATTTTTAATACAGGTAGGCTCCTTTGTAACCCTTTGGTGTACCATGTTGCTGCAGTGCTGCAAAGCGCTCTACTGCAAATGAGTACCAGAATTATTGAGAACACAGGTCTAAAAATAGAGGTGTCTTGAAAGTGATGATTTTCCCACAAAAACATCAGGTTTTCATAAAAAAAAACAAAACTGAAAAAAAAGAAATTTTAAGTATAGTGAAGAAAGGTTTTGGGTTACTGTGTATGAGTTTTATGTTCTTCTTTCTAACCAACATTGAAAATTTTTCTTGAAAACTATTTTTTAACAAAAAATATTGGTTTTCCAAATAAGACCACATCTACTGATAAAATAATTTTCAAAAATCATTAAAATGTTAGGTCTGACTTATACTTTTTCCCTGCTTATCTGCTTTGTTGCTTCTTTTGTTTTTCTATTTTCTGTCCTCTCCTTCTCACTGGCAGCCCACTTGCTGGTACTTAAGTGGTAACAAGACCTAATGAGGGAATCTAGCACTTCCATCTTCCTTCTTAACTCTGTTCTTCTCTCATTGTTTTTTTTTTTCTCTTCGTTTGTATTTGTCACTGTTCTTTTTCTTTTCATTTCTCTTTACAAAAAAAATATTTTTCCTTTACCTTTTCCGTACTGTATTCCTCCTTTCCCTTTTTTGTCCAGCACTTAGATGTCTCTCATAATCTTTGTTCCTTGTTTCATCTTTTATTCTTTCTTGCACCTTTAGTACCTGTGCTTTCATTTCCTTGTCTGTTGGCAATCTTTCCCATCTGTGTCTCCAAATAGCACATATTCCACAGGGCTTTGAAAGGAATAAGCAATTTCAAATCGCAATACTATAAGACCTCAAAAAGTAAATATTTTTATATCCATTTTATGTGTGGAAAAAAATACAGGCAGAAATATTGACTAGTTTGGTCAAAGCATGAATTCATCATTAGATCTGATGTCTCCTTCAGACCATCTGGTCAGCCTGTTAGACTCTTTTGCTCCTTCTACTGTTGCAATACTCTATTTTAAACCTTCCTCAAAGCCCTTTGGCACTGGACTTCTGCAGGCTTTGACCTTGCTTTACTCTTTGTCTTCCATCATTTGGAATTTGCCCCAGAAACTCTTCCTCATGACTAGATCACCAGGCAGCAGCAGAAGCAGCCTCCATGGGGAATGCTGGGAAAGTGAGCACAGCCTTTAGCATCTAAGGTCACTATTTGAGGCCATGCAATAAGTACAGAAAAACTAGTTGTGAAGACCCAGGAATGTTCTTTCCACCATCTTTCCTTGGAGACATGGAAGGATACAGGTTCGAGCATGTGGGGCAGTGACATAATGAATGGGGTCTGAGGAGCTGAAGCCAACCCATCACACCTGCAGAAAACTTCATGTATGGCAGGATGAGCTGGGCTGCTGGGAGAATAAGCAGTCTGCCCCTAAGATGAGAAACTAGAATGAGTTAACAGACACATAGCGTTTTCCTTTAGGTTGTTTAGGGCGAGTTTCAGATTCACTAACCTGTTTTTTTCCCTGTGAGTCTGAGTTTCAGAATGAAAGTTTGCATAACGATAACAGGCCTGCGAGAATAGAGAAGGAACTTGCCCCTGCTTCAGGCTGTGAAGGGTTAGTACTTTAAGACTGCAAATTACTTACATGTGCATGATGTGTGTGAGTGGAGGATTTTTTTAATCTTAGAAGCAAAGTATGTATCTGGGTCCAGTCTGTTGGGCATGCAAGTACACCATATCTAGGAAGTTTTTTCTCTTGGATGTTGCAGATGAGAGAAACCTTGGAATGCATTTCCAAGCAAAACTTCCTAACTTTGAGGAGCCACAGTGATTCTATTTCATGTTAGGGCCATGTGTTAAATATAGATCTTCTATTTCTAGCGCAAGCTCTCTTCTCACCAACCCATATGAATTCAGTATAGTTTCAAGGAAAAGAGATAGGCTAAGCACAGTTCAGATCAAACAGAGCATGGGTATTGTGCTTCTCCTTATCCTTTCTGGGAGGCTCAGACATTTCCAGAGGAAAGGGTTGGGAGGCAGCTGCATCCCTCAGGCAGTTGAAACCTTCCCTTGCATGGCATGAGCTGGAGCTCAGCAATCTGTTTGATGCAATCCTCATATAGGCCACATCTGTGAAGGCGCTGGAGAGCGGAGGTGGACGTCTACAGTGTGCCGTGTCTCCTTGAGGTGCACATGGTGTTCCTCCCACAAATCACACAGCAAACCTCAGAAACGTTGACTCTCTGGCAGATTACCTTGACATGTCGGCACTCACGAGGCTTTCGTTCCGTGCCACCCGTCCTTCTCAGGGCTGCAGTCCTGTTTGCTCTTGCACACTAAGCACGTTTGGGCTTGAGGGGATAACCAGCAGAGAGAAGGCAGCGCTGGAGGAAGCAGGGCGGGTGACTCAGTGGGTAGTATTCTTCCTTCTGAGTCACTATCAAACCAAGCACCCGCACACGGTGCTAAGGGGAGCTGTTCTGCTAAAGCTGCTGAGTTTTGGACATGATTGAGAAACCAAGCTCCTAACCACTTAAGGCATTTGAAATGTCTGTGGTCCTTTCTCAGCAGCAGAGGCATTTACTCAGTAACTTGATGATATTCCAGCATGGAAAATGTATTTTGCTCACCTCCAGCTCCCTCTGTTACTTTGGGGAAACACTTTATTCTTCACTGCAGCAGCATGATGCAGTAGTAAGGATATGCAGAATTTCAGGTTGCCTTTTGGCTTAATACTGGTCAAAAATGGTTTGCACACACGTGATAAAATTTTTTCATGAGCCATTTTTCATATGTATCAAGGAATATCCTGGGCATCCTGCCCATACGTGCACAAACATTAGTCAAAAATCTGCATGGGTTAAAAAGAACATCACACTTCTCAAAGCCCAAATAATGCCAGGGGGTAGCTCTTGATTTTGTCATGTAAAGTCCTTTTGCCCCCATTAGTTCACAGTGAAGTGCAAGTGTTACTTAGTGTCGTGGAGGTGACAGGCTTCATCACGCACAGCTTCTCACGAGGGAGTGTGCCTGATGTGAACAGGTCCAGACTCCCCTCCTTGTCCCTCTGCCACTGCCATCCACAGCAAAAGTCATCTTCAACGGTGACCAGCTCCGAAACACTTGTGCTTGAGCCCACTTTGTACCTGTTTTTCTGGCTTGTCATGGCTCACATGCCTCCCTACATGCCTCCCAGCGATGGAGGCAGAGGCCTTGTATGCCAGTATCGAAACACACATGCTGCCCGATACTTGCTTTGTTTGATATATGATGACAGCTTTTTATAGGTGTCTGAGAAAAACAAATGAATGAAGAAGCAATTCCTGGTGGCCTCTGCCAGCTGTTGACAACACCGAATAATTTGCTTTTCCTGAAACAGAACTGATGCCTCTGGTGGATGATGTGGCACGTAGGTGTTGTGTCAATCAATAAAAATTAAAAGTTGCTGAAGGGCAGGAACAGTAGCTGTGAGATTCCTTACTGCTTTTTGTTCACAGGGAAATGGTATCAGACTCTCCTTAGTGGCTTGTGTGATTTACTTTCCCATTTATCTCATGCGTTTTAGCAAGGACTTTCACAAGCCGATTGATTTTAGAACCCAGCCTTTAAAGGTGTAAGACAAATGGTTCATTCATAAAAATAATTATTTGTGAAACCTCGTTTAGCATCTAAGAAGGTGTCTTGATTTGCAAAAGCTACTAAGTAGTTTGCTCTGTGGGAACACTTTTATTGTTCAATGCAGGTCAGTCTCCCCAGTTATGAGATTTTTGCTTAGAAATCACATGACACTGCAATTTTGGAGTTCCTGGGCATACAGGACAAGGGATGAATGGATAAATGATTTCACAACTGTTGTGTCACAGGCAACTGCATAATTGATAACAAGCTCTGTATAACAATATAACTCTTTGAAACAACATCAAGCTCATCTTAAAAGTAGATAGAATTTTTATCCTTGTGACTCTGTTCAGAGGCCTCTGCCAGAACCTCATGGGTCTGATGATTGCACATTTCTTCTAATGTGCTTTAATTGGTGTTTGGGGGTAGGTGGGTTTTCCATGCACCGAAGGGATAGAAGCCTGGTACTGTAACAGAAGAGCCCAGATATTCAGGTAAAGTATTCTTCCAATAGCATCAACAAATGCTTGCTGTTGTGGATGTATGTATATACAGCCTAGTGATGTACAGAAGCCCCAGCTGCTCAGAGACCCTTCTCTGAATCAATATGTTTATATTCCAAGAGCACCTCCAACTCCCTGCACTGGCCAGAAATCCCTTTCTTCTCCTTCACTCCAGCTCCTTCCCCTGAGCCACAATTGCCATGAGACTTCCAACAAAATGATGGGAAATGACGTAGATAGAGCCAGAGCTGACCAGCAGCTCTGGAAGTCAAAGCTGGTGACTATGTCTATTAGCCCTGCGCAGTCAGGAACTAATTTCTGCCATTGCCACGGCCTCGGATTCTTTCGCAGAAGCTGGTACAGACCCCTTTGGATGCAGGAAGAAGCACACAGCAACCAAGGGAATCCCTCAGGTCCCTCTACAGCAATGGCTCTTAGCAAGTGTCTCTGGGAAAGTATAAAGCAGCACTCCGCTCCTGCAATACTCCCATGTCAAATACATCAGCAAAACCCTTGTGTATGAAAAGAAGCAAATAATTATATTCCTAAGAAAAAAAAGAGAGAGTTTCTCTTCTGCTTGAAACCTCTTTACCATGAGGTCTGGTTAAATAATTTCTACTGAAATTGTTCTTCAGCAGGAAGAGGCGTTTCAGACAGAGCAAATCTAACAGGACCATGGATTCAGTGAGAAATGTCTTCATGCTATGGAATATTTAGACATTTCACTAGAAAACAGAAATGTCTCAGTGAAATGTGATATTCTAATGCAACACAAGACAAGTTCTGCCATTGAGCCCTGGAGGTGATAGCCCAAGCTGTATGACATTGCCATATTGCTTTGTCATTACAATATCTTCTCTGAAACTTCCACATATTACTCACCTAATGGTGATCCACAACCAGTAGGGGAGAATGGGCACATGAGGCATCCAGCATTATGCTGTCATAATGTGGCGTATCTGCCTCATTTCATAGTTAATTTATTGGGCAATGTAGCTGAGGTTTTGGCTTTCAGTCAAAAATAAGGATTTTCCCAAGAGGAGAAATTGGATGAGGAATTAAATAAACCCCACAAAATGACCAAAGCACCTCCCAAGCACCATTTTCCACTATTCATATTTTAAAGAATTAAATGTGGGTTTCGTGCAAGGAATAACTGTACGCTAGCCCAAGGGTTATGAAGTGGATAAGCTATTAGGAATTTTCCATTTCTAACTGATTGTGATCTTACATCAGTGTAACTCTGCTCACTTTAATGGAATTACTTCAGAATTACTCTGATGTGAAAGCAGAACGAGGTCCTGTGATTCTATAACTATTTGTACTAAGCTGTTCACATATGCCTCCAAGAAGAGCAGCTTTTAAGAAAATACAGTGGAATTCAGAGCCCATTTTTCATCAGTTCAGTTAATCAGTTTACTCTGGTCTACTGATCACTTCTGCTGCTTTGCATGTGATTGTCCTTATAAGTGAGGTCAGGTTTATAGGGAAAGAAAATATAATTTATAAATCCAGCTGGTATCATTAGAAGAAAACAGGCAAGTTGGGCACCATAAAGTTGTTTTCTAATCTTTTTAAAGACAAGCATTTATTGTTCTGTGTTATAGTTTCTGTGAAAAGATGTGTTGTAGTTATAAGGCCCTAAGCTCTCTCTTGACTACTTCTGTTTCTGTCAATAGGAAACTAGTGCTTACCTGGCTGGCATGGCAATTCATCCTTGAAGGTTTGCAAAAATGCCTTAAGAGCCTCGCTTACAATATGACATATGGTTCTCATCTGACTAAATACATAAGCCTGTGCTTAGCTTTAAGCATCATGAGTAGAATCACTGAGGCGATGAGTGTGCTTGCATGCTCTGAAGCACTGTGGTCAGGTTGTGCACCCTCTTCTCTTGCAGATCCCCTGAAAGCATCAAGAGGAACTCTTTAAACACGGTATTAGCAGAGTTGTTGGGCAGAGAAATGGTCTCCAGTGGTTTCTTGTCTGCACTGCGGGCATGGGGAGACAGGGCAGAATGGGTTGGAAGGGCTGAAGATCCTTCTCAATAGCTTCTTTCTGCATGGTATATCTAGCATACATATGGATAACAGGACGTGGGCCATACAGTCAGAAAATCACAGAGTAATTTAGGCCAACAGACATCTCTAAGTCAAATGACCCACTTAAAACAGAGATAATTTCAGTCCTAAAAAATGTTTTTCAGGGTCTGGCCAAGTTCTGAATATCCCAATATTCATATGTAATGTATCAGTAGATGCAGGAGTAATTATCTATGTTGGACCAAACTAGAAATTGGCTTGAGGTCTGGAATCAGATGTGGTTCAGGATTGGCATCAGATTTCAAGTGGACTTAAGCTTCAGGGATTTTGCACCGTTGCCTTGGCCTTTTTCTCCAAGGGTGTCTTAACATTAGTTTAAATGGAGAGGAACAGTTTAACCAATCTAGTTCCATAGGGCTGAATCCAGCAGTTATCAATATCCCCAGAGGAGAAGAAGTGGCTTCTGCAGTCCCTTGATTAACTGAGCATAAAATGAGCCACCCTCCCCTTTCAGTTTTAATTAGATATGAATGAACCAGTTCAAACCACATAAAAATTGACTTCTGACTCCTCTGCGTGTACATTAACCACCGGGTCACGGTTTTATTTTTTAGCCTGAGAAAACCAATTTTCCCAGAACAGGAATGGCATTTACAAGTACTCCCACCATGTTCTTCTCCATCGCAGTGCTTTCTTACGCACGGCTGTATGAGTGGCTAGAAGACCAATGGGCCGTGACATCAGTTAGTGGTGAGCAAGTGTGGGCAGATGCAGACGCTGAGGTGGTGGTCATCTGCCACTCTTACAGCTGCAAATGGCAAGAGACCAGGCTTATATGTGCAGGTTGCTTGCCAGCCCAAGGGCAAGGCAGGGTGATTTTTGGGGAGTGTGCGGAGGCAGAGGGCCACAGGACAGGTGGGGGATGCATTAGGACAGGCACTAGCAGCAGACCTGGAACCAGCACCTTTGCCACTTGCTGAGCTCTGCCACGGTCTCTGCAAGCTGTACATCACTTTTGTGTCCTCTAGTCCAGGGGCAAAGCAGGGAAGACACAGCTTCTGTAGGGTTGGAAGCACCCAGAGCAGAGAGTGCAATCTTCCATTGCCCCAGCTACAACCACCTGGCTGTTGCCTCAGCATACCCCACGGGATGGCAATGCAGTTTTGCTTCTTCCTCTTTGAATAAAGAAAGTATGCATGAGTATATTTGCTGCAGTGGAACTGTTGCATTGCAAATTTATCCAACCCATGGTAACTTGTTTCCGTATTTGTATCTTAGAAGTCTGTCTCCAATGAACTCTGACTTCATACCTACAAATGCCTTCAGTTGTTTGTGATACATAACTTAAGCCAACATGCCTATTGATGCTCTTGTAGAAGCTGGAGTATGTGTTTTTTAAGAGCTGATGCATCCTGCATTTGGGAAGCATGCAGATTGGAACCATGTCCTACAACATCTCATCTGACAGAACCTATCCTGCAAAAGGACTAGTAAAGTAAGAAGGGAGAGCAAATGATGTGGCAAACACCTTGAAGGAGATCTGAAGACAAGTTTCTATACAACCATATTTCATGTTGTTCAAAGCATATATGTAAATCCCTGTATCACCAGGATGTTGCCTGCACAAGAAAAATAACCATGTTAGGAACTGTACAGGGAGAGTGAAGACAACACTCTTTATCCTGGACAAGGGCAGTTGTGTCGGGGTGAAAGTTCTTTGTATTTATGGTAGAAATCTCCCTGTGGAGAAGGGCATCTATTGAGATATTATGCATCTTTGTAGAGATTCAACTAGGCTTGATAGAAGCGCAAAGTGGATGGTCTTTAAAAAAGCATAAATTACACCTGTAGCCAGAGAAGTACAGAGCATCCTGATGAAGAAAGGAGTAGATGTCATATAAATGGTGTGACGTTAGGGCCAGTTTGGCTCTGTCACAGCCCAAGGTCCCAGCTTCAATTTCATGTAAATTAGTAGTAAGACCTCTTTAGACCCCCATGCAAAATCACCAGTCCTTTAGGCAGACAGACCAAGGGTCAGCAGCTACTTTTGGAAAGCTGATGAAGATCCTGTTAAGGGTAAGCTGATCATGGGATGCTCTTATTAAACATCTGGCTTTGCAAAGGCAGGACTGCAGGTGGCTTTGCCTTGGTGCCTGCAGAGTGACTGACAGGGGAGGAGATGAGGACAAGGGTTAGGAGTGCTTAGTAGGTTCATTCCTGGTGATTCTGGTCTCAGTGAGCAGTCTCCTTAAATCTCCTGTGGCCAGATTACGACTTCTTCGGTGCAAATTGTTGATGGCTCCCTTCCGCAGTGAAATGGAAGATACTCTGCACCAGACACTCACTGTGCTAGGCCTGAAGCATGCAAACTGTACAGGGTCCAATCTGGGACACGCCAGAGACTTGTGGGGAAGTGGGAGACACTCTGCTCCAGGAAAAGGAAGGAAAAGAAAAGAGATCAGAGACCTGGTCCCTGTGGGCTGTGCAAACTTTCCCACAGGCTACCTGAAGCACGAGGGTAGCCAGCTGGCCAGCACCGGACTAAGGGCTTGACCTCCTGCCCTCCAGTACTCAGGCACACAATCACTTTGCAGGTCATAAAATGAGCCACAGTGCCTGACATGCGTTCACATATGGAAAGGGGGGATTGACCTCTGAGTGTTGCCTGAAGGAAATGATGCAGGCTGCTCTTTTCTGAAGACCCCTTGAGTTTTGACCTTCCATTGTAAAAAAGGCCAGGATGCTGTGGACCTCTAGCACACTTTTTCTGACTTGCTGCCTCTTCCAATGAAAACATCTACCCATAAAACCAGACTCTCTGCATTTTGGCTAGCTACAGAAAACTCTTTACGGGTTTATTTCTCCTTTGACAAACCCCAAAGAAACTGTCACCCAACCGAGAACTTTAAAATCATACAAAGCTCTCATAAACAAAGTACAATTTAAAATTCCTCAGCCTTTTAGATAAACCTGTCCAAGCCTGTCCACCTAATTAAGTGACAAAGATGCAGGAAAGGCAGAGCCTTGAAAAGAAGTTTGTATTATAAACAATGTGAAAACTAAATTTGGCCTAGCTGGGTAGTCAGGTAGATATAGGGAACTCAAAGTTCTTGTGCAAGGGGTAGTACTTCAAGTGTACAGGAGTCTGATAGGGTCAGAGATGGACTGTTGTTAAAATTGGTTGTATCTGTATCTGTAAAGATGTGGTGGGGGGCGATAAGCAGTGCTACAAGCCTATGCTGGTTCCTCTTAGAGTGCAGAACGGTTATGGAAGGACAGCTTGAGCCACTGAAACTTCTGCAAGTAATTGCTAGCCGATATGAGTAAGAAGATCAAAATTTTGGCAGATTATACGGCTGCACAGTGGTAGGGATGGACAGACAGTACAGCAGGAACTGAAAATATGGTTAGTCAAAAAGAAGCTTCTCACACATCTGGGAGAAAATAAAATCCAACTACTCAGCAGGAGGGTGGAATTTGGAAAGCGATCAACGTTGAGAGACTCCAGGGTGATAAGGGCAAAACAGACATGAGCTTCCACTGTGATATGGCAGAAGGAAATAAATACAATGTGGGGCTTTACATGAAGAGGCAAACAAGGAGGTGAGGAGGAGGAGATGGGAAGATCTGTGAAAGGTACCAGATTGCTGCACTGTAGTAGGGCTTGTGAGCAGCTATGGCTTCCTTATATAGCCAGAAACTCAAGTGTATCGTAAACTTGAGGACTTCAGACACATACAAGAAGGAGAGGATTTTGAAGACATCTAGCCACATTTAGTTGGAATACCCTTACCTTGAGAGTTGCACTGCTGATGGGAAATGGCTACTCTTTAAGATAAATACCATTAGGACGCCAGCAGTGACAAGAAGACAAAATAACCTGGATGACTGCCATTTAACATCAACTCAGGAGGTGGAAGAGGATCGGCCAGGTTCTGGTCTCAGTTTTTGCACCAAAATGATTTCCCAGAAGTCCTGGGAAGGCAATGCTCTGCTCATGAGAAATATGGGTCTTTCATAGTCCATAGCATGGGACGCAGCTTGCATAATTGCTTCCAGAAGTCTGAAGCTCTGCCCTAATTTTACACCCCTGCAACACTAACAAGAGACATTATGTCTTTCAGTTCATCCAAAGGGGAAGTAAGGTACAGAAAGGTTAAGTGACTTGCTTTATGTTACACAAGCCTGGGACCCTGCTAGGAATGAAAATACTACTCAGCTTCTTTGTTCTTAACAGCACCCAGCCAAGGAAACCTCTACTAGGATCTCCACGGATTTCCTCCTACCGCATAAGCTTTCAGTTCCAGTAAAGCGAGGAGGTCAGGGAGGAACAACCAAAGGAATGCCATGCATTATTCACATGCTTGTGAGCAGTGTGGAATGTGAAGGCTGAGATGCAGGAGGCAGCAGTGCCTGGCTAGGAGAGCATCGCAGCAGTTCAGGTGGCTGGCTGGCAGGGATCCACACAACAAGTCAGAGGTGACTCAACGACATCAGGGAGGACTCAGCAAAGATCTGCTGTGCCTCCTGCATTTCAGCCAGCTGTTCTGGCTGGTGGAGAGCAATGCCGCATCCCAAGGTCACCTCTGGGAAGCTGTGTTTCGGAGCAAAGAGGAGGTACTGTTGCTTGAATGCTAAACCTCCCCGAATACTTGGTGGGAAACCTGAAACGCAGCTCAGCAAACCATTTAATTTCATGCTTAAGCCAAGCCCTATATAAAAACATTAAAACTACAGTTTTGTGTTCAGCCACACCAAAGGCATGGAGGCGGAAAATTCTAAGATGTTTAATTAAGGTGGTGCTTGATGAGTTTTGGGAAGGAACTTTAGGACATGTTTGCCCAGGATTGCAATGAGCAGATGTCTGTGTCCAAGAGTTCTCTACCTGTCTTAAGTACTCTGTGCGTCTTACAGCAGTCATTTAATTCTCCTAGGTGTCAGTTTTCATTCCCAAAGATGGAGTAGTTTTGTCATGACTTCCATGTGTTTGAACGCAGTTTTGTTTCTGTATAGACTTGTCCTTATCACTCTAAATAGTCTAAAAGAGCCAAGGGGCCCACGGTGACGTGCTCTGGAGGAAGTCCTGCAAATCCACAGGACTGTTGCCAACTGTACACGTGGGCTGTGGTTTAGTACAAGCCACTCCCTGGGCTACCACAGCCAGTGGGAAAATTAAGGAAACAACTCTATAGGCTGACGCCCCTCCCTACTCAATATTGGTTTCCTTTTCAAAAAGATCATCTGCAATTAAAGTAGGGAGTTAGAGGCATTCATGATGAGATGTAGGTTGTGGAGCACTGAGATGAGTTCCTGGGGTTTCCCATGGCAGGAAAGCTGTCCTTGGGAAGAACCAAGGACTTTTCCCTCCATGGAGGGTCTTGTAGCAATAGAGGAAAACCATTGCAGTGGATTCAGCAACCTGATTCTCCTTGGAGCAGATTGCACAGGTACCTCTGGGAGAGAGAGAGAGGTGTGTTAGAAGGATGTGGTAATAGCCCTCTGGGAGAAAAGGAAAAAAAAAATCCAAAAAAGGCCACTGAAGCCTTTGCGAGGATACCGTTGTTGACTTTAGGGAATGTAAATCTCAGCTGAGTAATGATGGGGGTAGATATGAAAAAAACATTTTTAGAGGGCAAATGATCCTTTGAAAACTATTTTGTGTGGTGAAGAGCAAGACTGGGTGTGGGCCAATGAATTAAGCAGTGGAAGTGTTAGCGAACAATCAGGGAACTCTTCCTAGTAGCGAGATCAGAGACTGAAGCTGGTTCTCAAGGGAGAGCTGGACACCATAACACTCGGCTGAGTTAGGACTGCCTATTCCTTTCCTGCTCTCTTCCCAAGGGAGTGGGGCTTGTCTCATGGATCTAAAGAAGCCCTTCCATCTCTAATTTCCTCTTACTTTGTTTGAATAGGTTATCTGATCTAATTACATAACAATCAAGTGCACAAGTGCAGGAAGAAGTGATAAAATCAAGAACAGCTTTAATGAGGCCAGAAAAGGAAGAAAAATGGAGTCAGTTCAGGGGACATCCGAGGTCCTTTTGGTGCTATTCAAGCAAAGAAGTGGAAACACTGCTAAGACAGAAGAACCTGGGTGGAGTCAGAAGGTTGATTTTGAACTAGCAGAGCATTCAGTAGTTGCAGTCTCCAGAAAGAAGTAGGTATTCTTCAGATATAGATGGTGTCAGGAAGTGCAAAGAGAAGTTAAAACTGCAGTCATTTGGGGAAATGGTCTGTTGTGCAGATATGCACATCTGCCTGCTGTACAGTGATGCGTCTGTTGCAGTAGGGTGGGACTGAGTGGAGTGAGACAGATCAGGAGAGATAGATGCCACAGAGGAATGGCTGAGTACACACATCCCCACTCAGTTCTGATGAAGACTGACGGTAACTGGGGAGTGCTTAGAAATACAAGTTTGTATGGAAAGTATTAATTTTCTGCATTCAGTTCTGTTAGCTTACCAGTTAAAATTAAACTTGATAGAAAGATGGGAAAGGAGGGCAATTTCATCTCATGTAAAAAGTGCATGTTAATATGCAGTTATTCCTCAGAAGATGGTGAAGGATGTCATTGCCTACTAGAAACACTATACCCAGTTGTTCAAGGGCATTGGACAGAGTGCTAGGGCCTGAGGATGAAAGCGGATCCTCAGCTGAGTGAGCTGGGATGCTGCTCCAGTCTGTCTCCTTCTTGAAGGGTAGAAAGTCTGAAGCTTCTCCCAGTGATCAGGTTCTGACTTAGGGGCCTCTTCTGATGCCCAAACATGCTTTGAAAGACAACACAATGTAAGCAGTTTGGGAACTTTGCCACAGTTGCACAGCTGGAGGTGCTGAATTAGAAGGGAATAAATGCAGCTGATGTGTCTAAACAGTGGAGACTGCCAGAAAAATGGAAAGAAGGTGGTGACTGAGGAATTATCTGAGCAGAAGCATACGGAAAAACATAAAGAGAAGTGGCAGTGCATATCAGATATACACAAGCTCCCAGGACAGGAGGAGGAATGCTTAGATAGTTGTGTTCAATCTCCAGTACAAGTCAATACAGTCAGGCCCACTCAAGATATCCCCATGTCTAACGGGAAAACAGTGCAACCAAACGTTGCCACCACAGCTCTTAAATTAATGGGGAGATGATTCATGATCTAAGAGGCAGAGACCTGATCAGTGGAAGAGCTGCTTGAGACCCTAACAACGTTGCCATCAGTCTGTCAGAGACCATGGGGCACCTGGATTCAATTTGCCATTACAGTGAGCAAGTATTCTATCAGGAGATGCCACACCTGGGAATCTTAAAAAACAGTAGATCAGATTCAGCTTTTAGGTATACAACCATAAAGCCAGAGCAAATGCTGCTCTGAAACTGCTCTGTGCCAAGAATCAGATCCCTGTGGGATGATTCATGGATTGGTGCTCTGGTGCAGAAACTCAGGGAGGTCCAGGTGTTCATGTGGGCTGAGGGCAAACAGGGCATCTAGTACCAGTAGATGCCAGTGGAAGGATCTGCACACATGGTATGGCATGAGGGCTCAGAACGTTCTTCCCCATTCGTTTTTCTGAATCACTGACTCATTTAAAAAGGCGCACTTGTCACTGAGTGCAGTCATTTCTGGGACAAGCTTCTTCAGCTGCAGGGACAAAGAACGAGATGAGGTTTCCCTCGCATCACTAAAAGTCCTTGGCTCAAGACTTGTTTTCCCACCACATTAGGGTGCAGACCTTCAACAAGGGTGCCCCACGAGGCATTCCCAGGAAGACGTGAAGCAGACAGTTGCACATGGCTGCAAGCTGGGATGTGCAAGGTGCAAAAATAGCTGTAACTTTCCTGCCTACCTTCATGAAATAACCAGGACAGCCTTTGCTGCTGCTGTTGCTGAGGGGAAATGACAAGGGAGTAGCTGCTGCTGGGGTTAGAGGTTGGGCTTCTGTCATTCACATCTTCCCTTCTGTCTTCCCTCCACTCCTCTCTTTCCACTGTCAGAAGCAGTCTGGCTGCGGGACAAACCAAATCCTTCATCCATAGTGTGGCAAGATCAAGATTAGGCTCTGTGGCTGAAAGGTTCTGGTGTCTCCTCCCTAGCGGTCACAGGCTGGGGTCACCCTGGTCATCTTCTTTCCTTCCTGTGGACCTTATTGGTGGAGTCACTATGATGTGTTGAGGAAACCTCATCATGTTTGAAAGTTCTTGTATCATTTACTGGTCATATCCATGCTACGTATTACACCTGCATACATAGCCAGATATTATTCCAACCTGAATATCTCCCTGAAGTCCGGAAGTATTTCTCAGTCGGCTTTTAGTGATGATAACAAAGCCCAGCCCTTTCCTGCAGAAAGAAATGCTGCACTTCAGTTTTGATTGTGCCCACATGGCATTGCTCTACTCCTGTTTCATGCTTTTAGTTGCCTGTAACTCAGAATAAGTAACAAGAGCAGCAGGTTAGGAGTCAGTATCTGTATCTAGACATGACTTATGGCTCCATGACTCAGTTCTTGAGCTCAAATCACTTCTTTTCTCCTTTTTTTTTCCCTGCCTAAAATAGGAATAATTTTTGCAGCAGGATACAGACATAATGGTCCTTCCTGTATTTTCCTCAGCTATTTGAATTCATCCAAATTATTGTTGCGGCTTCGACCTCACACACGAGATATTGTTTTTCCCATCCAGAATAAACAAAAATAAGGAAAAAAGAAAATAAAGATGTATAACTTCTACCTTTATAGAATATCAGGGCAAGCATCTGTTTCAAAAACAAAGACAGTGTTTAAATAAGAGTGAGCACATGGACATCAGAGTGCTGCCTAACTGCTGTCAAAATAGGTGTTAAAGAAAGGTTTTCCTCACCAATATTTTCCCTCTGACTAGAAAACAAGTAAAGGATAATATCCATGTAATAAACCCAAGTTATCACAACTGCACACTCTGCAAAAGATTTGGCAGCTGGAAAATTAATTTCATTTTTCCTCTGTCCAGCAACTATGATATTTTTGTTCAATTCTTTTCCTGCTTGAATTGAAAATATTTGGAGCTATTTTTCCATGAACTTAAGAAAGGTCTTACCCAATGCCATTCACTGCTTTCCTCCATAGCAGGGCAGGTGTATCTGAAACTGACTAAAAAAGCAGCCAAAATTCTTGGAGATATTATCAAAGCTTGGGGAGAAAGGAAAGCTCACATTGCTGTTAGGGACAATAATCAATGGCCAGACAAGCATGGCTTCAAAATATGTGTCAAGAACCCACTTTATATTTTAAACAGACCATGAAAGACATTCAAATTCTTCATCTGGAAGAAAAAGAAGAGGGGGGTGAGTTGGAGGGAGGGAGGGATTTCCTTCCACCAGGCAGCGAGAGATCACTTCACGCTTTCCTTTGGTAGGTTACAGGGGCAATTGTAAAGCCATCTCATGTGAACAGATGGAAGCGAAGGATCTCAGCTTTCACCACGAGCCAGTTAAAGACCTGATGCCTGGGATGGTGGGCTAGACAGGGCCCAGCAGCGGGGGCTTTCTGCCCCCTGACTGTCAGACGTCTCCAGGGCCTGCTGGGGTGGCCGCAATCCCTGGGGAGCACCTCGGCAGGTTCTCAGCAGACCGGCACCAGCTAAGCCTCAGACTTGTATAGGCACTTCACATTTAAGAGCATGTCTAATCCAATCACCAGCAGATTGGAAGCTATCTGTGTACCTCCCATATAGCATATTCTTGTCGGCTTGAAAGCAATCTTCTCCTCCTCAGCCTTCCCCCTTGTCTTCCTATCAGTCTGTGCAAGCAGTGACGCTCCCCCCTCGGGCACACGGAGCTAATCCTATTTACTCAGCCCATCAATTTAACAGCTTTAAATATTCGCATTGGTTAGATGGATGCAGCTGAAACGTTAGCAGCATGGCCAGGCCAGCAAGAGAGGGGCGTGGTGTGGTGAGCCGTGGGAGGCAGCCTTCCCATGCTGGCAAAAGGAGAAGAAAGTCATTCAAAACAATGAAGGCTGAGGTGTGTCTCATGCACACACACACAGATACACACACAAAGCAGACTACATGTGTAACTCATGATACATATGTGCACACACAAGCAGAGTGGTGACACTTTCACTCACTGCAGTGCCTGTTTCTGTTAGCCATTTCTCTCCAGCTGTAGGCTCATGTTTTGCCACACTCTGACCCTTGCTTTACATGAGGCCACCAGCACACCTGTACGTGTGGGGCCAGTGCTGTCTGATCCTGCTCACTGCGTTGTCGCTGGTATGGGTATGGGTGACATGGTCTGGTAGGATTTAGTCCCTGCCAGTGTTAGCATGGGCATATGGTACCACACATGCGCATTCCCTCCTCTTGCTTGAACTGGAGGGCATGCATGGAAGGACTGAAGAAAGAACAAATGCAGAGGGTATCTAACACCCCCTCCTAAAGAGAGAGCCGAGCATGTGTGCCTCCTGCTCAAGTGCAGACACACACATGCCATTGCAGAGGATTTCAACCTGATCTGAGAAGGCTTTACACTTAGCTCTATTCTCACTTGTTTACAAATTCCTGAACTGAAATTCTTCCCTTTCTTTAGTTTATCTGTCCTGAGCATCCTTTAGCTGTACCTCCTGTGCTCTGGCTATAGATTAGTGTAGTCCTGAGAAGTCAAGCCCTTTTACAAGGAGTCAAGAAGACCACCAGGAAACTGTTAAGTGCTCCAAACATCTTGCTACTGTTCCGAATGATCCTAGACTTCAGAAAGAACCAGAATCCAGCTCTGAAAACCCAGTGGAGAATCCATGGAGCTTTTGTGTTTCCTTCTTCCAGCACTTGTGTCTTTACTAACCACTTCACTCTGAGTATGGAACAGCTTGTGGTTTAACTCACCTGCATGAGTCACACCTGCATTCCTCTCCTTACCCACTGGAGGTTAAATAGAATCGAGGTGGCTGTTGCCTTCCAGGGTATCGCAGTCTTTGATGTGCAAAGGACATATATTCTGCCTGACATTCTGACCTAGTTAATTTCTTACATTTAATCTGCTCTCTTCTATCTCATTCTCAAACTCTTAGAAATGGTTTGTTTTGGTTTTTTTCCACTTGCTGCTTGTGCTAGTGGAGATCATGTCTGCTAACAAAAATGTCAAGAGGTTTCCAATGCAAGCAGGTAGCAAACCTGGGTATCTTTGATAATCCATAATTGGGTTCTGCTCCTAAAACAGGCAGGCACATTTCCATCATTCTGAACTGAGATGGAAGACGGAAACGGAGTAAAAAGAGGATGTGCAGTGGATGCCTCCTTCACTCATTCCATTTCTCAAGACCTAAAAGCACTTCTCTAAAGAGGTCACAGTGTTTTGATCTAGTGGACAACACCATTTTTTCCCAGGCTATGAGCACTTTCCGCAAAAAGCACACAGTGACTTCACAATTCAGGAAGGGTATTCAAGCCTTGCACCAATAGCATTATGGGGTAAGCCAGATGAAGCGAAGGTCCTTTATTTATCCGATTAGGGATGGGAGGTTAGGGCAAAGGAGAGCACTCAGTGTGCACTTCCCAGCTGCTGGCATGCTGCGAGCTTGACACGCCCCGAGGAATCCAGAAAAAATTCTTGAAGCATGAGAATAGTTTTTTCCCCTAACGACTCTGCCTCCCCTTCTCCTCCAGGGGCCAGGGAAGGCAAGCAAGATCCAAGAGGCTCTGAAATCACTGGCATTCCTTCTGGTGACTTTGCGGGTCTGTGGATCAGACCCTGAGCATTCAAAGACGGCAAGCTTGTAAAAATGTTTGGAGAATGGGAAAGCTAAAAGTTCCCACATGCTGTTTAGGGCTACAGCTTGGTTCCCCTGTTGCGCTTATCAGCAATATATGTCATCAGTACATGTTGATGGAGACACATACATTATCTCTTCAGTAGACCTGTGTTTAGTTCGATATCATAGAATCATCATAGAATCATAGAATGGCCTGGGCTGGAAGGGACCTTAGAGATCATTTTAATCCAACCTCCCTGTTGTGGGCAGGGATGCCACCTCTCGACTAGGTCAGGCAACACATGAGAACCGAACGGGAATCGAACCCATGACCTTCGGTGTTTCAAACACCACGCTTAACCCACTGAGCTAAACCGGCCCTCCGTCCTGTCGTTTGGGTTTGGTTTTTTTTTTAATTTTATAATCCCCTTTCATTTCTTGGAGTTAATTGCTTATACTGTCCCCTAGTTTTGTACAGTAGGACCAAGTATTCTCATGTCCTAAAAGTATGGGGATGTTTTTGGTAGACAACAGCAGAACACCTGGCCAGTGCAGCTTCAATTAATCGTGTCAGCTGTGGTGATATTCAACCATCCAGGAGTAATTCACTGGGAAAAGATTGAGAAGAACTGCACATCAGAAGCCAGGGCCTAAGAAGATCCAAACCCAGGAGAGAGTGAGCTATCTAGAGTGGCTGGATAGGAGAGGACAGATGGAACTGTGTGAAGAGTGGGAACAGGATTCAGGAGTCAGGGTGTTCAGAATGAAGGTGACAGCAAGGACGTGGTGTTTGTGGTCGAGATAGTATGACTTTTATCTAGGAAACCATTAAAAGGGTGGTCCTCTCCTTCTTTCCCTCGGCGCTGGTTGCTTGTTCCCACTGCCCGTGCTGTAGCTCTGTGAGATCTCAATCTGTGACAGGGCCAGCTGAATGCCGCAACTAACCTGGCTGAAAACAAATCATTTATCACTCCAGATTTATCTGGCAGTGGATCACGTCCCAGATCTGACTCCTATACAACTCTTCAAGCAAGTATGCTGGCACAGAGGAGGGGCTGTCATCAGCAGGAGAGACAGGGAAACCCACATTTCACACTAAAACAGCTAAAGGATTAGCAGGAGGAGGCTGGCACCCATCGTCGTGCATATGCTTAAAGAGACTTTGTGATGAAGCGAAAAACACTTTAAAGGCTGAGCAGGCCTGGGCAAAACCAAGCCATCATTTCACTACCACAAGCCGCTGGTCTTCAGAAGCTGTGGGCTGCACAAGTCATGGCAGAGCCCACAAGAAGCCTGGCCAGAAGGAGCTGCAAAAGGTTGTCCACAGGCCCCAGTTGCCTAAGCTCTGCTCTGGCCATCAACAGCCTGCACCCCCTAGCAGCTCCCCACCAGGGAGCAGCACCAGCACAAGCACATGTATTTCTAAGTGAATATAATTAAATTGGCCAAAAAAAAAAAATAGTAAAAAGAAAGGACTATGGTTAGGCTAACTTTAGATGGAAGCAGCGATAGAGAGATCTATATCCTGGCAGGCAAGATTAGTGAGACAGATAGACTGGTTAGAGGTGAGACAGAGATTTCATCCAAAAAATGGGAAACTCCTCAGGACATGTTTTTCCAAATAGAGGTTATGTGGCTTTACTGAACGGATACCACAGGAGGTGAGCCAAATCTTTACCTGGAGTGAAATGGGAAAGCCCTCCTGCCAATGGGACTAAGGACTCATCCGAGCTGAGACCTGATCCTGTGTGCTGATGGCAACAGACAGCCTTTCCACGTGTCTTCTGCATGCTGCTGCTTCTGTCTGAGTCCGTGACCACCCCCTACAGGGGGAGAGGTCGAGAAGCCATGCACCTTTGAGGCCACACAATGATTTCATAGGAAGTCCAACCCCAAGACGTCTTCCCTGAGCTGCTTTCAGTCGCCCCTGCCCTGGTCAGCTGCCTTTTGTTAGAAGTGCTTGCTCTCCGTAGGAGAGGCCCTGTGACACTGTTGAATTACCCTCGCTTATTCTCAGGATGCTGTGTTGTTTTTTTTCTCAAGAGCTTTGATGTAGAGAGGTAAGGGCCAAATGTCCCACACCCACTCCACCACCCATCAGCTGCTGCAGCGTTGGTTCAGCGCCTCTCCAGGCTTCAAGCGGAGTTAATCTCCTCTTCACTCTTATTTCCTTCTGCCCCTCCTCAGGCTCTGCTATCCACCAGTGAGTTCAGCTGGAGCTAGATCACACACACACACACCCCTGGACTCCCCTTCGCTGGAAGCAGAAACAGGAGTGACCCCAGATAGCAGCGGGAGAAGAGAGACAATCTGTGAGCCCCCGGCGGCTGCGGTGGTTCTGCCTGCTGCTGTGCGCCAGCAAGAGCAAGCAAATTCCAAGAAGATGCAGTCATCAGCAGCTCTGTGAAGACAGGAAAGTGGTTACAAATGCTCTCTGCCTCAAAGAGAGAGAGAAGAAACCGCAGTCTGGCTGCAACCTCACCTCGTGCTTTCTGATAATCTGCTGTTAAGAAACGTTCGCTATGGTACCCGTGGGTGGGTAGAGGTGAAAACAAACACGCCGATGGATGCAAAGTGACTGGTTTATCTCCAGCCAATTCAAACACAGCCTACTTTCAGCATGCATACAATAACCCTCATATAAAAGGGAACAGGGACAGAGGGTTCTTCCTCAGAGCTGTCTGCATGGCATGTTCTGGGAGAGGAAAATTTGCTAGGGCACACAGCATGACCATCCACTTCCAGTCGAAGCAGGACTGCTTTGTCTCACCATGAGATCGAGGACTGAAGTCCACAGTGACTCAAATGCAGTGTCTTCTTTATGCACTGATGCTACTCGGCAGGCAAATACATCCCATCATCAGAAAGTTTTTCTCAGTCTTCTTCTTAAACTGTCTCCATTTTGATAATGTGCTGCATTTGCATCTGTTTGCCCAAAAAGAAAGGAGCACGTATTCGCAATTAACCATACTGTGACAGTCCATGGCAGAATTAACAAAGTTGTGAATTTTCTGAAATATTTAGTTAGCAGCTCAGGGGCCATATGCTCCAATGTCCCTGTATTCTCCAGTTGGAAATGATTGGCTTGGGTGGGGTGGTTGTGCAAAGAGAAAATATTATTGATGCTTTCCTAGCCAGTTTGTACCAGTCCTCCATGAGCTGTTTTACCAGCTGAAGTTACATGTTCCCATCACATCTCTGTACCTCCCTGGTAAGCCCCTTGTTTTGGGAGCTGTAGGGGAGGGCACATCCCTGAGCTTCTCTCCCATTGCTGCAAAGCTGCATGAGTCCTTTTCTGCCCCAATCTGAAGAGGCCACAACAAAATGCAGCATCTAGCCTCCATTATTGATAACTGAGTTTTCATATTTTCATTATCAAAAGGTTTTACTGAAGCCTGGAATTTGCCACAGTGGGTGTCCTTTCAAAATCTGCCAAGTTTGCTTTAGAAAAAAACAGATAACATTACCTTGGTATTTGCGGTATTCCTTGTGCTGCTCTTCCCACTTCAGTGGAAGACTGCTGAGGATGTTTAGGGAAAGGCTAAGATAAATGTACTTCAATATCAAAATAAATAATAGAGGCTAATGCGCAGCTTGTACTGTTCGTGTTCATACCGGATTCCAGTTTGGGTTTAAAGAGAGCTGCCCCAGAGCTTTCAGGCTGTCACTCCCAAGCCCAGGAGGATCAAGGGAGCTCTGCCGCGAATAACGTCTGGTCTTGTCCATGGGACACACATGGTTTTGAGCACAGTACTCTAGAATTACAGCAGGCATAATCTGAAGCCCGTGCTGGTGAGAGCTGTTCCACTTCCCACCATTCCTCATGTTGGTCTCCAAGTGCCCTGGGACCATTGCGTCTCCTTCGAGAGAGGCGCACAATGGGATTGCCATTGTTCGTGGTGTGGGCCTGGAAATGGGCAGAGTGGCTACATCTGGCACACAATCAGCCATGACTGCAGAAAATGTGGCTCTTCTCTGCGACTGCTCTGCACAGCTGGAGGAGGCGGGTCTGATGAGTTTCTCCCTCATGAAAGCACTCATTCCAGAAGATAGACACTAATGTTCTTGATCAAGTCCATACATACCAACTTGGGCTGTCTCTCCATCCAGGCACCGCTCCTGTAGGGGGATTTTGTGCAGAATCTCAGAAAGAATTGATGACTTACTGGAATTTGAGGCAGAAGCGAGGGCGTATTCATGTACGTAGTCATGTGCATATGCAGATAAAGAAATTTCCCCATGTAAAGTCTCTCTTTTGAGGTGGAAGCATGTTGCCAGCACTCAGCAAATAATAAATAATAGTAACAGTACAAGAATTCTTCCACAGAATAATTCATCAGCCACAAAAATTACCATAACTATTCGCCAGCCTCTGGTCTGGCAGGGCAAAAATCAGAAGCTTGACATGCTGCATAAGGGGAAAAGAGAAATTCTCCAGGGCAGTCCTTTAGTGATCCAGAGGGGTAGTGGTTTTCCTGCTTTGAACTCTTTGCAAAGCAAGGAGTGAAGTTCAGTGTCAACAAACTGATGATTCAGGCCTAATGTTGGAAAAGACCAGATACTGAATCTTTCAAGTTTAGTCTGTCATGCAGGTTGTTCTTGCTCCCATGTATGTGTTGTATCAGGAGATGCTGAGTATAGTATACCATCCTAGCATGAACCACATGGGGTATGACAGTCCAGGAGGACAAGATTAAGGCAAATGATTGCTAAATCAAGCCAAAATTTGGCAGAATATGATCACCTTTTCATAGCTAAGTGAACAGACAAAACGAAAAAAGATATTGGTCCTTTAGGACATAAACCACAAACTGCTCTACATCCTAATCCTGCAACACCCAGAGGATACAATTTGATATCTCAGGTATCCTGCTCCTAAAAGAGATCCTCCCTTTAGGGCTTTTCAGAAGCAACTGATGTGAGACAATCATTGTACAATCTGGAGCAAAACAAAGAAGAGCAGCAGAATTCTGGAAGCGCCGCTGCAAAACACAGCCACGCAAAACACGTTTTGATCTCTTTCTAAGAAGACATTATCTTAGAAACATCTCAGTGTGTAAGGCGTTAAGTTGATAGGCTGCTGCTCATGCAGTGCCCAAAAGACTAAGTTGCTGAAGACTTCATCACAGGCATTATCTTTGAGACATGCTATTTTTCTCTGTTGCCAAATATGAGTTTAGTTTCAGCATGGCTGCTGCTGCCTCTTCAATATTACCTGTGATCTTGCAGAGAAAGCAGAAGACAGCATTGCTGTCGGTGGTGCCTCAGCTTCACAGGACAAAATACTGGCAAGTTTCTCCTCTCACAGAGAAATTACTCCATTGGCTTCAACAGAATGATACTGTTGGCTCCAAACTGGGTCTGTCGACCTTGCTGAGCATGTCTTCAGAGCACAACATGCTGTTGTTACAGGATAGAGCAATGACGACCTGTATTTGTGTTTTCCTTTGTTATGGTGGATCTCTGAAATCTCCCTGAGGGAAATTTTGACATGGGAAATGCTGTTGTATCCTAAGGAATCCCACATAGCTAGTACAGAAATGGCTTTTAAAATCCTTTTGTTCTTGCCCTGTGATTATGAGGAAAATGCAGGAATCTCCTGTGATACCACCAAACACAGACACTTGTGTTCCCCCAGAGCAGTATGAAATTTCAATTCAGATTGGTGTTTGTTCCTTTGGAAATATCCGGTGGTAGCTTCTTACAGATGCAGCTGCCCTTGGTTTTCCATCCTAGGCCTCCTGGCACAGCACACAGAAACCATTCCTGAGCTTCCAGAACTGAAGTGTATTTCTTCTCAGACTGAACGCAGGTGGTCCTGAAGACAAAACCCTAAAGACTCAGGCTGAAATCCTAAGTATTCCAGGTGTAAAACCCTTCCCTGGTGAAGCTGATAAGCAGGATTCTGACATAGCAGATCTTGTAAAAAATCCCTTGCACTGATCAGGAGGTTATGGTTTTCCTGCCTATTGCTATAACACACAACCTGGTTTGTAAGGTATATGAAAATTCCTGCTTTATTAATAATACGTTCCGATTTCTATTTGCCAGCCATCTGGTCTCTTTTGCCCATTCAGGATTACCAGCAGTGATCCCTGATAACCTAAGGAGAACTGCACATGCTCATTTTGCCTCACTTCTGAAGTCCTGGATGTGTTTATCCTTAACCATAATTCTTTCCCCAGCCTTGCTCCTAACCCCAGCCCTGACCTTATCCTAGGCTGTCAGAGTAGAAATTTAAAAACAAATATGCAGCTAGTTTCCCTTTTCTTAAAAAAAATAATAGTAAAATACAGCTTTGTAGGCTTAAAGTGTGGAACATAGATCTTCCACTTATCACAAACTGCTGTGATTGCCTATCCACTTTGCACGTTTTTAATCTGACATCAATTTTAACTTAAGAGGAAAGAAGGGGCTATCTTCCTTTTACAGAGCAAACATGGTAAAAGCACAGGTAGGTTGCTATTTATGTATAGCCTTCAGACATAGCATAACCAAAGCTGAGGGAACAATAAAACATTTAACATGCTGATTGTTGTTATCATGTCTTATAATGGCTGTATTGCAAATTCACAACTGGTAGCACTGCCTGTAGTAATTACTACACAGTTATGGTTGTGCTAGGTGTTACATGAGTCCTTGGAAAGTTCAGAGTGGGGAGAAGCACAAGAAACAAGGGTGTAAACAAGCTACACATTGTCTATCCTGAGGGCTGTCTATAGAGTCTTAACTGGGGAACAGAGACAGAAACTTTGAAAATCATCCATCTTACCTTCTAGCTGAAGTACTAATTTCACAGGTGACTTCGGCTTTTAGGAGCCTACATCTCAGAGACTTCATGGGAACTGAGCCTATTCAGAAGCAAACAGAAAAGCAGTTTTGCTCTTAACTTCAAAGGTGAAAGAATCTGGACCTATCTGCAAGCAGTTCAAACATGCTGGTGGAGCAGAATCTGAGAACTGACAAGTAGAGAAACCCCAACTCTGTGCCCTCGGTGCTGGAAACTTTCTCTTGGCTCCTGTTGGCATTAGTGAGGAACTGGCTGGATGGGCCAAACTTCAGCTGCATGTGATTATGCTGTTTTTTCACATACTTGTGCTAGGATATGTGGTTGGGGTGAACACGATGTTGTTCACACTGCTTATGAATATGCCTAATGTGCCTGGCAGTAAAGCTCAACACAGCTCCTCTATGCTGCAGTCAAGGAGTCATGAGAGAGCAGCCTTTGAAAGGATGGTAGAAGTTTTATCTGGGAGTATTTGAGCTAAAAGCTCTTCTGAGGGCTTCTGTGCCACTGGAGCTGCTTTTGCCTACAAAGCTGAAGTAGTGCACAAGGGTGCACTGAAGTCCTGAGGAGAACCATGAGATCTTCCGCTGAAAGCAACAACGATGGCAGAGGGCCCTAAAATTTCCTTACAGCCCAGGGGCTGTGGTCTCCACTTTTGTAGCACCACCCTGGTGTAAACTGTGCCTCTCTGAAGGTAAAAATTGACCTTGGATGGGTGCCTCAGCAGGACAAACCAGGGGATCAGGGGCAGCAATCACTCTCATCAACAGGCTGTCGAGAGTAATGAGCAGGTAAGGTGCTGGGTGGTTGCATCGTGGTCACTGATGGTGGCAACAGGAGGGTTGGTACAAGATGTGAGGGCAAGTTGTGCTGGCAGTACAGGACTAGTGTTGACAGTTAGCTAGCGCAGCACTGTCTCATTCAGCTCTTCACAGGCTGATGTACAACTTTCCCTGTCAAATAATGTTAGTCCATCCCTTTGCTTTGTATTTGCAAGCAGGAAGCACATCAGGACATGGCTGAGGATTGAGGGGGTTAATTTGTTGTTATTCTCAAGGTTGTGAGGGGGAGAGGGGGAAAAGGAGTTCGAAGGTGACTCAGTTGCCATTTTCTGTGCTGTACTTATCTTGAGTCTGTCACATGCTTCATGTTTCTGCTTGCTGCCTGGGGACTCGGAAGAAATCGTCTTCACGACTGCTGTGATTTATCACCTGAACTGTAGAGTTTAATTTCACTTTTGAAGCACTGGTGTTGCCCTGGATGAAAAAAAGGAGGCTGGACAAGCATGCTTATGCTTGTAGTGGTATTGGAAAATTTCTCAAGTACCTGTGGGCAGGTGTGGCTCACATACTTGGGTTAAACCAATCTCCAGATCTAGGGTCAGGAAGGAATTTTGCCCTAGGTCACATTGGCAGGGACTATTGTGTTGTTTTTGTTTTCCTTGCTTTGCAGCGTGGGTTGTGGTTGGCTTCCTAGATTATCTACTGCCATCTTAAGAAATGCTAAAGACCCGGGCTTTAGGCCCACAAGTGGAAAAGAAGATCCAAACCTGCAGGTCTCAAGCCTGCCTCACATAATCACACAGACACTTTGTGACCCTGTGCAGAGAATCCAGCCTCAGAAGCAAACAAAATACCATGAGGGCTGTCAGCATCCTTCAGGCTGCCCTGTCACCTGGGCATCTCCACCTAATAAAATCTCTGGAACTGTGCGAATTGGGAATCTAGTCATGCTGTTCACCTCTCTGGTTCTTCTCCTATGGCACAGAAGGTTTAGTCGAAAAGGTTTTCAGACTGTTTTTGGTGATGGAGCATTTTGTGGTGCGTGCTATGGGAGGACAAGGCATGGATACTCCCTGGAACTTGTCAGACTGCAGGACGCTTGTGACTGTGATGTCTGCGACTCGATGTGTGTGATCTTGCCTCAGTGCCACTGAGCTGTCATATGGTTTCCTGTGTTGCTGGGGTGGGGCCGTGTTGGTACTGTTCACTATTTTAGTGGGATCTTATAGAAGTTACTAGAAGGTTTACATTGAACAATTACTGTTCCTCTACCACTTATGCAGGATGACTGGAATCACATTAGGAGCACCACTGCATGATTCAAGAAAGCCGAAATGAGAGAACATTACTTTGGAGAAATGGCAGTCTCAGAAAAGGCACTCTTCTCTGTTAATCAAAGCACTCCAGGCATAACTGCACTGTTAATTCATTTCAAAGATGTTGCTGCATCTGAATTTCCTAACTAACCAGTGATTAAAACAACATGCTTGTTAGAAGTCTCTTGGGGAGTGGCTTGTGTGATGTTGGTATTAATAGGATGAAAACAATCAGAAAGTTAGGGGCATTCTTCTGAGGTATTGAAAACCCTTAATGAGGCCCTTAGTTATGCAATAATTTCTCTGCAAGCAAACACATGCCTATTATCATTATTATTGTGCCGATTGTTGATATCCCACTGACTTGAACAATTTAGAGAATTCCAAGTATTATGCAGCTCTCCTGTCAGCTCAGAATAGGCTGACACAGCCACAGCTACCTATTTAAGAAGATTAGCCTGATTTTATTTGCATAAGAATTTAAAGCGACAAAACCACTTACCACACCCAGGAAATGATCATTAAAAATGAATTACTGCACATTCTTTTATTAGCTGTGTGGTTAACTTCTGAATGCTACAGTAAATTCCAAATCCAAAGACAGATGCCCTGGAGTGTTTTCCCCTAGGTTTTCTAGGTTCTTGGACATGCAGAGAAAATGTCTCATTTTCTATTCCGGCAAAAAGCAATCTTGTGTGCAACACACATAAGTATCCTTAAGCGGACATTCCCTAGCTGAGATGACAAGTAAATCTCCGCATGCCTTGTGTTACTCAAATGCAGCGCTAGCAGTTCTGCATGTCTAGGTTGGCCTATACATAACGGCAGCCAACACTCTGAGACATCAGACTAAAGCAGTCATAAAATAGTGCGCTTCATTCCCTCTGAAAGTCCCTCCAGTCCCGGCGGCGGCGGAAAGGAGCCCTTTAGGGAAGGTAAGCCATTTATACTCCGAATTCTTCTGCAGAAGAGAACCCCTCTCAGCAGCTCAAGTTTCAGCAGGTAAGTGAAAACAGAGAAGGAGCAAAAGCAGGTGGAGAAGAGAACATAGAAAATTTGTCTCTCTGCCGCTACAGGTGCCGCTACACCGAGAGCACCTCCGCGGTTTCGGCAGCACGGCAGGGCAGAGGTGCCGGGCTCCGGCACTCCCGGCACAGCGGGGACGCGGGGCCCCGGCCGGCGCCGGCGGCTCCGTCGCTCGGCATCGGCGAACCGTGCCCGCCCTCTGCCGGCACCTTTCCAAAACACAAAAGGATGCCTTGGAAGAGATTCCCCCCCTCCCCGCATCCGCCAGCAAAAGGGGCAGCAGCCAGCAGCGTTGTGGCCCGACTAGCGATGAGAGAGCAGGAGATGAAAGGCAAAACGTCCGGCCGCAGCCGTGAGAGCATCTTTTTTCCTTCTTCTTCTTCTTCTTTTTTTTTTTTTTTTTCCCCCCAGCGGACTGCGTGGCACTTGCGTAGCTGTGTCAGAGAAACGAGGCAGAAAAGAGCCTAGAATGTCAATTGCACCTGGTGCAGCCCCTGATCATAGTGATGGCACGATCGAGCCGTACTTCTAAAGTGCACCTTTGCGGCGAATTGTGCCTCAGGAGTTTTCAGCCTTCCCTGCATAGCAAACTCTGCACACGACTGAGAGCAGCAGGATAGCTAACCACACCTTGGAAAACCGGGGAATAAGTGCCCCAGGACAGGTACGTAAAGGGATGCCTGAGGGTGCATGCTCCATCGTGAGCTGCAGGAGGCTTCGGCCTGCGGCTCCCCTCCCAAAGGTGACCTAGGGATTGTTGCTCTCACCTCTCCTGCCTTGCTTCTTTCCAGAGCTAGGGATTCAGGTTGCTCAGCCAACCCTGCGTAATCACAGCCTTGCTGCTGGCCACATAGTGAAGCCACAACACTTGCAGAGCTTGTTAGTCAAAGGTTCTTTATGGTCTGTGATCCCAGGCAGGGGCAGGGACTGGCAAGAGATGGCTGTGGGACTCATACATTTTGGTTCCCAGGATAATAGCAGGTATGTCATAGAACTGCCAATGTATTCACCATCTCTTCTTGCTACTCTCATAGCAGTTAAGGGACCCAAAAGCAATTAGGTGTGTGACCTGAATTGATTTCCAGAGGAGCAGAGAACCAGCATCTGTCTGAATTCTTCAAAAACACGTGCCTGAATGGTCAGAGAAAGTAAAACCGTGTTGTACAGGGAGAGCTTCCATCCAGGAATCAGCAGGTTCATGCCAGGAGCATTTATATTTCTGTTTCCATGTCTACACCTCTTATATGTGGCTAGATGTTTGCCTCCTGTCATATACACCTTTCGCATGGATCTTAAGTTACCACAGAATCACAGAATGTTAGGAGTTGGAAGAGACCTCAAAAGATCATCTAGTCTAATCCCCCTGCCAGAGCAGGATCATCTATGGCAGGACACACAGGAACGCATCCAGGTAAGTTTTGAAAGTCTCCAGAGAAGGTTGTTTTATTTGATTTGGTTTGGGGTTTTTTGTTTTAGATTTTGAGGGGTTTTTTAAGACTGGCTAAACTGACTGTTAAAATTGTATCTCATGGCTTGAGGAAACTCCTGTGACAGAACTGGGCCATGGACCTCTACCTCTCCTTCAAGTTACCTTCTATTCAACGTTCCTATTTCAAGTTACTCTCAATTCCAGTTGCTGGAACTGGAACTTGAGATGTATGCAGTCTCTAGGCACATATACAAGAACTTGATTAACAGCCAGGTCTAAGGAGTCTAAAAGGGCTGGTGCCACCTTTACCACAGCCTTGCCACAGCCAACCTTGTTTTCCTCCTCACTGCTTTTTTTCCTTTCACACTCAGCTACTCCTGCGATTGTTTGTACAGAAGCAATATCAATTGTATTAATTTTGGCTTATATTCCTTCTCAGGTGGAGCAGCCAAGTTAGAAGTGGGAACTTCTGACACATCGCTTTTAACCCAGAGGAGTAACAGCTTTAAAAAAAATACACCAAAAAACACATACACCAAAAAACCCAGTAAAAAAACCCCAAAAATCAAAGACAACTCTCCCTCCAGGTTTCTCACAAAGTTATGCTACTTGCAAACCTAAATCATTCTTTACTCACTCGACGAAGACTTGACTTTACAGAAATACGTTAAGAGAAATTCACTTATAATTAGACTTAAAATTCAGACTAGTAACTCCCCCCAGTAAATTTGATTTAGACTTTTTATAGATTTTTCATTTTAAGGAGGTAAAACATAATTGTTTAATTTGCAGTAAGTGGTCAGAGCAAAATCCTACGTTAAGTAGAACTGTTTTCAAGCATTTTTTCTGGGCATTTTATAACAAAATTACTGAGCAAATAAGGAAAATCTTACTCTTCACACCCAAACGAGTATTTTTTTATCTGTCATCAGCAGACAAATGAGCATGCCTTTCATGAGCTTTGCTTATTTCTAGAAAAGCTTTGTTCAAAATGTTTTCCAAGTTCTCCTCCTCAGCAAGAAATTCTTTAATATATGTTTCCTAGTAACTTAACACAGAATCACAGAATCATTTAGGTTGGAAAAGACCTTTAAGACCATCAAGTTCAACCATTAACCTAACACTGTCAAGTCCACCAATAAATCACATCCCCAAGCACCACATCTACATGCGTTTTGACCACAACAGGGGATGGTGACTCCACTGGTTTGCGGGCAGCCTGTTCCAGTGCTTGACAACACTTACGCAAAGAAATTCTTCCTAACATTAAACCTGATCCTGCCCTGGTGCACAAGTATCCTTCCTCAGTTGGGGAGACCAGGAGGGGACAGAGGACTCCAGGCGCAGTCCCCAAAGTACCAAATAAAAGAGAGGCAAAGAGCATCTGCACTGACCGTCTCGGTCCATTGGTCAGTTTTATTTAAAGTCAGGTTTGCCCGGTCTTGATAAGAGCAAATGAAGCGTCTCAAAGGGGCCTTGATGCTGAAGGCCAGCACTTCCGCCCAGGAGATCGGCAGTCTTCTGCTTCTCCAGAGGCTGAACAACTGCCTCTCTGCCATCTTGTCCTGCAGACCAGCATGACACATGCTCCAAACCCTTCACCAGCTTGGTAGCCCGCCTCTATACTCTCTCCAGGACTTCAGTGTAACTCTTGTAGCAAGGGGCCCAAAACTGGACACAGAACTCCAGGTGCGGCCTCACCAGAGCTGAGTACACAGGAACGATCACCTCTCTGCTCCTGCTGACACCACCATTCCTGACACAGGCCAGGATGCCATTGGCCTTCTTGGCCACCTGGGCACACTGCTGGCTCACGTTCAGCTGCTGCCCATCAACACCCCCAGGTCCCTCTCTGCCTGGCAGCTCTCCAGCCACTCCTCCCCAAGCCTGTAGCGCTGCTGGGGGTTGTTGTGGCCGAAGTGCGGGACCTGGCCCTTGACTTTGTTGAAACTCATGTAATTGGCCTTGGCCGAGTGATCTAGCCTGTCCAGATTCCCCTGTGGAGCCTCCCTACCTTCAAGCAGCTCGACACTTCCACCCAGCTGGGTGTCATCTGCAAACTTACTAAAGGGTGCACTCTATGGTCAGCTTGAGCTTCTCAGTCTGTGCCATGAGAATGGGGAGACACTGCAGAGAGGTAAGTAGAGTGACACTGGAAGACCACAGTCTGTCCTACTACCACTAAATTCCACAAGTGGAAAAGCTCTTTTTGTCAGTGATGCTGGTGCAGGATCCATATAAGGAGGGATGCACTTGGTACAGACCTTCAGGAATTTAGGCCTCCACACTTGTCTTGCCAGAACATCCTGCCATGAATTTTAGGAAAGTCACTTAACATGAAATCTTGTTCTCATAATAGCTGATGGGAGTCTTGCCATGGAATTCAGCCCTTTCATAAATAAAAATGAAAAATGTCCCCTGTTTGACATCAGAGAGGAAGTTCTTTGGGGCCAAAACTGTCTCTTGCTTTGAAGGTTGGTGGCCCTTTAGTCCATCATTTACACATGTAACAAGGAATAGGAGCTATGTAGTTGAATGAGAGAGAGAGTTTAAGGCTCTGGTTATGGGAAAAATATTAAATTGCCCCTGCAAAGACAACTGGCACCATCTTTGACTCAGGGTTTTCGCAGAGTATGAGTCAGAAGAGAGAAAGAGAAGGGCAGATCCCTGCAAACTGAGGGGCCAGATTGGTGGCAGATAGGGCAGAATGATTTAACGTTGCAAGGAGGTCAAAACGGAAACCTTAGCATCAAAGAAAGGAGGAGTGCTGTGAAAGCCCAGTGCTCACAAGTAGCACTTACTAGAGGTATCATATAAACTTAACCCTGCTGTCATTATTCCTATTGGAAAGAAAGGAGGTGAAGGCCACGACCTGTGAAGCAGAGGTCAGATGTTACAGACCATCAGACAAAGGAAGTGACAATAGGGAAAGGTTCTTCTCTGAAGCATTACCAGATGGTAGCTAATCTCAGTCAGAGGAGAAGGCACGGCCACCAAATCTACATGGGCTCCCTGAACCTGACACTCAGGCATTATCAGGGGAAAAGGCTGTTCTTCCAACTGTTACAAGACAGACTATGCAGTGCAACCTATGCAGTCAATAACAGCACTGTGCTGATATGGGACAGAATTTACCAAGACTGGTTACTTAACATGTATTTGCTTGTTAGTTCAGCATAAAATCTGGAATCTGAAATAGCCTGAAAATATCTGCCTTAATGGGAAATTTTCCCCTGACCCTGCTGATTATTTGTGAAAACAGCTTTGATTTCCGATTTAGAGGAAAGCTCAGTCAGTCAGATCAAGAGCTGGTATGAACTGTCAGAGCTCTTTGATGAGCACTTGGACTTCTTTTATGATAGTAGTGGTGGAAATGCTGCTGTCCTTGCATTCAGCTGCAAAACTACTCATAGATTTACTAAAAAATTTCTGCTAGCTGAGCTCAGGTAGCACTCCAGCATATTTCCCTATCTGTACTGGGGACAAGGAACACAAAATTGGGCATACAGGTGGAGGTGAGCTCAGTAGTCCCAGAGTGGCATCTATTCAAGACAGTAGGGCACAGACTTAAATGCCTCTTGTGGTGTTCATCACTACATGGCTTGCATTTAATCTTGTCTGAGTGGCTTATGTTTTCACCATGCTTCTGTTTTCCTGCCTGGGTGAGACGGAATAGAGCCCCCGTTGTTGTAAGCAGCTGCCACAAGAGCTGTGTGCAGAATACAGATCTGGGATGTTGCTGTGCCCGGCGAGAGCCTCGGCTGACAAAGACTGTGATTGGGTTCACGTCTCTTCTAGTCATTTCATCTTTAGGTAGGAATAGTGGGTTCACTAGGATTCCAGTCTGTCTGTCCTTTGGAAATCTCAGTGGTGTGAGCCGAGTCCCTCATTTTGGCAGAGCACTCTAAAGGTTTAAGAATATAATCCAGCCTGCAGGACACGATGGCAGTTAAGCACCTGCACAAAATTCAGTGTGAGCTTAAGCACTAAATCAGATCTTTCACTGCTCTCATAGTCAGATCTCCTCAGCATTATGCATGTGAGCAGTATTTCACAGGTATTTTTTTCCACAAACAGGAAAAACAGTGAAGACATCATACCTTACATGCTTGCTGCTCATTACCTTAATATCTGGAAATGTTATGATCTGATTCAAGGTCCTCACTTCTTCTGGTCCTCTTAGAAACAGGGAGCATAGCAATATGCACTTAAAATGATCGACTGTGCTTTTCCTGTGTGTCTCTGCGTACCAGTAATATCATCTGGTATGTCTGCCATGTGGGATGTCCAGCTCTAAACCATGGAAGCGAGAGCTGCAACACAGGCCAGGGAGGTGCAGGGATGAACTTCAAAGCCACGAGGTAACAGAACTCTCCTGACCCCACTGTGGTACACCTTCGAGTGATCCTGCCATGTGCGAGGATATGTCTCCCCAGGTAATTTTCTGGATACCTCAGCCTCCTTGTAATGAAGCAATGCTATGAATACAGCAGAAAAGCAGGGGTTTTGTTTGTGATATAGGATGTAAAACCTCTCCAAACTTAGGGTTTTTTTGCTGTTGTTGCCTCCTCAGAAGTGCTGCTTCATTTTTTTCTGTGCTGTTAACGATGACATTTCAATGTGCTTCTCCTTGCTAAATGTGCAGAGCTAACACAGGAAACAGAATACACACTAATTGCAAAGAGCCTTTCAGAGTTTACCTGTCTTGAAATTCCCTTCGAAACTTGAGTGTGTCGAACCTGGGGCATCATTCCCGTTAGGCATCTTACTCTTACTGTGTGAGATGGACTTTGCAGGGCAGGCAATCCTTTTGAAGAGAATGAAGTGTTTTCCCCTCAAACTGGCAGCTATCTATTAGGAAATAGACACAAAATGACATTATTTTGGAACTGCAACAGTAAAGCAGAGCTGATTGGATCTCAAAGCTTCAGTGAAAACTTTCAGCATGATTTCAGATTTTGTTGGACAACAGAGTTGGAGGTTTTGACTAAAATGTTTCTGAAAATAGCAAAACTCTCACCCACTCAGAGAGCTGAATGTGAAACCTCAAATTTTGATGGGGAGGAAAAAAAGTGATGACATTTTTCTTCCAGTTTTGGATCAGCCCCAGCAATAAACTTTGGTTTATATAGGAACCAAACAGACATAACGGGAATTAAATTGTACATAGATCGTAAATAGAAAATACAAGAAACTAATACAAGTATGAGACATTGACAAGGCAGAAAGTTGAAGAGCTGTAGAAAAGAAATTAAATGATATAAAGTAGGAAGGTATAGCTGTAAAATGAGATCAGAGTAGAGATGGAGACACAGATGTGAGTGAGTTGCAGCAGTGAACAGTCTCACTCCAATAATGCAGAGCTTGCAGTGATGGACTAGGCAAGGAATGCAAGGTAGGAAATCTGCAATCTCTCCACAGTCACATCAGCAAAACTACACCACAGTGCCCAAAATGCCAGTGTGTGCTACATGGAAGGGGTTATGGGGCAAGTGAGAAGGAGGAATGGTGATGCAAAAAGGTGATATAATGCCAGGGAAGATGCAGGAGTCGGGAAGGGGGAAAGAAAGAGTGCTTGTGCAAACACCAGCTTGCAGGAAGCCCTGCCAGGCAAGGGCAGGAGAGGAGGGGAGCCACCTGCTCAGGCTGAGTTGGAAAGTCTCATCACACTGTGCAAACTGGTGGCAAATGGCAGATGACTTGACCCGGCCAGGAACTGAAGGTGTATTCATGTTCTCCTTGAGGATGTTGGGGACACTTGGCACACAGAAGCTGCTCCTCCAGAGGACTTCAGCATTTGGACCTGATGATCTTAAGTGTCTTTTCCAAACCTAAAAAATTCTATGATTTCACAATTCTATGACCGGCCTTGTTGCAGCCCTCGGGCAGATACCTGCCTTCACTTGCCTCGGCCAGGGGCTGAGAGAATTTCAGGGAGCTGCAAGAGGTGGCTGGCATCTACGGTGAAGAGCCTCGTGCCACAGCCAACTTCCCACAGATTTGTCTACTTGCCAGGACTGAGGTCCTGGGGAGTAGTAGCCACAGCCTAGGGAAGGAGGAGCTGTTTTGGGAGAGACCGATGAGTCCTTTGGCCAACACACCTGGCTGGGACCTACAAGCTCTGGACTCAGCTCCTGTCTCTGTCAGAGGCTCTCTGGGTGCCTTTGGTGGACTGTCCCTGGGTCTTGCTTCTCTGACTATGAAATGGAAATAACAAATACCAGCTCGTTCTTGTTTATCTGCTCCACAGATTTGTAAGCAGTTCACGGCTTGGGTGGGGTTTTGCTCCTTGTCTCTCTGCGCCGGACAAAACGGTGACAACAACAATAACTGCGTGGTCCCGGCACAGGAGGAGGGAGGATTGTTTTCAGCCTTGGAAGCCCACGAATGTTGGTACAAATGACAGATACAATCGGGCCTCAGGGCTTTTCTCTTTACATTTTTATGTCTGGGGAAGGGTGTCAGAGGCCGTTCTCAGCCACTCTGTTGAACTGAAGCTAAAGATTTGGGCAGGTGGGGGGGTGAGAGAGAGAAGCACATTGAATTGCCATGGAAAGAAACATGCATAATTCCTAGAAATGCTTTGTGTCAGCTTCAAAGATCCTGCTGGGAATGCAGCTCATTCTTGGACCAACATGTTTCCTTTGCAAAAGGCAGCAACTGAGGTGTCTGGGTTTTGGGGTGTTTGTTCGTTTGTTTGTTTGTTTCTCAGTATCTGTATTTTCATCTAAAATGTCTCCAAGTTCAGTCAGCCAAAATGGCTAAAATGGCCTAAGGGATGGGGCAAATTTACAGGTCGCTCTAACAGGACCTTGAGACTAAATGTGGCCTCACTGTTGTAACTGAAGGTTTTGCTTCAGGTTTCTACTGATCTGTGAAGGATGAAGCAGGAAAGAAGGAAACATTTAACCCTTCTGGTAAGAAAACACCATGGGAAGCAGAGAAACTAAGGCAACATTCCTCTAAAGCCCCATTGTAGAAATGTGGCCAATTCTTAACAAAGTTCTTTCTCCCTCCACTGTCTTTACAGGAGTATAAAAATGGTATTTATGAAATTTTACTGATGTTGGACTTGAGAAAAAAACAGCAAACAAACAAAACCCCTGCAATAGTTAAGCACTGTTACTTCACAGGGCTTTAAATGCTGACCAACATCTAGTGTAAAGGTATCAACTTTAAAAACATATTTTCTGACCATGATTAAGTCTAAGATTTAACCTCAGCCAGTGATTTTTTTGCTTAAGCCTTGATGTGTTTATAGCATAGTGCTTGTGGTGACAATCCTGCTTTTAATAGCAGTATTTCTGCTTCAAAACCAGGTCTGTCCTCTCCTTTCACTGAACTCAGCACTCTCCTGAAAAAATTCTTTGGATAAAAAAAAGGAAAAAAAAAAGTCACTTTAAAAACAGACAAGAAACATCCATATTTCTGAAATTATTTAATTTTTTAAAAAGTAGAATATATCTTTTCTGTATTTTTCCTGGCATTATACACATCGGTGTCATCACTTCACAGACTCTACTGAACCAGACAGGCTGCAAAGCATAAAGCCTTCATCCAGTTTTTCTTTGATGAACACTCAATGCCTGGTTTGGGATTTTTTTTAAAGAAAGTGCTGGCACCATCTGCTGGGATTTTTGTCACTGTGGCCAGTAATGTTAGGATTTCAGTCCTTGCGCTTATAAACCCACCAAATATTCTCAGTTTGACGTATATAGCTACCTTTTTTTTTTTTTTTTTTTTTTCCCCCCCCAGATACACTTCAGCTGGATTTAGATTTGAATTCTGCAGGTCTCAGGAATTCCCTGTAGTTCTGGGCCCGCCCTGAGTTTAAGGAGATTCCCTTCCCAGGGTTCGGATGCCCAGGTCCCAGATCTCTGCTGTCCTCTTACCATTGCTCTGCCTCACTCCTGCTCTTTGCAAGAGGGCTCCAAAGTGCTCCCACTATTTTTCCACTTCTTTACTCACCTAAGAGGTTTTGGTGAGCCTGGAACACAAGGTAAGGCAGGTACACAGCTGGCTTTCAGGATGGGGGCTAGATTTGCTCGTCTCTGTGCAACAACACAGCACCTATAGTGCAGGGACATCAAATGCAGCCAGATGCTGTTGCTTCATGAGAACCTAGTGTTTAAAGACAGGGAAGTGCTTCTCAGAAATTACAGAGATGAAGATGAAATTCCAGGAAAAAAAAAAAAATCTGTACGGTTTGGTGCTGAGACTAAAAAGAATAATGAAGGTATTTTGTGATAGGACAAGGAGTAATGGTTTTAAACTAAAGGAAAGTAGTTTCAGACTAGATACAAGAAAGACATTTTTTATGATGAGGGTGGTGAAACACCGGAACACATTGCCCAGAGAGGCAGTAGATGCCCCATCCCCTGAAACATTCAGAGTCAAGCTTGAGGGGGCTCTGAGCAACCTGATCTAGTCAAAGATGTCCCTGCTCACTGCAGGGGGGTTGGACTAGATGACCTTTAAAGGGCCCTTCCAGCCCAAAGCATTCTGTGATTCCATTGATTAGCATTACAGTAGCCACACAAGAAGCTGATATGAGTCTTATCGAGTCTTATTGGGCCCCTCAGACAAAAAAGACACTGAGTTTCTGGAGCATGTCCAGGGAAGGGCAACAAAGCTGGTGGAAGGATCTTGAGAACAGGTCTTATGAGGGGTCGCTGAGGGAACTGGGACCACTCAGCCTGAAGAAGAGGATACTGAGGGGAGACCTTATCACTCTCTACAACTACCTGAAAGGAGGTTGTAGTGAGGGGGAAGTCGATCTCTTCTCCCATGTAACAAGTGATAGGACAAGGGGAAATGGCCTCAGGCTGTGCCAGGGGAAGCTTAGATTGGATATTAGGAAAAAATTCTTTATAGAAAGTGTTGTCAAGTAATGCAACAGGCTATATCTCTCTAGAGATATTTAAAAGATGTGTATATGAAGTGCTCAGGGACATGGTTTAGTGGTGGACCTGATATCGCTAGGTTAATGGTTGGACTTGATCTTAAAGGGCCATTCCAACCTACATGATTCTAAGATTCTATTGCTCAGATCATTTATAAATAGATTCTATCTGCCCAGGAGACCACTGAGTTTAAATTGTGAAAAGAGAAAAAGACTGGGATGAAAAATAGCATCAATGAAAGACGGAAGCATTTCCTTAAGTTTAAGCATAAGATTTGGAGAAGGAAACAGGTATCAGTCTGTGACAATATAACCAAACTATTTTCCTGCAGATTTTAATAAGTAAAGATCTGGGAGTCATAGTGGCAAAGAAAGTTCATCTTAATGTAAAATATAACCTTCTAACTGGAAACTATGGTAGTAGTAAGAATTGGAAATTACTGTAGAAATTAAATTTGTAAGATTGTAGGGAATATAAAAGTAGGAGAATACATTGGCTACCATCTAAGTTTATGTCATATCCGTCATATTTTTAGGAAAAAATTATGTGAAATAAATGCATACAAGATTATGTATAATACATGCGGAATTGTCAAACTTTGACTCCCAGAGATGGCAATATAGGTATTTTAATAACCTGAAAGTGTTTTACTAGATATATTTATTTCGTATTTTATGGTTTGTAATAATTTAAGAGATACTTAGATCCCCATGATAGGTGGCTCATACATTAAACCCTAAATATAAAACCTTGTTATATTTTGAGGACAATTTCCCATTTTAATGTCCAGATTTGTCAAGGACAAGATTATTTAGTTTTTGTGTGGATCCAGAATGAAATTATTCCTCCTTAGGGTTCAAAAGCAGCTTTTAAGGTAGTGCCATGGAAACATCAAAACAAAATTGATCTGATGAGATTTTTTACTCCGGGGTCACTCAACTGATATAATGTGTCATTTAAAGAAAAGGAGCTGAAACTTTCTACTGCAAATGATCACACTGCAAGTCTCTCTGATGCTCTGTGCTGACCTGGACACCAGTGATTGCCAATCTCTGCAGAGCATTTCCATTTTGAACATTTTCAGGAACTTCTAAAAGGTGGCACAGCAGTTGTGTGGTTGAACAAGGTACATAAGGTCTTGCTTTTGGAGCTGAATCTAATCTCTGATGCAAGCATGTACCCACATTTGGGAAACTTAAAACAATGAAACTGGGCAATTCACATTCAAGCTTTGCCTTCTTGCTGATTTTGTCAATAATTCAAATGTTGCTCTGCCAAACTCTAAAGCACCAAAAAACTTGCTAACAGTTGACAAAATTCAGCATGAATAATTTGAAGCAGATGCCAGGCCTACCTGCATTCAGACTTACATGCTATGAATAGGTCTTTTGGAGGGAACAGGGATGGCACCTGCCAGTTATTAGGAAAATGGTCTGACATTCAATTTGTGGAGCCGTTTCTTCAGTGCAGTCTGAGACGCTGCTCAGTGCTTCTTCCAGCCTCATCTTCAATGTACTGTGGAGCACATTGTACTGAGGAATCTGACGGCCCTGGGCAGATGGAGCGGTGATGTCATCGCGCTTTTCCATTTCTACTTCCTATGAACATTTGCCTTATTCTTACATCCCAGCTCTTTCTCGACATGTTTTAGACTAGAAACATTTTTCTTTTTTGGGGCGCAGAGAAGGAATCACTTCTTTTTGATTTGAGACAAGATCTGGCAAGTGAGCTCTTGTTGCTAGTGAAAGAAAAAGCCTTAAAAAAATTAACACAGAATCTGTGTTTAGCAAAGTGATTTGCATAAGCTGTACACTTGGTTCTTAGAGTTGGAACAGTTCTAACCTATGACAAATTCCTCTGTCTGGGCTGTCTTCCAAAATCATTTTCATCTACCCTGGCAAAAGAACTGAAGTCTGCGTTCTGCACTAATTAACGGTCTTCAGGAGAAGGGCCCCAGTTGAAATGCTGACACACTTTGTACACGCTTTATTTGTGAAAGGGGATACTGAACCCATTTGATGGCGCCTCCTGCTCTGTCATGCTGTGCAAAATTTTAAGTGGGGAAACAAAATGAGTACAGTTATGTCTTGTTAAGATTCTGAGTCACTAAAACACTAGTTTTCCCCATTAAAAAGTATGATATTGGGATTTTTTTAATCCCTGAATTACATTAATAAGCAGTAAAAAGAATAAAACTATGGCAGTTCCTCAGTGAACTGACATTCACAATTTTTTATGAAGTATTACGGCTTAACGCAGCTAAGTCTCTTTCTCCCCAAATGTCTTCATTTTGGAAACAGCAGAATATAGACCCAATGTCCCTTTTACCTAAAACTGGCAAATGCTGAAAAAGGAAAGCAGGGAGAAGAGCTGTCCTGATAGCTCTGTGGAGTTCTTCCAGCAGGTCTACTCAGTTCTGTGAGCAAGCTTTCCCTATAGATCCATGAAAGGGTTCCTAATTTACAGGCACCCAAAGCATTCAGTGGAATTCAGGGCCCTTGACTGACCAAGGCACCCAGGAAATGACACATGTGGTAAGTCAGGCATACCAAAATGTGGCATCCCAAAAAACTAAGGGAGACACCTATATAGTCACCAATACATAGGAGATGGCATAATATTGGTCTTCTATAGGAGAACATCCATCCCTGTTTGGGCTTCCCACCAATGAGCTCTCTTCTGGAGCTTTGTGTTTGAGCCTCCTGCTTGCAAGGTACAGCCTTCTACAGGACGAACAGCATACGCCAGGTTCAAATTCAGTCCCTGCTCTGTCTGCTACAATTACTGCCTTTGAGCTGAAAGTTCAATGACAGCGCTATCTGTGGAAGGGAGGCTGTCTTTGTCTCTTCTTCTGACGTTGTTGACCGGAAGATTTGCCATCTGCTTTGGAGATATGAATGCACACGTGCTTGGGCTGAAGAGGGATCTGACCCTAGATGTTAACTATTTCACCTAAATGCCCAGCATGAAGCAAGGAAAGAAACTCCTTTTCTGGCTTCTGCATGTGGAGCCTCACCTAGGAAGTGTGCTCTGAAAATATTGATTAGACTCAACTGTGCAGCTGAAGTACACGGAGGGCTCCTGTGGAGACTAATGGAGCTTAACTAGGGTTCAATGCACTCACCCTGGTCAGGGAAAGGACTGAAGTACATCTATCCAGCAGCAGATGTTCAGATGCTTAGTGACCTGTGGGAAAACACTTGGTAGAGGAAAGAGCATTTAGGCAGCTGCATGGTGTTTGAGGAATTTAAGGAATCCCAGTGCATGTCGTAGGCTTTTCTCCTTGCTCCTTTGCGATGAGTGCAAAAAAAGAAAAAAAAAGAGAGAGCAGGAGGATTTTCCTCCTCAGGCTTTGCCTTTCTTGCCTGCTGCAGCGCTCCGTAAACCATTACATTGTGAAGCAGGAATGCACTGATTCTGTAGTCACTGAGACAGATCCAGGGTTTTTGCTAGCAAATAAACTAGCAAACATAATCAACATTCTTTGTGAATCCTCATGGTTGCCTTAGGAGTAGGAATTTCAAGTCTATTTTCTATAAACCTTAAATGCGAAGTTTCCGCAAGCACAAATGCTCCAATATTTTCCCTTCTTCTTGGGTACAGAGGACAATTCTGTCTTGTTTTTGTCCCTAAAAGTATTGACTGTGCTAAACACTAGGCACGTGCTTTCAAAAGAAAAGCACCATGAATGCTTGCATGTCCCTGTATTATCAGCCACGTGCTCCATCACTGGGAGACAAACGGTCCACTGAAATGCGGCTGGCCTTGACGTTCCACATACCAAGCAGATGCAAGCAGAATGCCATAGGGAAATAAGAAACACATTGTATGTGATTTAAAAGGCTTACAGCTATGGAATATCCTTCTGAAAGCCTAATGAATATCTCCAACACATACGCAATCGAAATACAAAACGCACCCTGCATCAGAATACAAAACCACGGAACTGGAGATAATCTCTGAAGAGACCCACAAAATAAATCTACTTACAGCAGCACCTATAATCATACAACCCCAGCATTTGGCTTGTCAAAATGTCTCCAAGCTCAGGATTTTCTGTGGAGAGGAAACTGTCCACGGAGATTCTTTCTTAACTTTATGCCTTCTGTTTGCCACTCAAATAAGCTTGTGTGCTGGGTTTGGCATTTTTCATCCTTTTGCTTTCTTAGATGTTAATACAGCCCAGACTGATTTTGACAAAGTTACTGATTATTAATTCAGCTTTCTTTCCACAGGGCTGGAAAAGGACTATTTAAACAAGACAGGCTTTTTGGTTGTTTTTTTTTTAATCTGGTGACTGTTGAAGTGATAATACCCTATATTTAGATTCCATGAGGAGAATATTTAGGAAAAAGGAGGAGTAACAGTGGAAAATCTCTCAGAATTTGTTTTATAGAGGTGCTTCTCTGCATGGATCTCCCTGGTTGTTTCACATATGAGTCCTTGGAAGTGCACCTGCAGAGTTTCCACCAAAAGCTGAGGTGGCAAATGTGACAAAGGAAAGGTGAAAGAGGTTAAGAAGATAATTTCAACCCTCACTCTCGAAGGCAAACAAAACTCTGAAGCATTTTTTTTCTCTAGAAATGTGTTAATTCCTGAGTTTTCCCAGTTGCTGTAGTAAGTGGAGGAATGGCTGGTGTTACAGCTGTACTGTGAGGTGAGAAGCAGAGTTAAGCAGGCAAGGCTCAGTGACTTTCTATCCAGAAGACTGGTTGTAACAAGGGCTCAGAGTGTCTAGTCTGTGGTTAAGCCAGCTGAACGTAAGGTATGGAAATGGCATAGGCTGTGTTTCTCCTTACTGCTGTGCCATAAGCCTTACATAAAGGAGCTGTGACACAGCTTAAGGAGCAGAAAGTATTCAGACTCTCCTCCTCCAGAGAGTGCTAAAAGCTTATTAGCTTGCTCGAAGAGCAGTGGGCAAGTTTGGCTTTGAGAACAGGATCAGCCTTGCTCATACAGTGCACCAAGTGTATCAAGGCTTTGGAGCAAAAGCAGACAGAGCACAGAACTTTTATAGGCAAATCCCAGGAGATGTCTCAACTCTGAGGACAAGGTTCCGGGGAAAGGTGTGGGAAGACAAAACCGTACGATAATAATGCAGAAACTTAACATTCACCAGGTTGATTCTGTATGGACAGATGATCGAGACTGCTAGGAACAAAATACATACTTTCACACACAAAAAGAGGAAGAAAACTAACAGATATAAAAGACAGGAACTAGGCTGAGACTCAGGAGACCAAGCGGAGAGACTTCAGCACTAATTTCTGCTCTGTCACTGACCTAATGCAGGACCTTGGGAAACTCATTCTGCTTCTCTTTTCTTGCCCACTCATAGTACAAACTCTTCAGGGCTGGGACTGTCCCTTGCTATATATTCAAACTGTACAATGGCCTGTTGGTGCTACTGTAATTGAAATAGCGATATGTAAATAAATAGATTATAGCAACCAAATCTGTGGAAGAGACAAGACGGGAGTGAAAAAACATGGAGGAGCAGAAAAGATAGAGAAGAAGAATGGCCTGAAAGGAAGAAAGTGAGAAAAGGGTAAAAAGGAATGATAGAAGAGAAATTGAACACAGACAGTGTTCATTCTGTGATCAGCTGATGCGTGCAGTTTCCAACTGTCCAGAGATTTGGAAATGGCTCAGAGAAAAGGAAAGCAAAGCTTTCCTTTGACCCCAGTAAGAGAACTAGTGCTAAGACTATTCTGGCCTTCGACATCTATCTGCCAGCCCTGGCTGCCTGTTTGTGAACTCCTAAAATGCATTTAGTAATTTGAACTTGTAGGGCACTTGGTTAAAGGCAGTGGAACCTCTCTTTAAAGACCCAGCACAACTCTATCCCCAGCACAGCATTATGCCAACATTTATTAGTCCTCCAGGGGTCATCTTTGACCTGTGCTAATGTAATTCTGCTAAAACCTTGTGGCTTTCTGGGGCCTGAGTGTTTTCAGCAACACACTGGTGTGAAATATTTATGGATTAAGACAAAATTAAAATACAATTTTCAGGCATTTTAGAGGAAGTCTTTAGCTTTACTTGTGGCTAAGTGATTGACTCTAAGAGGTCACAAGCAACAGCTAAGGGGCTCAGAATATTGTTGTAGAAGGTGAAGTCTATGAGACGGCCCAAGCTAGTGCTTTTTAAAGTCAATGGAAAGATTTTTCTGTCTCTCTGAGTGTTGAATCAGTCTGCGAGAGACTGGATGAGATCCAATTGAGGCCCATAGTTACCAGAAGTTGCTACCAACCAATGGCTACTCAGTAAGTCACATTAAGAGAAAAGATGGTTGCAGTAAGGTGCTCAGTGACCAGAAATAGCTTTCATTCTTCATAATGGTCTGGGATCAGAAGACCAGGAAGGAAAGAGCATGAAGGCAATAATAATGAATTTATCAGTCCACGCCTGTCTCCCACTGAGGAAGAATAGTCTGGAAGAATAGTGAGGTGAATGTAAACCCTATTCTGTTTCCCAGAGTTATCTGGTCCAGAGGGCTGCAGGCTGAAGTCACTGTGCCTGTCAGGCTGACTCCCTTTACCAGCAATGAACTTCTGCTTTAAAATAAAAATAAAAATCTGGCTTTGCATGGCTCTTAGCTAGTTTGCTGTGCTGCTAAACTTTTTTAAATGGCAAGTCAAGGTGTTTCCTTGAGAAATCTGGAATTCTCTTTTGTTGTGAACCACTGTCAGGATGAACCTGGAAAACAAAACAAAACAAAAAAGTAATAATGAAACTGCTAAGGAATGAGTAATGTTCCTTTCTTTCACTCTCACTGAAAATTACTGTGAAGCATATCTTTAAGGGCGTGTGGATTTCAGGTCAACTTGAAAGAAGACACTAGAATCAAAACTGGTTAAGATGAAGGATCAAAGCGGTGATTATTCAGCCATTGCAAGTCTTTTAGGGGAAAGTTAAACTAAACACTGTGACATTTTTTCTCTTGGTAAGGTTGGTTAATAGAGTAGGACAGAATACACTGCCTAGAGAAAACAGAATATTTTTAATTTTGGAGACTTTTAAGCAGATGTCAGGCAAATGTTTGCTAGGAACAATTTAGGTAGCACTGATGCTATGGTGGAGCAGGGGAATAGACCAGGTCTCCTGTAAATTATCTTCTTTGATTCTGTGCCTACAAACAGAAAGGAGAGTTAGCCAAGAACATGCTAAATTTGGAAAGGTGTGCAGTAATGTTTTAAATCCATTTATATATAAACTAAAGTTTAAGAAAATATACATATGAGATGAAGAACTGCAAATGAAAGATGACAGAGGAATAACACACAGGCATTTGAAATGTGGGCTGAAAATAAAACAGGATTCAGCTTGGAAAATGCATGCTAACATACTTGGGGAAATATAATCTGAAATAATATCCTCAGTGGGAAGGCAAAACCTGGAAATCATTTATGTTACAAAGGAGTCTTCTGGCTGATTGAGGACAGCGAATTAGATTGATGTGTTTAAAGCACCACTGTAATGGCTGGAGCTCAGCTGGGACTTTCAAATTCAGGTTTGCTGCTGCTGCAACCGAGGCACACAAATAAATCCCCTAGCACTCACAGTAACAGTCTACCAGCTGATTTATATCTCCATTGAAAATTTGGCTGGAAGTGTTTAGAAACTCATGCCATTTTACAATGCGAGGTTAAACTGACCACCCGTCCTGGGAAATACCTTTGGTGCTGAGTCCCTGAAGCTTCACCTGGAGACCAACAGCCAGCTCTGGAGATGTGGCCTGGTGATGACCTGGCTGCATACTGTTTTCTAACAGAGCAAGTAAGGTAACAGACACTCTTCCAGCAGTGTGAGCGAGGTCTTGATTCACTGACATTAATAAATGTTCAAATTCCTCTTGCTGGCTTCTGTGGACACAGAATTGTACCAATACTAGTTAGGTAAAATTTCTGAGATTAGCTAGAACAAAAAACTTGACAAGTAGGTGGGGAAGAATTCAGGTAATGAAATAAATCATAGAAAGCAACATGAAATACTCGTAAAATACCCATGAACACGGATATTGAGAATCTCTTAGTTTTTTAATTTTTGCACATTATTAGACATAGTCTCTTTTATCTGCCTTGGCTGCCAGGTATATTTCCTACCTGTCTGTTTACAATGACATCTAAAGTCGTTGAGGAAAAATTCCTTCCCCACCTGATAAGAGCAATTAATTAAAATTCCAAACCCTTGCTTATACAAGGAAATTTAAAATGTGTGTAGACAGAGATGACAGAAATACTACACCCCACCCAGTGTACTATTGGCAGCACCTTTTTACCTAGTTACAGAGAAAACCAACATATTCACTTCAGAGACTTTTATTTCTTCAGAGTCCAGGAGCAATAATTTTGTTTTAGATGTTTTCTTTAACACAAAGTTTTCCATTCTGTCAGTGGCACACTCAGCAGCTCCTGCCATAAATACAAGTCCAAGCACAGTACGACTTCATGAAAGACCTTACATCAGCTGATGGCAGCACTGGGAAAGTCTGTGCTTGCTCTGCGTGAGATCTACAGACTCCCACAGTGAACCTACTTGCACTTACACATATGAGTTAGATGTCCCATTACCAGATATAAAAATTAGCTTGGTTCCCTTTGCCTCCAATACTCACTTTGTGATTGTCATGTCCTTTTCTAACTATTCCAGTTGGATGTTCCCGCAGGCCCTTGACAGCTCTTACTTGTCCACTTGGAAGCAAACAGAAGTTAATGTGCCCAAAGAAACTAACATACAATCTGAGAAGTCTGTCCCCTAGCTCTTTTAAGATGAGAGCCACCGAGTAATTCTTCCACTTCTCCCTGCTCTTGTTATTATTTCTCCATTCAAAGCAAGCTTTAATTAGACCTCCCTGTTTTAACTACATCATGCACTGAAATGAGATCATTGCTATACTCTGGCAAATGAGGTTGATCTGTGTGGTCCTCCAGCTGTGCAGTGTACTTTACTCCATGAAACTTTTCCTGTTCACTCTGAAAGGAATTTTGTTATCTGATATTTTTTCTTTCTATCACTGTGTCTTATGAACACACAGAAAGGGTCTGATGTCGGGCTTCACCAGCTTAAGCACAGAGAAGCTGTGTTGGACAAAATCATTTCCCGAGTTCATTGTGCAGGCTCCTCTCTAAGGGCCTTCAGTGGTGGAAAATACAGCTTGACTACTGGCACAAGCCATGCCAGCTTCCTGCTGAGAAATACTGGACTGGCAAATCTGTCGATGTGGGGAGCTGAGCCACCTGGGAAGATACAGCGCAGGTCACCCAAGACTCCCGCTGTCTCTCCACTGTGGTCCTAGTTCTGTCACAGGAACCCTTTAGGGTGCAGAGGGTCAGTGTATCTACCAAACTCAACTGAGTCATTCTGGATTTAATGCTGGCACAAACATGATCAAACTTGGGCAAAAATGCATTCAATAGGCTACGAGAAGGAACAGAAATGTGCCAGTTCTCAATTCACTGACCTTCTTTGTAACTTTTACATATATCTACCGGCTATGTAAGTGTTCGTAAAGTAACACAAATGACTGGCAGGATCAGCTATGAGGTTATAAAGCCAGGTATGAGTTATAAAGCCTGAGGAAGAGCAGCGACTACTTACTGGTATTTACGTCTGTTATTTTAGTTACGCCTTCTAGTACATTTCTAAATACATTTCCTTCTTGCTTTAATATTTAAAGATTTCTTGCACAAGCAATGTTAAAAGTTTCTTGGAATAGATTTACTGTTGAAGGAACAATCTTACGGGGGTGTACAACTAAGTACAACCCTTGCACTTAGTTAAGTCAGGCCTTAATATATTTCCCCACAGCCTCTTTGCCTCCATATAATAGTGTACTGAAAGCAAGCACATGTAGAGGAATTTCTTGCGGAGCAGAGGCGCGGTATTACTTTAAAAACGTGGACAACCCAGCTTAGGCCTAAACAAAGGCTCTGTCCTTGAAACTGCCTTGGAACACGGGGAGGAGGAGGTTTTATCTGTTTTGTGAGAGCTTTGCGAGATGCTTGGCTGGAGGTGCTGGGCCCGGGGGGAGAAGGGGGGGCGATAGCCGCTTGCATAGTGGAATGGCACTACCCAATAAAACGCTGGTGCGTGTAAACCTGTAACTGACCAACTCTGTTAAGGGGCAGGCGCGGGGACACTGCTGAACTGTATATATTGAGCTGTCTGGAGCAATAAAGAAGGACGATCTGTAGCCATATTGGTGTGATGATTGTTATCTTGGCCGGCTCTCCGAAGGGACCCTCTTCAAGCACATCTCACCTGATCTTCACTGTCACTCTTTGGTCTCTTTTGGTGCTGTTTTCCTGGCTTCTGCTTTCCACTGCATATTTGTATTTCAGGTTTTCTTTATAGTTGCCTTGCATTTTTCTAAATTCTGTTTATCCTGATACAATAAACTATATTATAAATACTATATTATTCTGTCTCTCCTAATACTATATGCAATCTCTCCTTACTCTATAAACTTATTTTTTTCTGGGTCACATTTTATGCCCTCAGTAGTAATTTTTGTGATTTTTTTACCGGTGTTAACTAAAGATTTCAATAATTTCACATTATATAAAATCACTCTTAACCTCCAGTCCCTAAATTTGTGTTACGAAATGGATCTCTCTGATTTTTCTCCTGTCACTACGCAGATTTCTAAAGAACAGATTATACATGACAGAACAAAAAAGTCTTGGTTGTTTAGACGCCAGTCTCAAATTCGCAAATGTCTTCAAGTGGATAAAAACTGAATCTGAGGAATGCTAAAACTACAGCACTTGCTGGGGGACACGGACAGGCTGAAGTGCATGAGCGACAGGCTGGTTTGCCTCAAACCCTGAGTTGCTCCAGAGAGCAAAGAACTTGCCTTTCCTTGGATGCTCTCACTTTCTCATTCCATTCAAAGGCAGTTATCTAACAAATGGAGGGAGAATCAAGCTTTATTGCATTCAGTGTGCACAGAGGAGAAACAAACCTGCTAACAACTCAGTATCTCCTGGGCTTGACTCCAAGCACAGTCAAAACTTGAGGTAAAGAGCTTTTGTCCCTCTGCACTGGGCCAAACTCTGCCTGAAGGAAGATCCTCAGGAAGGACAGGAACTCTATGCTGGAGGCAGCCAAGAAGAGAACACAAAATTTTCTTCAAGGGGACTGGCAATCAGTAGTTCTTGTGACAGACATTTTTTCAGACAGATTTCCCCATCTATTTTGCATGCTTTTTTAATTCATACACTTGCCAAGCAGAAGCAGTACTGTTACTATCAGCTCCTACAAACCACTGGTGTATAAATGAATCTGAGATGATGGAGTTCTGCTAAGTGCTTGGCCGACATGAGCATGCTGTGCTTTGCTGGCCCAGCATTGTGCTGCTGGTGAGGACACAACAGTCAATGGCCTTGCTCACAAGTTATTAAGCAGACGGTTCACGACTGGCAAGTGAACAGTGTTGTCTACAGCTTCACCAGACTGCCTTTTCTTCTTGTATTTCATAGAATCACAGAATCATAAAGGTTGGAAAGGACCTTTAAGATCATTGAGTCCAACCTACAGCCCTACACCTACATCCTAACACTAAATCATCTCCTAAAGTGCCACATCCAACCATTTCTTAAACACGTCCAGGGATGGTAACTACAATACCTCTCTCAGCAACCCATTCCAGTGCCTCACCACCCTTTTGGTCCTCCTGGTGCAACTTGAACCCATTACCTCTTGTCCTGTCACTATTCACTAGGGAGAAGAGGCCAACACCCGTCTCACTACAGCTGCCTTTCAGGGAGTTGTAGAGAATGATGAGGCCTCCCCTCAGCCTCATCTTCTCCAGGCTGCACAGCCCCAGCTCCCTAAGCCTCTCGTCATAAGACTTACCCTCTAGTCCCCTAATCATTCTGGTTGCCCTTCTCTGTACCTTCTTCAGCACCTCAATGTCCTTCCTGTACTGGGGAGCCCAGAACTGCTCACAGCACTCGAGGTGCGGCCTCACCAGTGCCGAGTACAGGGGCACAGTCACTGCTCTGCTCTGATCCTACTGGCCACACTATTCCTAATACAAGCCAGGATGCCATTGGCCTTCTTGGCCGCCTGGGCACGCTGCTGGCTCATCTTCAGCTGGCTATCTATCATCACGCCCAGGTCCCCCTCTGCCTGGCAGCTCTCCAGCCACTCCTCCCCAAGCCTGTAGTGCTGCTGGGAGTTGTTGTGGCCAAGGTGCAGGATCCGGCATTTGGCCTGATTGAATTCATGCAACTGGCCTTGGCCCAGTGATCCAGCCTGTCCAAATCTCTCTGAAGAGCCTCTCTACCTTCCAGCAGATCGACACCTCCTCCCAGTTTTGTGTCATCTGCAAACTTACTAAGGGTGCACTCCATTCCCTCATCCAGGTCATTGATAAAGATGTTAAACAGGAGTTTTAAGTCTCAGCACTGAGCCCTGGGGGACACCACTCTTGACTGGCCACTAGCTGGATTTAACTCCATTGACCACAACTCTTTGTACCCGGCTATCCAACCAGTTCCTAATCCAAGCAAGATTATGCCCATCCAGGCCATGGGCAGCCAGCTTTTCTAGGAGAATGCTGTGGGAAACTGTCAAATGCCTTGCTAAAGTCAAGGTAGACAACATCCATAGCCTTTCCCTCATCCACTAAGCAGGTCACCCTGTCATAGAAGGAGATCAGATTAGTCAAACAGGACCTGCCCTTCACCACTGCCTGTAAAAATTCTCTTACTTTGTATCTCATTTCCACTGCTGCTGCTGACAATTTCTGAAGCTGCAGAAACCCAGAAACACAACAGAAGTGTGTTACACACCAGAAGCGATACTGAAGTGTGATACAGCAGATATACTGATAAGGTCAGTTATTTTAAAGAACTGAAGAGACTATGCACATGCATGTGTCTGTGTGTGTGAGGGAGCATGATGTATCAGATGTATCTCAGTCCTCTACTTCCATCCCACTGTTGGAAGCTTACATTCTCCATGGCTGGATTCTCTAAGAGGCTGTCAAATGGCATGATTACCAGCAGCGAAGAGCTGCTGTCTGCTAGGCCGTTAGTGAAGGGGAGAAGATTTCAAACACAACTCAGTTGAAAGAAATGCAATAAATTCAAAGTGAAAATTAATTTGGGATTTTGAATTATTTGTGTACTCAGAATCCACAGCAATTCAATAACATGGGTAAAAGTGCTTGTGAACAACTCATAATGTTTATAATGGTAAATATTTATTTATTAAATGGCATTGCCATTAGAATGTTTCTGAATTGAATCATCTTAATCTACACAATAAATGTTGAAAGCAAATGTATTTTTTAACTTCAAAATTAGACCCACTGAATTTGCGGGAAATACAGCACATAAGATAATTTTGCACCACCTTTGTGCTGAGCTAAAGGTACGTATTTTTTTCTGTAAATCTTTACCTCCTGTTTGTTTACTATTTTGTAACAAGACAGTAGATCATCCAACAAGTAGAGCGCAAGCACGTCTGCCTGAGAGGCAATCATCCATTGCAGGAGGGCTCAGGGCTGTTAGACATATTTTCAGAAGGATTCTAATTCACCACTACCACCCTGTGTCCTGATAGAGCACCTTTATTGGATCCAGCGACAGAGTCAATATTTTCCATGCCCTTAGAGCCTGCTGATCTTCCCTGCTCCCCGACTCTGTCAGAAGTGACTCAGGATTGCTGTATTTAACTACCATAAGACACAGCTTTAGCACTGTATCCACCAGAGTGCCAATAAATTGTGCACTGCTACTGTCTTTTCTGCTCAGATCAAGTTGACCACTAACTGCTTTAGTTCAGATATGGTCTCTTCACAGGATTGCTCAGTGCCAGAAAGGCCAATATGTCCCTTTGTGGTTTTGCCAGTATTTTGCTTTGTGTCATCACCAATTGGATTTCCAGGTTGACCTTCTACTTGGCAAAACAACCAAACTTTTTTATTTTTGTCTATTAACTTCCAGATTAGTATTAACACAGCACTGGGCACGTCATTTTCAGGCTTCTGCCTTTCAATGTCTGACTTGTGTGAACATGGGTCTTCAGCTTCTTTTGATGGATCACGACATTTTTCTGAAAATGTTAGGAAGGTGGGATCCTGTATATCAACACAAAGGCAATGAGACCTGCTTTGCTGGTATTGCCACTTTCTGTTGCTTTCTTGTCGGTGCTATTCTGATAGATTAAATGACAATCTGCGGGCAACAATGCAATCACAATCAAGCCCAGGAATCTGGTAACATTTTGGCTGAATCCCAAATTTCTGAACTCCAGAGCATGTTCTTTGGTGATCTTATTTCAGCTCCCTTCTCTGTTGTGATTTTGAGCACTAGATGTATCTGGTTTGGTTTTCATGCCAGAGAGTAAACCCTTGCTTAATAATGTGGTTCCCCACTGGATCTGCGCAGGTCATTTCTTTTTCTTTTGGCCATGTTTCAGACCTTGTTGCTGTAGACCTCAGTTCTGAGCCTTTGCATCTGTTCTTGAACCTGCCTTCACAGAGGCATAAGCTGGATGTTGTCAGCTCCAGGTTTTCACACTATCAAAGTCAAATGAAAATGATTCAGCATTGCTTGTACAATTTCTGCAGTCTTACGACTGCCTAGGGTGAAGAAGTAAAATCTGAATTAGTCAAGAGCTTGCCTGCTGTGTCATGTAAGATTTTCACACAGGACTCTATTAAGCATGAAACCATGGTTTTAGAGAGTTCTTCAGTAATAGGTTTTCAGCAAAATACAAGCTACATTTGAGTAATTTGTCTGATTTTCCTTGGTCTTCATAACTGACACCATCATGACTGAAAATACATTGTTTGCATAAGTTAGTATCTCTTTGCTTAAACTATTTGCAAATTAATCTTAGCCAAAATGTTTTTGTGATGGCATTTATCCTTCTCCTATCCTCGTCTACTGGAAAAGCTAATTTCTAATTGAAGTCTGGTTTATTTCTTTATAAAAAAGTGTCTTCTTGGAAGGTGGACTCTCTTCATATTTAGTTTCTTTCGTATTGACATGAGTAACATTTGCTGATGGATTATTTTTATCTTTATTTGTACTCAGTTCAGCAGATTTATGATTAGGCTTTCCAAGAAAAGCAAAACATGGGTCAGGGCCATATGACTTTTCATTAATCTCTTCATCTGCCATTGCAATGACAAGGTTAGAGAATAAGTCAGCATAAGAGGAACCCTCTTCTAACTCTCATTTGCCTTCAAGTAGTGGCCTCATTCTCTGTGCACTTTGGCTCCTTCGAATTTGGAGTGGTTTTAATTTTCAAGTGAAAATCTCGTAGCATCCACACCAGTATGTTCACCGTAGACACTGAATACTCCTGATTAAATACTGCACTGTTGGAAGCTTTGCCCCTCAGCAGATGGTTGTCTTGAATTTCCATCACCCTTATGCTTTTCAGTGCATCAGCAATGTCGAATACACACCTTTCAGGCTGTATTTGAAACCACCTCAAGACTTTGAGTCAATCGGATTCCTGAATCGGTCTCAGGAATAAAAAAAAATGGAAATTCATAACAATTCCTTATCCACACTTTTGCCCCTCGGCACAAAGGTTCTTTCCATGTTAAGAAGCTGTGTGTGAGTAGCAGGTGAAATTTTGATTGGTCTTGGCAACTACACAAGAATCAATACGCACACTGATCACAGCCGTATGTAGTCAGTGGTAGCAATTAGCTCCCCCAGTGGCATAAACTATGTGAATACTAATGTGAATAAGGGTTAGGTGGTTTTGTCATCACGCCACTAGAGCTTGTCTTATTCCTTCTGTTGAGGGCTACTGGTGCTCTGTAAGAGATGGTTACTGCCATCTGATAGGCTCTGTCGCACCCTTATTACTGAGGACACGTCTAATTTCACGTTAGATTAAAACCATAGACTCTAAATCACTACTTCTCTGTGATTTGACTTCTTACAATCAGTGTACAGTCAGCCAGCTACTCCAACTGAAGTTTAATAAGGGCAAGTGTAGAGTTTTGCACTTGGGAAAAAATAACCCCATGTGCCAATACAGGTTGGGGACTGCCCTGCTGGAGAGCAGTGCAGGGGAAAGGGACCTGGGGGTTCTAGTGGACAGCAGGATGACCATGAGCCAGCAATGTGCCCTCGTGGCCAAGAAGGCCAATGGCATCCTGGGGTGTATTAGAAGGGGAGTAGCAAGTAGGTCAAGAGAGGTCCTCCTGCCCCTCTACTCTGCCCTGGTGAGGCCACATCTGGAATATTGTGTCCAGTTCTGGGCCCCTCAGTTCAAGAAGGACAGGGAGCTGCTTGAGAGAGTCCAGCGTAGAGCCACAAAGATGGTGAAGGGAGTGGAGCATCTCCCTTATGAGGAAAGGCTGAAGGAGCTGGATCTCTTTAGCTTGGAGAAGAGGAGGCTGAGGGGTGACCTCATTCATGTTTATAAATATGTCAAGGGGGAATGTCAGGAGGACGGAGCCAGGCTCTTTTCAGCGGCGTCCACTGACAAGACAAGGGGCAATGGGTGGAAGCTGGAACACAGGAGGTTCCAGAAAAATATGAGGAAAAACTTTTTTACTGTGAGGGTGACAGAGCACTGGAACAGGCTGCCCAGGGAGGTTGTGGAATCTCCTTCTCTTGAGACATTCAAAACCGGCCTGGACGCGTTCCTGTGCGCTCTATTGTAGGTGATCCTGCTCTGGCAGGGGGGTTGGACTAGATGATCTTTAAGGTCCCTTCCAACCTTTAACATTCTGTGATTCTGTGATTCTGTGATCTTTCCAAAGAAAGAAGGTGACACACATTTAAAAAGGAAAGAGTAATGGGAGAAGCTCAGAAGAGTGAGGGCATTTATGGACAAGTATCCCAGAATATTTTGTATTTTCTGAACCAGTCTGGGGACTTGAAACACCCAGTCCTTTTGCCTAGCATTGCTCCTGAGTCAGTATCTGCAGCAAGACTGGTATGAAAAACTGTGTACATGTCAGTATAAACAGTGCAGAGAGTACAAGGAGAAATGTGCGGGTGCAGCACGTGGCTATGTCATGTCCACTCCTTCTTCATTTCAGCAGAAAACACTAATTTTAGCAGCAGAATTTCCTGGGCTCATCCCCTCTAAATGCCTAAAAATGGCTTTGGCATAAGAAGGGTTTGCATCTGGAGAATGTCTTACACGTTTAGTACTGACACAAATGCAAGTTTGTGGCAGACTTCAAAATCATAGGTGTAGAGACAGGTATACTCATCAAGATAAGGATGAGTTTATTTATGCATTTTTAGCCCAGGTAACAATGGAATGGCAGAGACTTGATTTAGCCTGCTAGAATTCAGGATAAGCCATTTTACCAGTGGCACTCTCACCCATGCAGTACTTCCACAGCCACGGCAGAAATATCGTATCACAACTTACAGCTGTGCCAATTCTTGTTGCCTGAAAGTTACATTTTTTTTCAAACTGGCATTAAACAATATTTGGGTCCTTCTGATTGCACTTAAAGGCTTATATCCACGAGCTGGAGCAGTCAGTATGTTTGGCACTCACTTCAGTTGCCACCCGTGTCTTCTCAGTCAGACACCTACCATGCTGTGGCTGTGCCACAAATGATTACCTTCCTCTTTATGTTTCTATCACAGAGTACAGATTTATACACCTACCTGGCTGCTTGAACATTGTAGAATTTTTTATTTACTCTAGCATGCACCAGTGGACGTAGGATAAAGAACTGCGGTCCTTTGCTATGCTCCATTTTATTCTCTCATCTCTCCTCTTTTAGTGACTCCTTTGAAGAGTGTGGTTTCCTTTCACATACCTTACTCAGACTCCACCACCTCTTCTGTCATTTGTGAAAGGTGGCTATATATCACAAGCTGAAATACCAGAGATTATCACAAAGGTTCAGAGGGAAAATAATTATTTGTCCATGGCCTCTTCTTCTTCTTTCTACCTTTTTTCCCCTTACCTGTTATTTCTTCTCTAATTTCTAGTTAGAAATATTCTGCACTTAATTTCTCTTTAAAGCCATTCCAAACAATCCAAAACACAGAGTTTTGAAATTTTTCTCCTATCAATCTTTGTATCAGTATTTGGAAGTTAAACAAAACCCATTCTGTTAAACTCAGGGCATGTGGCTGCATGAATTTGAAGAGATTGAAAATTAGTACTGTGTCAAAGAAGGTTAAGTCAAAAATTTGGATATGTGATTGCTCCAGCGGGAATGCAGACTGAACTACATAGAAATATTCCCCGTTGACAACCAAGTCCTCATACACAGGAAATGAACCTTTACAGTTCCTCTAAGGAACTAGAGTGCCTTTGATGAGCGATCTGAAAGAGCTAGCCTAGACTTACCCAGGTCTAGCTTCAACTCAAAATGACTTGGTTTGGATCTACACACTAAATCTTAATTCAAATAGTCCTGGCTTGTGCCAAGGATAATGTTATTAAGCACTGAGGAACATGGTCTGAAGAAGTATGCAGTGGTTTACTTTGGCTGATAAGAAACCACATATATATCAGATGCGGAATTCCAACTCTCAGTTTTTCTGCATGTGCTTACCCATTTTACAGTACAAGAAACTGAAGAATTTTGCTTTCCCTTATTTAGACAACAAATTCCTTACTGCAAAGCAGCAGTAACTACTGTATGTAAGCAACTGCAACATTCCTACATTCAAAGGATGACAGTCCTAGAATTAAGCAGCAAGAAGAATCCAAGGTTGTGTTGCAGACATACAAACATTTGGTATTTGGTAGCAGAGAGCATTCCTTTTATTAGCAAACCTAACAATGAAAAGGTGTAAAATTCTTAAAAATATTTAACCAGACACAATCCTCGTTCTTGCTTTCCTGGGTGCTTTTTGTACATGCAGATGCATGTACAAAATAATTAAAAGAAACATATTTCTTACCATCCAATTCTCTTCTGTCTTACCTCCAAGAATATAATGATCCGGTTTACAGAGCTCTCTGGCTCTGCAGTCAGTCAATATTATCAGGTATCAACGAGTAAAAAAATAAAAATTCAAGAATGGCATGGATAGGAAAAGGAAAGAAGTGTTTGGAGTATGTAGTGAATCATGGAAATACAAGGTTTTCAATTTTTCACCAGAGAATGTAGTTTCGTCGCCTTATATTTTATTTGCATTTATGGACAAACTCACATGCTGAAACTGGGACTTTTCTGTGTAAACAATGGTCTTCCAAAAATCTGTCTGAATGAAAATACAAGTATCAAAAATAAAAGAAGCTTTTGGAGGCTGAGCTTGCAATGTTTTAAATTCATGCAAGTGAGTATATTACACACAAATTTCTAAAGGAGTAGAAAGTTGTAATTTAATGCCTTAGCTCCAGAAAATGCCGCTTGCCTCTTCTGGAGATGAGCTCTATTTAAATAAAGTTTTAGAAATAACGTACCTTTTTGTTCCTGCAACAGGCTGAAAGATTGTGATTTTCCTCAGCATTTCAAAGAAAAACTCATGTAGGTAGGCACATATAATTCGAGTCAAAGTTGGACGAAAATTGTTTTTAAGATATCTTTGTGAATGGCAACATTAGAACCCTATTTTTGCTAATTTTTATCTTTACTGGGGGTGTTGCAATACATTTGAGAACAATAGAAATCAAATGCAGCAATATTACTAGTATTTGGAAAATCCTGTTAGATGCTGAAGTAGCAACTGAGGAGTGTGAAAAAGAGAAACGTGACAAAACAAGAACTTATCAAATTCTCTCTTCTCATTTGCTAGAAAGTGACAGCTAAACTGCAGATAATCTGCTGGCTTTAATCAGCCTCTCATTTAGTCCATGGGCACGAACTTGCTAAAGCAATGTACTCCAGAAGTGCACACTGAGGTACCTACTTATCTGTCACGGGTTAGGGCTGGGCCAGACACTAAACACTGACAGACGCTCTAACCCCCTTTCCAAATGGGAAGGAAATGGGAATGAGGCAGAGAGACTTACGGGTTAGAAAAGAAAACTAAACCAGCTTTAATGAAACAATAATAGAAATAATTATGAAATAATAAAGAACTATATGCAAATATATACAAATCCAATATTGAACCCAGCTTCCCCCCAGTAGCAATCCCCACTGACGTTGCCGAGCAGGTGGCACTGGGGAAGCCCCAGGCTCAGTGACAGAGGGGAGCTGGAGAAAGGGAGCTGGATCCAAGAACTCAGGATTGGAATCAAAAGCAGATCGGACAGAGTCTTCCCTGGATGCCAGACACTGAAGGAAAGAGACGTAAACCCTCATGATCCCTCAGTTTTATACTGAATATGACGTATATGGGATGGAATACTCTCGTTGGTCACCTGTCCTGTCTATTACCGCCTGGAGGTGCAACCTTTTACTTCCTTGTACCCCCTCTTACTACCCAGCAGCCCCAGCGTGGCACACAAGAGCCAGCAGTGGCCTTGGTCACTGTAGGAATAAGTATAAGCAAGAGCCTTTCTGCATCCCAGTCCCAGGCAGTGACTGTAAACATTGAGTGTTACCACTGCCAGTAGCACACACTGTCTGCAAAAACATGCTGCTGACTTCAGAACATGCAGTCTCTTGGACAAGACTGAACTGAGAAGTAAAAATCACTGAAGAGAATTGGTTCTGTTCAGCTCAAACCAGGACACTACCCTCCCAGGTGCATAAGCAGTAGCTCTGATATATGCTGTTTGAAAATCAACTTTTGCAGAGAGAGTACCTGCTTTGTTAATTATTCCGATAAGTCTCTTTGTCGCATGAGTAACTCAAACGCCAACTGCCTTTCATGCTATGTAAAATACTTTTGCCCCAATATCCTATGTTCGTCTTTCTCCAAAGTAATTTTCTGGGTTTTATTTTTTGTTTATTTGGGTTTCCCCCCCCATTTTCTATATAAACTACCCTGATTGCTTTTTCAGTATCATTTTCTCAACCAATTTCCTACCTTACATGAATGTTCCATATTGCTAGATGTGGGATACGATGCTTACAACTCGGATTACAAAATCCTGATAAGGACATCTCAAGAACAGATATGGTACCTGTAATTTTTTTTATTAATTTTCCTTCGGAAAGGACTAATTTTCGAGTTGGCTGTATCCTTTTAAATCGGGAAAAAAAAAAAAAAAAGCTCAATTCAGCCCACTCATTTTATGGTGGGATGAAGCTTACCTTGCTGGAGAGCAAAGGGGACAGAGAAAACCACTTCTGTCCATGCAATTCAGCAAGAGGGTAAATGGGAATGGGAAGCCTCAGAGATGTCTTGCTGTCACTGAACTGAACTGTTAAGTAAGATTAATTCACCTTGCCCTATCCAAAACGTGAATATCTTACCAGATAAGCCAACTGGTGCTGGCTGAGGAACGATTGCTAGAAATTAAGATTTATGGGTTACATACAGCACAAATAGAGGCATTCTGATAATCCTTCAGAGCAATGTTTTACAGAGATCCTGGGTGTGACTGATCACTGAACCCCAACAACGGAAGAAGCCTCCAAAGAGACAGGCAAGGGCAGCGTGCTGCCGGGGCTCAGGGAAAGTGCACAGAGTGACTGACCACAGCTGTTGTGCAGAAAGCTGAACTTCCCTTGACACAAGGGGGACCCGAGGGCAGCCTTTGTTCTACATCAGCTGCCTGAATCAACCAGCTGTAGAGTTGCTCATCCCTGACTTAAACAAAACAGCACAAATATCTTCCTGTGTTAGTCAGACCAGGATGAGGACTGTATACATGAGAAACCTCTTTGAAATAGTTCTAGGCTATTCACTTCTGAGACTTCTTACGATAGCCTCCCTTGTCCCGCACTGGAGCTGGCTTCAAACCAGGTACTACTTCCCAGCAGCAGAGGATCCCCACCACCATGACAGTGAAAGACTCACAATGAGAAACACGTTTGTATTGTGAATCATCTGTCTACTGCAACTGCTACAGCCTGCTAAGTGTAATTTGTACTGGAATTGTGATTTACACACATTGCTGTATCATTCCACTAAATCAACATCCTATGTAACGTGAAATAGTTTCAGGTCAGTAAAACTGGTATTAAACATTAACCTCCTCCCTCAAGTGTGGAATATCTCTAAAAGGACCTACTTAGGATCCTGAACATTGGACTCTAACACTGGGTCAGATGCGCTGAGTGGGATCCAGAGCAGTGCAAGTATCAACTACCCCTTAGCTTGCATCCAAGATCTACTGGAAAGACAAAGGATGTAGGTGCTCACTGTCTGTCCTGGAGTTACCACTGCCACAAAAAGTAGCCACAAATTCACACTGGTGGCATAACAGTGCTGTGGGCACCCCGTTCCCTCTGCACCTTGCTCTGAGTTCTGGGAAATGTGGTTGCTGCATGTCCTCACCTTCCCCTTCCTATGAGACTTCCATCCCAGAGGCCCCACATGCAGGTCTAACGTCCATTTCAGCTGAGGCTGAATTTAATCTGCCATAGTTTTTAGTTTATCTAAGAACAAGCTTTCACTGTCAGCACTAAGATATTTTGTTCCTGTAGGTCTTAACATGAGATGGTCACATCTATTTTCCTCAAAGTTATCTAGTGATGTGTACTATGAGAAAGACAATTTGTGGGGAGGCTGGGACAACTTAGGATACCAGTATTACAAGGACAAAGAAATCAACAGCGGTATTGCACTACCAAGAAACAATTATTATAAACAGGTATTCTAAAAGTTGTAATTCTACATAAATAGATGAAGCTGAAGGACTGGGATATTAACCTAAAAATATGCTACCTATAGGAAATAAAGTTAACCAATAATAATATCATCAATACTTTATTCAATATAGTGCTTTTATTAGTATATTTCCAAGCATTTCACAAAGCAGGCATCATTATTCCACTTTATGGATGGGTAAGCTGAGGTGCGGCAATGTGACACGACTTCTACATGTCACAGAGCAGCAAAATTGGGAATGCACCCTCGGTGTCCTGAGTGTTAACAGTGTGCTTGATCCACTGGCGATGCTGTAGTCCCCTTCTGCCATCTACAGTATACAGTCTAGCTTTGTTTAAGGCAAATTTTTAAGTAGCATCACAGGAAACAACCTTTCACGCAAAGATCTCTGCAGCATATACCTGGATTTTTTTTTTTTTTTCACTCAGAAATGGTTTTCATCCCAATTCGTGGGGTGCTTCAATCGCAGCATGAGAAGTTAACACCTTGGAGAAATTACATAATGTCTTAACAAACCAAGCGCTGCTTGGGGAGTTAGCAAATGAAACAGATGCAATATGTCATGAAGTAGATGTGACGCAGCATGTACGGGGCAGACGTACTTCCCACCTTCCACCATGCACCCCTCCAGAGTGCTGGCCTAAGGCACCCAAACACCTTGGCAGAGAAACCCAGCAGAAAAGGAAGAAGAGTTTTCAGAGGAAAGACCGTATGTGCCAGCTGTTCTTCACACACCTCTCAGAAAAGCCACACTAGGGACACGGGAGACTACAGCCTGGGGAAGTCTCAGAAGTGAACAGTCTAGAGAGGTTTCTTAAACGGCTGAAACATCCAGATGATTTCAAAGGATGGAAAAGCCAGAAAGGAATTGAAGTCTCCAGGCATTAATCCATACTCTTATTTATCCCTTGCACGCACCGAATATTCTGAGGCATTGACTGGGCTTTCCTACCTCAGCAGCACCAGTGGGTTTGTTGGGCCCACGCAGCTTTCAGAAGACATTTTTACAACTAAGCTGTTTGGTCATTCTCATCAGGCAGGCTCTTTGGTTTCCTGCTTATCTTGCTCCAGCCAGAAAGCAGAGTGACATCAGTATTTCCATAACAACAGTAAGGCCACTGGGAGACCAAGGATACAGGGTTGTGGGGAAACTGAGGCATGCCACTCATACCTGCCAGCCCTTCAAGTCAGCTTTTGCAACCAGTCTGCTGTTCCCCAAGGTGGGAGAGCTGAGAGATGCCAGAAACACTCAACATGGGACTCATAATAAATCCTCACACATTTTAGGTGATTAGTGGCCCTGAGGGTGCTTTTAGATATTTGGCTCTAACTTCCCTGGGATTCAAATACAGTGAGATAGTCCTTAATCAGCAATATGATGTTCCAAATTGGTTTTAAAATCCAATTCAGCTCCCTGTAAATTGCAAATTTAACTTAATTAACTTGTAATTGGTGCTGTAAAGAGTCGGATGTGTCCATTATCTTACTGCTTTTTTTATCATTACATCACCCTAGGACATAAGCATCTCTGGTCAACTAGAACAGCTTATCCTTACAATGGCACTGTTGAAATAAGAAAATATTCTTTCAAAATTAGAGAGTGGAAACCACAGAGTTCTGGTTCATGTCTCCCAAAATCAGAAGGTTGCAAGCCTGAAGCAGAAGACAGACCTCCTAACTTACAGCCCTTTGTCTTAGCCTTAATTCGTCCTTCTCCTTTTAGTCCAAGCCTAGAATTTGTTATAAAATCACTTCCCATAGACATTTATGTCACTATACAGAACAACTAAAGGTCAAGTTCCCACAGCAAAAGGCTCTGATTTGAATCAAGTTGTGTCTGCAAGACACAGAAATTGGATAGACACTTTCACAGAGCTGTGCACCATTCCTGAAACTAGGCTGGGTACCCAGTTCTGCTTGGTAAATTTGCAACGCGCTCCATGAGCATCCATTACATTTTTTGATTACATGTGTTGATTTTTTTTGTACTGTACCTAAACACAACAGTATAAACTGGATTCCCTGAAGGCATTGAGGCAGTCTGTGCCGCTCAGAAAAGCTGTGATGAGATCAGGCATTAGGAAGGCAGAGAGAGCAGTGGCGGGTAGGTAGTTTGGGGGTGGGAGGTGGAGGGAGCCTGATGCTGTGGTTCCCAGCTACCAGCAAAAAGATGAACACGTTTAGTTCGGTGTGCATCTGGCTTACAAGTCAAAGAAAAAATGTGTGTTATGGTTGAGAAGTGGAGATGGCTGGAATCCACAGAGCATCCAGATTTTTGCCTCAAACCCCAAATCACCTGCTATGCCCCAGCTCTGGCAGAACTGCCTTTTGGATTTGCGTCAGAACAGAAGTTGAGTTACAATCGCGTATATTGGAATCCATCCAAATCGGCAGAAATATTCCCTGACTGTTCAGCCTTTGACTGTGCTGATGTTTTTAAAACTTTCTGGTGAATATGAGCACCAGCTACAGTGGTGTAAGCCAGGTTACAAAAGAATGGCCATTTGTATTCAACGCAGAGTAAAAAGCAATGGGAACCCATGGGAAAAACGAGGCTATAATAGTGCGAGTGGCAGATTTAGAGTGCCCTGTGTGCGATCACGATGCAACACTCGAAGCAGCGCTTGCTTAGGGGGAAAAAGCCTCAGCGAAACACTGAAGACCTGGGGTGATGGAGTGAGGAATTTTAGAGTGGTTGCACGTCTGTAACCATAAAATTGTTTAACCCCCATTTATTGCTAATTTAACAAGGCCAGGTAACTCAAGGCCTAAGGAATGAGTTACGGAAAATGTTTTCTGTCGGTCCAGCTCAGTAGTGACCAAAGTTACTGCCATTTAATGGCTGGACTTGGCTTGTTTCCCACCAGACCAGCGCTTGGAAGTGGGACCACAGACTTGTGGAACAGCAGTTCCGCTACAGAGATTAGCAAACATTTAAGCTTGAGGTTTTTCTTGCACCTACAAGAGCTGGGGGTCATCCTCCCGCCGAAATTCCTCTCTCGGGGGCTTCTAAACTTCCGTCTCACGCCCCTCCAGCGCTGAGCCTACGGCCTCAGGGCGCCCTTCCCCGCTCGGGCCCAGACCGCTCACCGCAACCCCGCCAAGAGGCTCAGCGCCCGCCCTCCCCGTCCTGCCACGGTCCGGCCTGCCTCCGCACCACCGGTTCGGCACCGGTTCCGCCGCGGGGGGCTACGATCTGCCGGCGTCTCCGTTCAGCGGCCGGGGCCGGGGCCTGGGCCGGTGGTGTCCCAGCGGGGGCCCCAGTCCCACCGCGTCCCGACAGCCCCCGCCCCGCCCCCGGGAGCAGCCCCGCCCTGCGCCACCTCCCGGCACGGGGAAAGGGGGCGGGGCACAACCGCCGGGCGGCTGCCGCACGTACCGCGACTCCGCCCCGTCCCGCGGGAACGGGGAAGCGGAACGGCCCCCCGTCTACGCGCATGCGCGCTGCAGGGATAAGTCTGCGCAGGCGCACTGCTTGTCCCCCGGTTGCCCTCACGCACGCAGCGCCCTGGGGAGGTTTGACCCTACGCGCGCGCCGTTCGGCGCGGGGGTTTGTGGGTGAAGCAAGATGGCGGCCGTGGCTCGCTGCTACCGGGCGCCCCGCGGCCTTTTGCTGCCAAGGGCAGGTGAGTGTCACCACCGCCCGGGGGCTGGCGCCGCCGCACCGCTGCTCCCCGTGGGGCCGCCTGTGCGCTCCCCGCCCGGGCTTGTAGGGCGCAGTGCTCGCTGCCCGCCCGCGGGCCTCCCGCTCTCACCGCCGCGCCCTCGGAGCGAGGGGAGCTCCCCTAGGAGCTGCGGCTGCGGAGGAGGCGGCCGGAGGAGCTGCGCGCGGCAGAAACGGACGTTTTTTCTGCCTTCCTGCTCTTCAGGGAACTGGGGTTTGTAAGCCCAGAGGGCTCCCTGGGGTTGTCGCAGCCTGCCGGTGTAGCCGTACGGTCGGTTGTCCCATCCCAGCAAGTGAATCGCTACCCTGTAGGCTGTAAGTTTGAGTTCGTACTAAAAGTTTTAGGGGATCTCGGCCATGGTCTGTAAGCATGCTCGGCTACCAAAACTATATTTAAAGCTTGTACCTGGGCCTTTACCACCAGAACAGAACTGCTTGTTAGTGAATTGATTAAGCGTGTGCTCCTCTGTGGAGTGGGAGATGGCAGACAGGTTCTGCTGATTGATAAAGGTGAGAAAAGAACATAGTTTTATTGGAGCAGTGTGTTTTTTCAAGAAAAAAATCGTTCTGCTTTAGTGTTGATATTTGAGCTTTGGTTTAAACTGTTGTGTATAAACTGCTTCAAATGTGGGTTGTAAAAGTAAACTTCCAGTGACAAACAGGTTTGGACTAGTGAAGAAGATAAAAACCTATTGCTGTAAGAAAAAAAATCACTGTGCATATCCTGTGTTACCCAGGAGCAGAGAGTTTAGAGCAGTGCTGTTCTGTCTGGAAATATTAACGTGGACTGTGAAAGCTATATGGTTCTACTAAGTTATGGTGTCTGGAGTTACTAAATGTTGCATTTTGGTAGGGCTTCACACCGTGTGGAAGGTCCTTTAGTGATTGTGAACCAGTGAGGATCTCTAGCTTGCTTGCTTTGAGGCTCATGAGTACCCTTACATCAGAGCTTTTTTAAGTAATGTAGTACTAATTGACCATGTAGCCGTAGATGATGATAACCTGTGACAGATCATGTACAGTTGTGGAGCAAGAGAAGGTACACACCACTAAAGACCTTACAGTTTACGGCAAGTAACAACAGCTGTGTACACAGAAGTGGGAGAACACAGAACAATAATTGGATATTATTTGTTAGTGTGGTAGTGATAGCATCATGAAGAGCCTGTTACCAATAGTTTTTGCAGAAATAATGTGCAAAAAGCAAAGTCGTTAAAGGATGTGTATACTTCTTTATTTTCAGATTAACTTTCTTGCTTTTCTGACGTGGCTTGGTCAGTTTAATAATACTTTTTTGAACAGATGCTTACAGTGTACTGAAATCTTGTTGCTTTTAGGTTTTTTGTTGTAAAGACTGAAATGTGTTCCTATCTAATGGTAACAGAGATTCTGTTAGCTCTGTAAACATGAGCATTGCATAATTTTTTTTTTTTTACAACCCTTTAGAAAGAGAAGTGTATGGAAACAAAGTACTGAGTCACCAAGCTTTCTGTTTCATTATCTCAGCATACCATGTAGCTTTTGGGTATACTTGAAGGATTCCTGCTGGCTGTAAAGAACCCATTTATTTTTTTGTGAATCTGCTTTTCCTAAAAAATAAATAACAAACCTCATAATTGGAACACTGCAAGAATGAAGGTAACGAGATCATCCAACTGTCTCCCTTGGTGTTATCCTTTCTTACAGCAGTTGAACTGAGCTTGATTAATCTCCACTCTCCAAGTACACATTACATTACTACAGACTTTATGGTGTGTGGAGTATTCAGTATACGCTATTGATTTAATTTCTGAGTTTGTAATGTTCTTGTTTAAAAGAACAAAGGAAAAAAGCAACCCCTCTCGAAGAGTTTTGAACATCAAAACCTAGAGTATGGGCTATATCTTGTGTAGTCTGTGTCAGATAATGTTGTAATGTGTTTTAAGATGTGTGGTTTTAGAAAACCTCTGAAATGACAGTCTTCACCCTCACTGTAATTCTGCAGAAGCGTACACGCAGATTTTAGAGGGCAATGTTAAATTAACTGGATGATAGAAAAAGCAGAGAGTGAAGTGGTGAATATGGTAACGATGAGTTGGCAAGTTCCTTAAAATTTCAGTTTGAAGTATTATGACGTTTAAGATGAGTATACTGTGAAACTTTTAAAACTGCATGCCAGGTTTTTAGACATTAATTGGATGCCATAGGAGTGTATACATCAGTTAAACTCCAATCGATCTTTGACACATGGTGTGACTTTTGGAGTGGTTTTGCTTTTTGTTTTTTTAAATTTTATTTTTAAACAGAGTTTTTGCTTCTTTCTCATAGTTAGTGTCAAGGTCTGCTGCAGTAATGGAGAGGCCCTGCATATCTGTCACTTTAAGACAGATACCACACCCAGTTTAACTGTTCCTGAGCTTGGACCTATTTTGTAGGAGAGTTGCTTTTTAGGAAGTCATAACTACTTGAAGTTTGCGTAGATAATATCTTACTTTGTCGCATTTCTAGCAGGCAGTTGGAGTATAGTTTCTAGGCATAGTATTGTAATTTGGTAAGTACAAGTGTAAATGCGCGATCCCTTTAGTTAAGTGGTTGTCAAGCTACCTTTCAGGACAAAATTGGAGCTGTATCTTTTATTACTCTAATTTGTGATGTATGGAGAGAGAAAGAATAGACACACTTTTGGGTAGAGAAACACCTCCTTCGGTCACTGAAATCTTGCTGGATTCTTTGGTTTGAACTCTATCAACTTGTCTAACAAAATCTAATTTATGTCCAAACATGCCCTGACCTTTTAATCTTCTTAATATCATGGGTAGAACGTCAGTGCCACCATATAACTGGTAATACTTGATTCTATAGGGATAAAATATACTCCTTTAGTGTACAAGTGGGATTGGGTTGTTTTTTTTGTTGTTGTTGTTTCCTAATCACAGAATGTCAGGGGTTGGAAGGCACCTCTGGAGATCATCTAGTCCAACCCCCCTGTCAGAGCAGGATCCCCTAGGGCAGCCACACAGGAACGCATCCAGGTGGGTTTTGAAAGTCTCCAGAGAAGGAGACTCCACAACCTCCCTGGGCAGCCTGTGCCAGTGCTCTGTCACCCTCACAGTAAAGAAATTTCTCCTCATGTTGAGGTGGAACTTCCTATATCCTGACTTAAACCCATTATTTCTTGTTCTATTGTTGGGCACTCCTGAGAAGAGATTGTCTCCTTCCCCTTGACACCCACCCCTCAGATCTTGTTTTCATGATGATTCTTGCTACTTAGATTTATATGGAGAAGATTAGACTTTTGTATTCTTATCCAGAAAATCCTTAGGGCTGTGACTTATTAGAAGTTGGAAGGTCAGTTACTGGATTTCTCTTATATCCTCAAGCTAGTTTTCCAAAGACAGCTCGTATTGTCTGCTCTTGTCAACAACCAGATGTCTGTAGTATGTTTATGCATTCTGTATTTCATTTGTTCCTTTTTTTTGCATGAACATGGACATGTAGTGACACTAAACACTTGTAATTTGCAAAACCTCTTACAAGCTGTTTATTTGCTGCTTTTGGCTAACTTGGTTGGAGAGGACATCTGTTCTTTCTTTCCAAACTCCCAGTTGGAGCTACCTTGTCAATTTATTTCAATATCCTAGTGATGTCCTATTACAGGGGCTTTCAGATTTTCCTAGCAGTTTTGAGGCAGTATTGTGGGAATCATGGATCTGGCTCTTTGTATTTTCTAATTTTCCTTCGCTCCAGAGCTGTGATGTAGGAGGATTGCTGCCTCTTCCAACATTTGGATCTGCTATATTGACACTGAGGTAGAAAGTCTGGTTAAGTGCCTCTAGAGCAATTCTGAGATCTTTGTCCTGCAGTTCTCAGGTCTGGGAACAGGATATAGAATCACAGAATCATAGAGTTTTCAGGGTTGGAAGAGACCTTAAAGATCATCTAGCTCCAACCCCCCACCATGGGCAGGGTCGTCTCCCACTAGACCAGGTTGCCCAGAGCCCCATCCAGCCTGGCCTTAAAAACTTCTAGGGATGGGGTTTCCACCACCTCTCTGGGCAACTTGTTCCAGTGTCTCGCCACCCTCATGGTGAAGACCTTCTTCCTAATGTCCAATCTGATCCATCTCTAGCTTCAATCCATTCCTCCTAGTCCTATCACTATCCAACATCCTAAAAAGCCCCTCACCAGCTTTCTTGTAGTCCCCCTTGAAATACTGGAAGGCACAATAAGTTCTTCTCGGAGCCTTCTTTTCTCCAGACTGAACAACCCCAACTCTCTCAGTCTGTCTTCGTAGGAGAGGTGCTCCAGCCCTCTGATCATCCTCGTGGCCCTTCTCTGGACATGTTCCAGCACGTCCGTATCTCTCTTGTACTGTGGGCTCCAGAACTGGACGCAGTGCTCCAGGTGGGGACTCAGGAGAGTGGAGTAGAGGGGGAGAATCACCTCCCTCGACCTGCTGGCCATGCATCTCATGATGCAGCCCATATGGATGTACTTGGGTGGGACCTGCATGTGGTGAGTATTCTCAGTTTGGTCTTTGCCTTTTATCAACAGCTCGCTGCTGCACTCTGACCTATCCAGATATCTCTGAAATAGCCTCTCAGGAGTCTTGACATGGGAAATTTTTGCTGAGATTAGAGAAAATGGATCCATAATGAGAAAAATCAGGATAACTATCGTTTGACACTGCTGACTTTTAGCTGCTGTCACACACTCTCCCGTTTTGTGTTGCAGGCCCGGGCCTCTCTGTGTTAGCAGCAGCACCATCTGTGTTGCTGCAGCACCGCCAAGTTCACCATGCGGTGATGCCTCATGGAAGAAGTGGCCGATCCTCTGTTAGTGGCATCGTGGCCACTGTTTTTGGGGCTACAGGTTTCCTAGGACGATATGTTGTCAACCGTTTAGGTAATGTTCTCCAGGAGTACTAATTTAAAAGAAATAAAATTGTTTAATGAAGCTCTACTTTTTCTTCATGTTGCAGGATAATCTGTAAGTCTGGCATTTTGGATCTTAAGTGTTTTGTGTGGTACTTTTGTAGTGTTTGTTCTGCTAGAGTGCCAAGATGTGACAATTAATAAAAACTGTTGTAATCTAGGAAATTTAGAAGCTAATTAAAGTCATTAAAATTAGTCATTCTCCATCAAGTCCTGTTTACAGTCTGTAAAATGCAGATCTGAGGAGAGGTAAAACGTGTATTTGATTCTTCTGGTTTTGGCCTTATTAGGCCATTTTACTAAAATGTTTGCAGGAATTTGATTGGAATTCTTCAAAATTGCCATTTTGAATTTAAGTTTTAGACAATAACTCTTGCTTTTTTTTCTTATCCTTTCCATGCAACTTTAAAAATGCAAATATCCTTAGATGTAACACATTTTTAGGTATTGTGTTACGTTTATAGCACACACTGTGATATTTTGTTAACAAACTTCTTGCAAGCTTCTGTGTTTTGTCTTACAAATATGTCCCTGCTTAAGAATTCCAGTGATGTAGGTTCAGAAAGTTATTTCTGTTCTACTTCTAGCTTTGCAGATAAGTATTCAAGATATCTGTGTGTATTTGTTGTGCTTTAGTGCCAGTGTAAAAAGGAAGTTTTATGTATTCAGAAGTTCATCTACTTAAAATTACGGAGTAGTTTGAAGATAAATGAAACTTTTTTTTTTTAATGTTAAGGTCGCATTGGATCTCAAGTAATCATACCCTATCGCTGTGATCAGTATGACCTCATGTATCTGCGGCCGATGGGTGACCTGGGGCAACTTCTCTTCTTAGTAAGTCTTTTGCTTTGGCTTTAGATCAAATACAATACCATTGCTATACAAGGAAGTTTGTTAATCATTCTCAAAGTCAGAACTCTAGCTACTGTTTAGCCTCTAAATAGAAACAGTGTGAAAGAGCTTTCTTTGATTATGCCTATTTACATGTTATCTCATCTTTTTCTCATTTGATGCTCTGGTTGCAGGAGTGGGACTGCAAGGACAAAGACTCTATCCGAAGAGCCGTGGAACACAGCAATGTGGTCATTAATCTTGTTGGAAAGGAATGGGAAACCAAGTAATTTTCCTTCTCCCCTCCCTCCCACATAGATAGATTTGAATCAAGTATTGGACATTGTAGCCATGTTTACAGAATGTGTGCAGTATGCAGTGACACCGATGTTCTTGGCCTCTGTGAAAAGGCCAAACCGAAATTGTGTATAAAAGCTCCTCCATTTCTTTAAGTGGTCAACTAGAGTCCTGGTGGTGATCTGCTCTTGAAAAGTGCATTCCTTGTGTGATTTTCTAGTGTACAACTTTTGTTCCATCTGAGTTCAGTGTACGGCTTTCGTACACCTTACAGATGTTACGTGGGTGCCTTCCTGTAGCTGACGGAGGCTCACCGGTTTCTGTGAGCTCATATTTACATTATTACAGAGGTGGACTTTCATCCTGTCACTTTGGCATAGTGTTGCATTGTAGCCCACTGGAATACCTATGATCAGTCTTTTCCTATTCTCTGTTAAGTTTTTTAATACACAGAAATAGCTAATGGAGAGTCCCTAAGATTATGCCTGATAATTCCTTGATAGAATTTTGGCATAGACACTATTAGTTATAAAAGCATTTTTTGGTAAATAATTTTTAAAAATAGTGTTTTGAAATACATTAAAAATCTCATATTTACTTTATTTTAAAAATACGTATAATATTTTTTTTAATTGCATATGTGCAATTATGTTAATCAAAAGCCCTGTGCAAAACTCTCAGACAACAAGCTCATTAGTTATCTGATTTGCCTTTATGCAATACATAGTTTTGCGATTGTAGTAGACAATTTCGTTTACATTTACAAACCTAATGCCTTTGTTGCTCTCTTGGTTTTCTTTTTTATTTATTTTTGTTTTTTTTGTTTTGTGAACATCCGTTTGGTATTCAGATTGTAGAATTGGTAGTCAAATTGTATTAATAGAACTGGTAGTCTCAAATAGTACAATTATCTTCCCTAAATAGGTGCTTGCCAGCAGATGTACTATTTCAGCTGTTTCTTGTCTAGTTGAATATTATACATAACTTCTGGGAGACACTTTGATTTTGTGTTCAAATTGGTAGAGGTACTTTCTTTTTCTGATAGTCACTTAGCTCGTTGTCTCACTGTTGGAGTCTACAATGTAGATTATTTGGGGAAAAGCCCACCAAACCTAAATTATCTTTGGCCTTGTGCATATCACAAGCTTTTAGGTTCTTTTTATATCTTCAGACTTTGGGATATGGGTAAAAATGTACAGGCCAATGTGGCAGGATTGTGGCAGGATTGTTTTGCACTGTTACTAAATTATGAATGTAAGAGTTCAAATGCTTACTGCTGTCAAAACAGAAGAATTTCTTATGTAATGTGGGAGAGAACAAAGAAAAGACAGCACAGTTATCCCATGGACAATGTAATCTCTGTTTATCTTTCAGATATGTATTTCATGTAGTTCCCCCTTTAAAATTTCAGGACTCGTATAAAAAGTATGACATATAAGGGATGGTTTCTTTGTTATTGAAAGGAAGTGCGATGACAACAACAAGAAGTTTCATTGTAGTTCAAAAACCCGAAACCTTGTCACAGTTACAACAGATTCAAAAGCAGATGAGTCTTGGAACACGTTAAAGGTTTTTGATTGTTCCAAAACTTACCACTGTATTGTACAAATGTTCTCTATTTTATACATGTTGGTATCAATGGTGGTGCTGGAACCCTGAGATAAAATTCTGTGTTCTGTTAAACATGAGGTCAGACTGACCACTGTAATCGTCCCAAAGTCTACGAAAAACTTAAGCGGAGAGCAGGGGAGGAGGGAAAGTAAGATTAGAAGTAAAGACGAGTCAAAAAAAAGTAAAACCTGCCATTAAATACTTTCCTCCTCGCCTCGTATTAGTGTACGGTCTCATCTGTGTATATGATGTTGTTTGAAAACTCCATAGTTACAGGAGGGATGCTGTGCGTTCTTGTGTGTTTGTAAAATCTATTTTTGTGAGTAGAACAGGAGTGATGGTTCCCAGGATCAGATTAGTTATTGAAGGGTCAAAAATAACTTTTTATTTTTAAGGCTTTCTTTAGACTCCAGTGGGATATGAAGAGCTGTGGGAGTAGATAAGGACAGAGAGACAGGCATTTGGACAAGATGTTTGTTACCCAAAGCAAATGGAAAAGATGGAGCAGTGTGCTTACAAGGACAACATAAAGACATGAGAAGCCAGCTCTCGTTCTTGCAGTCTTGAGATAGTTGGTGGAGAATTTTGGGACTGTCGCCAGCCTATAGTGTCAGTTCTGCTTGGAGACAGAGCTTCTGTATTGTTCTTGATTAGATGCCAAACTAGATTACGGTTGAATCCCCTAATTTAGGCCCCTTGAATGCCATAAAGTGAGTGCAGTTGTTTTTCTTTCTGCCTGCTTCTCCTTGAAGTTTCTTACAGCAGCTGTGAAGTGGTTCTGACTGTTCTGTCAGTGTCAAATTTTCCATTTTCATAAGCACCTGTGTGTGTTCTTTGGTCTGGTTTTGCCCACTTACCCCATGCCTAGTGTCTGCCCTAACTTAGACTGCTCCAAATTTTTGAACTGCTTTGTAGTATAACGAAGTTCATGAAATCAAGTCAAATTTTGAGCAGGTGGCTTAAAAAACTTTGCTCAGATTTCAAAATGCAGCACTTACTTTAAAAAAGTTTCCCAATGGAAATCAGAATTTTTTAAGAGTTTTCTGTTTGTCAGAGACAGGTGAGCAAGAGGATTTTTCATACCGATTTAATATTAAGAGGTAAAAAAGCAGAGCCTGTAGCTGAAGCTCACTTGCATCTAATTTTAATTATATAAAATGTCTCTAATAAAAGGAAACTTTCTAAAAAACCCTGTAAATATAGGTTTTTGAAATATATTCAAGTAATATGTAATTTTTGCTATTTGGTTGGTAATCAGCCATTGTTTATTGCTTTTAAAGTAAAATTTTGGTTTTTGTTGTGTTCTAGAAACTTCAGTTTTGAGGATGAATTTGTAAATATTCCTGCAAGTATTGCGCAGATAGCTAGAGAAGCTGGTGTGGAAACACTCATTCATATTTCTCACCTGAATGCCAGTATGAAGAGTCCTTCCAAATACCTCAGGAGTAAAGTAAGTCTGGAATCCTCTTGAATATATTTTCTGAGAGCCTACTGTTGGTGTGTCACCCCCATCGCCCGCCCCACAACTGGGTCTTTTGGAAGGAAATCCATGTGTGAAGTTACTATGGAATGTTTTCTGCAGCTGAGGAATTTTTGAGTTACTGTGCTTATTGGAGCTAGAAATCCTTAATACTTCATGTGCTTTGAAGGGAAATAAATCTTGTATTTTGGAAAACTTTCTTCTGCCCTTGAATATCTTTGCATCTGAAATGACTGTTGCTAGCAAAGAAGAACTGGTTTGATGGTTTGGGATCTGATATCAGACCTAACATCTAAGGCTGGAATGACCTAACAAAATAAGTAGTTGATGCCAACATGAATGCTGCAGAGACAGATGAGTACTGTGATTACAGGCCCTTGGAGGAGGATTGTTACCTGCCTAGTACAAAAAAAGAATTCTGTTTTTGTTGTCCTGTTATTTTTTTCGTTATTAGAAGGAATGATTTTCTGTTTGATTTTCTCTTTTCAATATAGCCGTTGTCCCAGTTTGACCTATTTTTGTTTTGGTTAAGCTCACTGTACTCTGCCTTGTCTTTAATATAAAGTTGTTTTGAAATGGTGGTTAAAATTTGATAGCACTCTGTAGGATAGGTAGGCCTTGCTGTATTGGCCAGCCCCATGTGGAAAGTAGCTAGCTGCCACTGAAATGTCTAATTGTGCTTAGGCAGTTGGAGTTTTCTGATAGTGTAGTAGGGGTTATGTAAACATTCTGTTTCCTTACAAGCTCTGGTCTGACATAAACAAGAGAGGTACTTAGGTTAGGCTTCTTCCTTTTTGAACTTTACCACTTTAAAGTTGTGTCACTTCACTAGTGAGACTGTATTGTATCGCAGTCAGAAGAAATGATCTACATGTTTATGGGACTTCTGGGATGTTCTGCAAGACCTTTATCTTAGCCTAGCATCTCAAAGATCAAGTGGGTCAGATATAAATAATTTTTGTGCTACTGATGATGTCATTTCTTTCAGTGCTGTAGTCAGGATGCATTAAGTTCTGAAAAGGCATCCTCTTTTGGTCTGTTGAGAATGGATCTAATGAATGCATTAATTTTGATTGAATGATAGGCTGTTGGAGAGAAAACAGTGAGGGAAGAATTTCCAGATGCTATAATTTTGAAACCCGCCGAGATGTTTGGGAGAGAGGATCGATTTCTCAATCATTATGCAAGTATGTACTCTTGAAATAGTAAAAACCATGTACAATTTGTATACCTGTCTAGAGAACAGAGGGAAAATGTGATTTGCTTCTGAAAAGCAGAGAGGTAGGTTTTTATCAGGAATGTACTTTTTGTTAGTTAAAGGTCTGTAATGGGAAACAGTAACTTTTTGAATTCTTTTTTAATCTAGTTAGGCTTTGCTATATGATTTTCTTTTTTTTTTTTTTTTTTTTTTTTTGATGGAGGGATCTGTGTGATTTATTTTTATTTTTTTATTTAAATTGTTCTGAGCTAAGATCTGGTCATCTTAACCCTCGAAGTAGTTTACCTTACCCTGAAAGTAGTTTTTCAAGTTGGTAATGCTCAAATGTAAAAATCGACCTGAGTTGCTCTGGGCTCAGAAGCACCGGTAACAACTCTGATATATCACCAGCAAAATTGCTAGACAGGGTAGAGTGGAATCTTCTTCTGTCTTGTAAAGTTGAGGTATCTCTGAACTACTCTAAGTAAACAGCAAATACAGCCTTCCCATCGTTAATAAGAAAACTAAATGTGCATTGAAAACAGCATTACTAGAATTGGATGGTAATTCTTCCTAATTTTGTTTCTTTTTTTAAAGTTAAGTTAGTTTTCAGAAGAGATCCCTCAGAGTAGTGCAGAATGTATTGATTATTTTCATACTGAAAGGATTCGCAGATTTAATTCTCAAGTTACGTATGTGTCTCTCTGTCAGACATGCGCTGGTTTGGTGGTGTGCCTCTTATTTCTCTGGGCAAAAAAACAGTGAAGCAGCCGGTATATGTAAGTTTTCAATAAAACAAGACAATCCCAAGTCCTTTGTGTGTGTGTTGGATTTTTTCTTTTCCCCCTTTAAATCTCTTCTGAAAGAGGAGTGTGTTCATGCAGTCCTGTTTTCTGTTGGTAATTGTATGAATTTGTTTCTCACAGGTGGTTGATGTGGCAAAGGCAATTATTAATGCAATTAAAGATCCTGATGCTAAAGGGAAAACATACGCCTTGGCTGGGTAGGTTAGTTTTCTGATTCTAATTAACCGAAGTACTTCTTTTTGATGTCATTTTTTGGCATGCTGCACAGTACATTTAATTTCTCCATCCATGCACACAGTTTGAGCTGCAATAAATTCCACCTCCTTTTTGGGAGGAAAAATGACTCAAACTGTTATTGTGAGTACTCTGAAAATCCTAATCTGGGCCCCATTGCATTTAACATTATGTATGTGCACACTTAGAAATAGGCAGTCTTGGGAAGGATGTTAGGCGGTGTAGATTTGGAGAAAATTCTGCTAAAGCTGTGTGGAAGCCACCTGGAATTAGAATGAGTAGAAACAGTGGATCTCTTGAAATATTTTGTGTACAAAAGGTTTAACTTGGTTCATTAGTCTTAAGAATAAACAATGTGGCAAGTGCCAGAGTTAATGGGTCCGTGCAAAGCGTGTAGCGTAGCAGTGGAACTGGTCGTCATCCAATATATGTGGTTAAAGGAACATTAGATTCATTGATAAAGATAACAGTTGCTAATTAGTCAAGATAAATGATGCTGAACAGCTCTCTTTTTTTCTACTTCATGCATATCCATCTCCTCCCTTCGCATACCAAAAATGCGCATAGAATCTTTGTTTTGCAAAACGGCTTATCTGCATGACTTTTTTTTTTTTTCCATGTTTGTTTTGTGATGCTGTTGGATCCAGTGACAGCTCTTTATTCCTGTAGTGTGGACATCGTGGCTGCTTTGTCTTTTACTCGTGTGCAGTGCCACTTTCCTCAGTGCCCTGACTGAGCTGTTGAGGGAGAGGTGACTGTGGCAGCTAGGCTGGGTGTGCTGCATGCTGGTGGTCTGGAAAAGGCAACGAGCAGGTCTCCATCTTGTTTTGGATCATGCTGAGGAACTTCTGCTCAAAAACTAGCCAAATAAGAGATGGAAGCTAACGGTGGGCTGAAAGGACTGCGAACAGCAGCAGTAAGGTTATTTAAGTAACCTGGAGCTGCTTTCACTGGGATGTCAGTGAAAGCAGGAAGTCACTGGGATGATATTTGATGTCACACTAAAAATGCTAGACAGCTACTTAAAACCACTTTTTTAGCAAAGATAATAGATATGTAGGTGTTAGGTGGACACATCTAATGCAAAACTACAAAATGGGATGAAATTAACCCCTTGAGTCACTGTTTTATCTCATGAGCACAAACTTGAAGATGGATCAATGTGTCCAAAGCCACCTCCCACAAAAGGAGGGAGGGGGGCCTGTTTTTAGGTTTACAGCTTTCTCAGCAGAAGAAACTGCTCCAACTGCAGGTGAAATTGAGAATTGCATGCTAAATAGAACACACTTCAGCCAAACGAAATTGGCTAAACTTTCAATGTGTTTTTACAGTTTCAAAGTCTCAGATTTTTGGCACTTTAGAGAAAGGCAGGAGTTCAGTGTCCAGGTTTCAGAGGCAGGAATTCAAGCAAGGATGCCAGGCTCTCACTGCAAGGAATACAGTTTCAGACATGTAACAATGAGCGAAAAGACCTTGAATAAATGGTGCAAACCAAATATCCAAATCAGTGTTGGAAAACCAGAGGAACTCTGCAGCATAACCTTTGACTAAAGCTGTATGAGACACTTTTTTGTTTTTTAAAAGAGGTTACTAGTTTGAGTATAAAGTATTAATTGTGTAAAATAGCATTCTGTTTGTGTGGTTTTGGTGGGTTTTTTTAGTGTTGTTGGTTTTTTTTTTTTTTTCCCCCTTTCTGCCATATAGTGGAATAGATTTTTCTTTTTACCTGTTCCCCCAATGGCATTGGTTTTGCTTCAGCCGCTCATTCAATCTTTTGTCTTGAATGCTAATGCTCCCTAGAGCTTGGTGTCTGCTAGTATTGTGGTTGATGTAGTGACACTTCAATGTGATTCTATTCTTGGTGCAATTTTATTGTTTGTTTGGTAATTTGTAAGGGAACAAGCAGTATTTATTCTCACATTCTAAGTTTGGCTGTAGTATACATCCCTGCATACCAGGATAAACGTGAAATTGCCTTACACAACCTCTGGATAGGCATGAGGATATTTAAGCGTAAGGACAAAAAAGTTTTGTAAAAAAACCTCTGCTAATAATTGATCTTTTGAGGTCACTTCCAATCCCTAACATTCTGTGATTCTGTAATAACTAATGAAAATGAAGTGGGTTTTTTTCTTAGCTAAGTAAAATTGACATCACTACTTTTTGCTGTGTTTCTTTTGTAAGTTCTAATAACAGAAGAAAGCTTACTATCTTGGTTTTGATGGTGGTCCTTTACTGTAGCTTCATAAATGCAAATATCTCTGGGGTTCTGTAAGCCAGCACCTGGATGAATTTGATAAGGAGCTTTGAGTGCTGAATTCTTTGGAATTCTCCCAGATATGCTAAGCTACCTTTAAGTATATCTGTTAGAATGTCTTGCTTTAATTTGCTTTTACAAACTAAAATAATAGTAATTTGGAGTTCTGTTGTCTTTCATAATGTTTTAGGATACCAGCAAGTTGCCAGGAAAGCCAAAGGAGATGTCCCTCTCAATCTGAGCCATCTATAAAAGATGGAGTATTAAAATGCTAAGGGAAAGACTGAATGAGAAAGGAATGGGAACTCCCAATGTTACGTGTTTTGCTTGAACTGCTGCAGGTGTTCAGGAGGCTGACTGCTTCCTGCCCTCCGTCTTGAGAGGCAGAATGCATTCTTTTGGGGGAATTTATCTTAATTTCTCCCTCTTGAATTTGAGGAGAACGGTACCTTCTCAGTTGAGCCAAAGGCAAGTGAATCAATTTCCTTGCAGCCATTTGCTACCAAAGATGGGATGTCTTGTTAACAAATCTTTCTTAATTTTACCATTTGCTTTCTGGCTTCCTTCTACAAACTACCCAGTGGGCTTGTGCAAATTCATTCCTGTCCATGCACTGAAAATCTTTTGTTCAGAATTTGAGTCAACATGGTGGAGGCACATTAAAGGGGTGCTTTAAAAGCACACAGTATATACTTCATCTGGTGTGACTGTGGTGGTTTAGCCTTGGCCAGCAGCCAGATGCTCATCCAACTGCTCATTCCCTCTCCTCAACAGGACAGTGAGTTAAAATAGTATGAAAAGCTTATGGATTGAGATAAAGGTAGGGAACATTGCTTACCGGTTGCTGTCGTGGTCCAGACTTGACTTGGGAAAAATTAATTTAATTTAATGTCAATGAAAATAGATTCAAATAGTGTGAAATAAAGACAAAAGGAATAAAACAACAGCTTCTCCCCTCCACTGTTTTTCCAGGCTGAACTTCACTCCTGGCTCCTCTACCCCCTCTCCTGGAGCAGCACAGGGGGATGGGGAACAGCAGGTTATGGGCTCTGTCTCTAACAGCTCCTCTCTGCTGCTCCTTCCTCTTCACATTTTCCCCCAGCCCCAGCAAGTGCCCTCCCAGAGGCTGCAGTCCTTTGGGAAAAACCTGCTCAGGCTGGGCTCTCTGTGAGCTGAGGGAGATCTCTGCTCGGGTACCTGGAGCACCTCCTCTCCCTCCTAATGCTCTCAACCTGGCGTCTGCAGGGCTGTTTCTCACACTTTTTTTTTTCCCTCACTTCTTTCTGCCCATGTAGCATTTATGCCCTTCCTTAAATACATTTTCCCAGAGACACCAACATCTTGCCTGAGGGGGGGCAGTTGGAGGAGCTCTGCCCAGCATGAGGCAGTCCCCCTACAAAGGCTGCCACTGCAGCCCCCCCCCCCACCCCAGGCAGCACCTGGGCACCTGTGCCTAGCGCAGCGACCAAACAATTTTGCAGTTTGTGATTTACACTGTTTCCATTACTGATGTTGGGTCATATGTTTTTCTAATTCAATCCCTCTTTATTTCAAACAGTAAAGAATCTGGACAGCCAAAATTTGTTCCCCTCTTGTGAGGAAAATGACAAATTTAGACTTAAGAAAACAGACCCTTGATAAGCTTGAGGTAGAGGACTAAAATTTTTTGTCTCTTGCTGTATACCTAACCTAGCTATGATGTTTGTTGCTTTTTCTTTCAGGCCTAAGCGATACCTCCTGCATGACCTGGTAGAGTACATCTACGCAGTTTCCTTCCGAACCTTTATTTCCTATCCACTTCCACGTCCTCTCTACCAGTAAGTGGCGCCCTTCCTCCCCTAAGAACTTGGGATTCATCAGGCAGCTCAGGAGCATAAGTAACTGTTGCATTGGTTATTTAATATTGCCAGTTGTTATTTAACATGGTGGGATTGTAGAAACTGCCTTTCCCATGGTTCTTATTAGGTAGCTTTGAGTTTTCTACTCAGACACAGGCCTGCATTTGATGAGCTAGTGTATGCAATGTGCACTTGTAATAAACTTAACATAACTATTTATTCTGGAGTTGTCGAACGGCTTTGCTAAATCAAGAAGTAGCAAAAGGTCCTAGGCAGAGACAATCAGTAGCAAACTAAACAAACGTTTAATAGTTCTACAAGAAAAATCCGTATGTATGTTGCTGATCGTAGGTCTTGACAGATTTTTCTGCAGCAGCTTAAGTTATTGCTGCTCTCTGTCCTTCCAGTCTGGTGAGCACTGCCACCCTGGAAGCACTGCCGCCCTGGAATCAGAGTTGGGGTCAGGGTGGGTGTGGGTATTGATTGACTTTCTAGCTCAAATCATTGTATTGATTTGAGCCTCTGTGGGAGCTAAGCTTGTACTAAGATCTTGGCCTTGGAATTTGGGCAGTGCAGTCGTGAGCAAGCATTTCTTTGTGGTATGAGGGCGGTAACGTCTCTAGAAGACTTTGATAAATTGAGAGATAGGAAAGATGTAGCATCACTTCAATTGACTACAGTGGATGGACTGTGAAAGCTCTTTGCTGCTTCTGCAACTGTGCGTTTTGGTCTCAGAGGCACTAAGGATAGAAGCTGATTTGCTGAATTGCAGCTACTGAGTAATAGTGCATGAAAAAGTGCACTATAAATCTGAGCCTGGCCCTCGTCTTTAAGGCATAATCACATCATTTTGAAAAGCTACCTCAAATAGTAAATGCCATTTCACATGTTGCCCTCAGCATGGTTGAGATGTGTTAGTATGTGGGATGTTGACACTCCTCAATTTTAGTACAAGAAAAACTAATAAGCTAAAAAAGTCGCAGTGTTTGAACCCTCTTATCAGTCTGCTAATACAACTCAACATTGGCTTCATGTACCTGACAACGACTAATGCTAGAACAACATCTTAAGCTGTTGTGGCCGTTCCTGAGTTCACTGTAAAGGCATCAGGTTAGCATGGCTCAGCCAACTCAGGACAGCCTATTACAAAGTAACTTTGTGGGTACTTATTAGTTTTATTCAAGTTTGCTGCAGTCCATGTTGTGCTTTTTTCTGTATGGGCTGAATTAAGTGGTATTCCATATTTTTGAGCAAGGATAAAAGGTGGATAAGCCTAGTTCTGTTTATGTGCAGTAACTTAATAACACCCCTAGTCTGCCAGGTGAGCACTTCAGTAAGAAATTCTACCTTAAGTACTGTTGGTACCAAGACACTGAGCAAGAGCTGTAGTGTTATTTTCTCTTCTCTGTTGGGTTTTCTTTCTTTCTTTCAAGGGAAACTTAATTTCTGGAATCTGCAAATATACTAATCCTCATCCTTTTTATAGATGCAGATTGCTCCAGATTCCATCATCTTGTCTGTACGGCTGTTAACTCATTTAGTTGTCAGCAAGCGTGTTTTCTCATGGAGACATTGAATCAAACTTCGTGACTAATTGGATTACTGCCTACACTACTAGGGAACAGGGTTTGGAGGAAAGATGGGGCAAGACTGAACCCTCTGGTGTGTGAGGAATTGGGTGTGAAGGTTTACTTTCCTCACCCACTAGCGCTCAGTTTTGCTTCTAGGTATCTGCTCCTCCATTCTTTTCTCAAGTAAAAGAATAAGGCGTCAAATAATTCAGTAGCAAACAGTTAAAGTTACAAAAAACACAACTCAGAACTTCTTGGCTGGCACATTTACTGCTTTAATGAGTTCACAGCTTGCAAGAGCACGCTCTTGCTCACTGTCTATTAAGTGTGAAATATTTTTACCAGTTCTCATTTTCCTTTTTGCATCTGGGTAATGACTGTACTTCTGCGATACTCTTTGATTTACAGTTTAGTTGCAAGATTCTTTGAGATGAATCCATTTGAACCGTGGTTAACACGAGACAAAGTGGACCGGGTAAGTGTAGGATAACTCGTACATTCTTCTTGGGAAATGTTGCATTGTGCGCTTGTGACTTGCACTTGTAGTTTTGCATTCAAGGTGTGCTGAAATACGTGTACATCATTGTGTAGTATTTCAGTCAGTTCAGTGGCTGGAGTTTGATTATAAGGAATTGCTTTCAGACTGTTTGGATACTACAAAAAAAGGTGTCTATATATATAACTTTCCTCAAAAATGGTTACGGTTCCTGCCATACAATTGCTGCAGTTACTGTTCTGCAGTCTCACTCTTACTTATTTGTCTAGACATATTGCAGTGCCAAGGGGATACACTGTCAAGGCAGTCTGGAGATTCCAGTGCTGTAGTCTTACAAAGGCTTAGTAAGAAAAAGGGACTAATAGAATTTTTAGTTAAAAGATATTATTTATGATGTAGTCTTTCCCCTAGCATTGGTGGAGGAAGAATAGTTAACATATTCCTCTAATCTGGTTTAAGTGATTGCAACAATGAGTAAGAAGATGGTTATGTAGTAAGAAGTAATGTGTTGGGGGTGGGGAAAAGACCCAGCCTTCTTAAGTGTTAGAAGTGGTCAAGGCTGCATGCTTTTCTGTGCCCTTGTTCCCCTCACCCAAAATACCTGCTATTGAAAATAGCAAAGACAAAGTAGAGATTTGATGTTCAGTGTGCAGCTAAGTGATTGAGGGGCAGGTGTGCTCCACACTTTTAGGTAACTATTGAGTTTATTGACCTCTAGATGCATTAAAATCACTTATACCATCCAGATAATGGTGCTTTTAACAACTCAAGTTGAACTGACAGGTGGATACAGCCCAAATTCCTGCTTAATGTTGGAGTGCATTTCTTGTGAACATGTTGACGCTTCATGTTTTTTCCTAACTTCTCAGAGTGTCTAAGTGGGGGTGGTGAAATAACTTGCAAAAAACAAACTGCAAGTGAGGAAAAAGTAGGATTTGGCAAGTATTAATGTCAAAAATTTTGGCATATGTGTAGGTTAGCAAAGATAATAATGTACTCTGACAGTCTTTGAGCTTGCTGCTCTCTGAAGGTTGCAGGTACCTTCCCAACTATTTTTCAGAGTTGGAGTTTTAATACTGTTTGTTATGATGCAGTATCAATAGCCTAAGTTGACTTTATTGTCCCAAAATTAATTTGTTACTACTGTGAATCTAGAACTGGATTCTATACTTATAGCTATTCAAGTAAGCAGCTCTAAGCAATTAATTTCTATGCTTACATGTCTCCATCTGTGAAATAAACTGATTTCTCATTCTGTTTGGAAATAAGCGTGAAAAACAGTATGTCCATAAGGGAGGTAAGCTTATTCACAGTCTAGCGCAAAACTTTTTTTAATACCCCCCCCCAAGCCCTGACTCATCCCCCATGCTAGAAATTTGGCATTGTAGTTCTGTTAACTGTGTTGGCCCAGGATGTAGATGTAACATCTCTTGAAAAGCTTACTTCTGCATGCCTTTGTAAATTATAGAGTTACATTTCTTAAAATAAGCCTGCACCAAATCACTAAAACTACTGCAATTCAGCTCTAGCACAGGTAATACAGGAGAGGAGTTTCTCTGTGTCACTTTCATGTCTGATTATTCTTCTTTCTCAGCTTTCTGTCTTTTAAGTAATTACATAAAATTAGATGTGGTTGACTTAAAGACCTTTCAAGGAATGATACTATAAGAGAAATGCATATTTTCTAACATAGATCATATGTGTTGCAAGTATGGTAATAGAATTAAATATTTATCCTATACAGAACCCTGTTCTAAACCATGAACAGAAAAACAATTTACCAAAGGTGGTAATTCAACATATGTTTTCTTAGTAAAGCAGAATGTATGTAATTGTAGTTCAGATACGCTTTTGTAAGTTTGGCATAATTTTATGGTTGCAATGCAATAATCTTCCTGGTAATCTATACCTGATGGAGATAAAAGGAAGACACTTTCAGCGTATCTTGCTGCTATTTATTCCCTAATCTAAATCAGAAGCCTGCAGGATTTCTTGCCAGTATCTCCTGTCAAAGTACTGTGGGTACTCAATGTCCTGTATAATGACACCATAGTTGTGTAGGGCCACATTGCATGTTTTCTTCTTCCCAAGGGAAGACACTGAGTCAGAATGAGTCAAGGAACTGGGACTGACACAGGTGACCAAGTCCACATTTGTGGTTGAATAGGTCTTCAGATCTACTACGAGATGCAACTGTGTATTGTATTGTGGGGTTCCTTCTTGGGGGAAACAATCTTGTGCCAGCAGCCTTGAAATTGTAGTAGAATCTCCCAGGAGCTGCCATTTGTAGACCTTTGTTTTGAGAGGGATTAAAATGTTTATAGTAATATGGATTTATGCTAGCTTGTTTACACAGAGGAAGAATGGTGACCTTAGGTATAAGTACATAATACCTTTTTTTGTTTTTTTTTTTTTCAGTACATGAATGGTTGCATTAGGTATAATGCTGTTCTTTCTATCAAGTGAATTCCTTCCTTTTTTCTTTTTTTTTTTTTTTTCCCTTTCTTTAAAGTTTCACACAACAGACATGACATTTCCCGACCTTCCTGGTTTGGAAGACCTGGGTGTTCGTCCAACAGCTCTAGAAGAAAAAGCAATTGAAGTTCTGCGCCGTCACCGCAGATACCGCTGGTTGGACGCTGAGCTGGAGGAAGCAAAACCAGCTAAGACATATCCCATGTAACAGTTGATATAAGGTGGTTACTTCACGCTTCTTAAACTGCCTTTGTATGACCCAGTTTGTTTGGAGACCTGTGTACATACTGAATAAAATCTATTAATCATGTAAACTGTATTTCACCAGTGTTGTCTCTTTAATTATGGAAGACTGTCGTTGAAATGCAGATTTTTTTGCTTTAAAAGGTCATGGAAGCAAATTTACATATTGTTGCTTAGCTGGTGAGTATTAAACTGTTTGGAAGGTGTGTTAACACTAGTCAGTTTCCCTGACTTGGCTTTCAAAGCAAGCGTTCACTGAGTCTAAGTGCTAAATGGTTTGAAGAATATTGCAGTTCAGGACTGTGTGGCCTAGAACACATCCTTTTCAGTAGGGGCAGTTGGTACTGCCACCTATTCAGATTAGGAGGTTTCAGGTGAAACCCTGTTTTTAAGTTGACTTTTCTGAGCTTTGTTTTCTGCCCTGGGCAGAACTATTATAGAAAATACCAAAACCAAAATGGCACAAGCTGTTTCTAAGGTTAAGGACCATCAATCAGATGTGTAAACAAGTTAGTATGTGTCATCTGATCTCTTGTGATAATTAAGTGTGCTGTGGCTCATAGACATGAGGAAATATGTCATTTCTTTCATTTTAAAATGAGAATGCCTAATTTTAATTTTTAGATGCGCAAAGCTTTTGTGTGCTGGCATATTTTCTTTTGGTAAGAAGGATAAGCTTTGTTTCACAATTAAATATTTTCAATCATTTTAAGATCAAAGAAAGATCCCTGCCAGAATCTGATCAAGGGCTGTGCTTTCTGTTTTCATATCCAAAGAGTTGCTGGAGGTTTTTGGTTAAATTTTGTCAGTGACGTTGTTTGCTTGGGTGCAGCTTAGAGCTGAGTAAGTCCGCAAAGAACTGAGAGCAGAGAGCTGAATCTTCTGTATGCAGTGCAGTGTTCTGATGGCTTCATGGTGTGAAAGAAGACATTTCTTGAACCAAGGAGTGAGCTACTAGTTCTGGGAGTAAATTACGTTAACTAGAATGAGTTGAGGTTGGTGGGGAAACTGATTTTCAACTTAGAAGGGATGAAATGAATGACAGAACACTTTGTGTTTTCACCTCCAAGCTTCTTACTACTTTCCTTTGCTCAATGTGAAGTCAGAGAGAAGGAACTGTGGGAGAAGTTGGACAAATGGGTATCAAAAATAGAAGCCTAACAGAGGCGATACCCGAAGAGAAGAATGGGATGGAGTGGATGATCAAGAGGGAGAGTAGGCAAGGGCAGAGACAGGTGGAAAAGAGCAAAAAGATCAAGGTTAGAGGAAGTGGAGAAGTCTCTGGATTAAACAACACTCATTGCTGGAGCCGAAGATCAGAATCTCGTTATTTCCGTATTGTTGACACACTACTGTGAAACTCCTGGGCCAAGTGTTTCATCAGCTTCCACATTTTACTCTTCTGCATACAACCTACTGCTGCCAATGTTTTCACCGTCAGGAATAGGTAGGCTCTTGCGGTAATGTGCATACTATGTATTTAATTCAGATCTCATGAATTGTTTATTTTTCTTTTTGTCATGTGAGTTCAGTTGTTTTAAAAGAAATCTGCCAAACATTCAAAAGCTAGGTCAAACTAGAAATTAAGTGCATATTGTTGGTAATTTGATCCTTTTATTTTTCTGACTGCAAGTTTTTTTCTGTAAGACCTTAACTGTAAATAAGTAGCCTCATTAGTGCTCATTTAATGTATGACCATAATCTTGATTTATGGCATGTTATTCACATCCTGCTGTGAAAATGGTGGTGTTTCTGAACTGTGCACTTAGAGTACAGAGAAATGTGGTTATCCTGATAGGTGCTGCATAGCTAACAAGCTCTTTCCATTTTCATATGGCAAACTGAGGCAGAAAAACCTGTCAAAGGTCGTACTGCAATTTTAGGTGCCAGTTTTGGGAGTGCTTACCATAATGCAGTGATTTCACTTTTTATTTTTCCCAGTCAAAGTGTAGCTTTTCCAGTGGCTTCAGTTGCACCATAGACCACACCTACAGGATCTTAATTCAGACATCAGTTAGACAGAGAACATGCAGATGATGGATAACCATGAAGAGTTTCCTATGAGGAGCCTGCTCCACATCAGCCAGAAATACTGATAAAGCAGAGTATCAAGTTAGTGCTCCTCTACTGCTGCAAGTTTCATTTTCCACAGAATTTTGCCTTACTGAGGAAGCACTTCTGCTTCATACCTTGCAGAAACGGCAGAGTGATTTCTTTTTATTTATCCTCCCATAGCAATTTCTTTAGGGGTCCTGAAAGGAGTAATGAAGTCACAGTATCACAGTATGGTAGGGATTGGAAGGGACCTCAAAAGATCATCAAGTCCAATCCCCCTGCCAGAGCAGGAACACCTAGATGACGTTACACAGGAAGGCATCCAGGCAGGTTTTGAATGTCTCCAGAGTCACTTGTAATACAGTCCAGGGCACAAAATTCAGTTTCATCAGTGATTTTTATCCCAGCTCCTTTGTCAGTGAGAGCATCTTCTTTTTTTATCCCGTTCCTAGTTTCGCAGCTTGCAATAGTTTTTCAGCCAATCTGCTGTATGCAAAGAACTGAAGATCTCTAACCATGTGGAGTTGAGGCTCATGTTTAACACCTTTTCGCGGGGTGTCGCTCAAAGCGCCACGGAGAGGGGAAGGAGGTGGCTGTTGTTTTCCACCCTCCCCACAAGAGGTCACTGGTAGAGCAGAAAGTGGCAACAATGGTCTCGAAGCGCGCTGGGTGCCCTTGTTTTTTTTGCAGCCTGTTTCCTGCACGGGCTTTGCCGTTTCTTGTCTCTCTTCCTCACCTGCATGCAGAAGGCTATCCAGAAAGGGTTTTCAGGTCAGGCCCAAAAATGTGCATTGGCAATTTGCAGGTACGGTGGTATAATGATAGCTGGCACTGGTACCATCTCTGGCTGAAAGGGAACTTGCTTTGGGTTCCTTCCCAGCACGTAGTCTAATAATTTAATCTATAGCCCACCTTCAGCCTACTGTAGAGCATCTGTTTATGGCCCATATGATTTGTTTGCATGTCTGTGTGAGTGTGTATGTGCAATTACGAGATACGTGGTTAAGGACCAGTAAGAACTGAAGAGCTGGTGAAGGCAATCATGTTAGCTATACGTGGGTGTGTGTATGTATCTGTGCGTGTACATAGACATATGTATACATGCCCCACTCAAGCCTGCACAATTGGATGGAAAGTATTTGCGTTTCCCTGGGACTGAGAAGAAAAGAGGAAACAGTGTGTAGGTGTCACTATAACATCACTTCTCACATTTGGTTCTCAGCTAGCCTGAAAGGAAAAAAGTGACACTTCTGTTCCATGTAGTTAACTTGGTTCATACGCTGCCTTGGGGCACCCGGTGTGTCTTGGTTGCTGTGAAGAGAAATTGTAAGGAATGGGAGAATGTTGTGTTTGTTCTAAGAGTAATGGTCTTCATGTTATTTAGAGCACTTCCATAGTTTGAGATGGTGTGGGAAATATTGGTAGCATTTATCCTTTACCAAGAAGGTGTAATTTTTCAGTATGAAAGGAGATAGGTATGGGGGAAGGAGAAGGAGGTAGCAAAAGCAGAAAACTTCACCCACTTTGCTTTTTGACATCCCCCTGCAAGTAGGACTGGGAGGATACTTAGATTTTATGAACAGCTTTTGTGGGTGGGCATAGAAACTGCATCTAAGGGTGGAGGGAAGGATTTGGACCCTATGTTTCTTCAAAGATTGTATTTATCCTAAGCAGTTAGAACTCTGGTTTGGACTTGCAGCTAGTTATGTTTGTATTTATGCTGAAAATATAACACTTAAATTACACTGTTTGTCCTGTGTTGCTCCAAGGCAGAACAAGTGACTTGCATAGAATTAAACCTTTGTGTCTGTTTGACCATTTACTCTTATCTCTAAATTTTTCTTTCTTTGCATGTTTGGGAAGTCTCAAAGCTTTCTTCAGTTAGAGGGCAGACGGTTAAAGACCGAGACGACGACCATCCACGCTGGCAGGAATTGTTCTGTAGTTACCTCTTTCTCCCTGCTATTTTCTCCCTTTCCCCCTGCCCCAAGTGATATAGATAGATACACATTATATGAGATGCGGAGATCAGGACTGCTATATTTAAAGTATTTTTGGGATAAGGTTCATCACAGCTGTATTTTTACTTTATTGTTTATTCTTCCTAGGCCACCATTTTTTCCTCTACGTGGAGGGGCAAAAAAGCAACCCGTGAGGAATCACAGAATGGGTTGGCTTAGAAGGAACCTTTGAAGGTGATCTAGTCCAACCCTGCTGCATAGGACAGGGACACCTCCCACTAGATCTGATTGCTCAAAGTGCCATCCAGTCTGGCCTTGAACTCTGCCAAAGATGAGACACCCACAACTTCTCTGAGCAACCTGCTCCAGTGTCTTACCACCCTCATCGTAACTTTTTTTTTTGCCCCTGTATATCTGATCTAAACCTATCCTCTTTCAGTTTAAAACTGCTGCCTTTTGTCCTGTCAATACAGGCCCAGTAAAAAGTCTCTCTGTCTTTCTTATAAGCCCCTTTTAAGTACTGAAAGGCTGTAGTAAGGTCTCTCTGGAGCCTTCTCCATGCTGAACAGTGCCAACTCAGTCTTCTGCATAGGAGAGCTCTTCCAGCCCTCTGATCAATTCTGTGTCTCTCTTCTGGATGTGCTCCCAAAGCTTGGAAGCAGGATTCCGGATGGGGTCTCATGAGACTAAAGGGTCACACTTGTTATGCAGCCCAGGATATGGTAGGGCTCTTTATACAATAGGGCTTTTTATGCAGCTCAGTATACAGAATATGGAGGTTAACAAAATCATGGGCTCCCAAATGTTTCTTTTTCCAGTTGAAAAGATTTTTTTTTTTTCATAAAAACAGTTAAATTTTTCAAATCAGTTCCAGTGAAACCTGTATGGTTGAACAACGTGGTTTCCAGCTTATTCCCAATCTTTAGCTATGGAAACCAACTCCATTAATTTTAAGCAATTTTCAGTTTGTATTACTTTAAAACCTGGGTGGATAAATAGGGATAAAGATGAAAAGCGAGATGAAATAATGACAATGAGTGCAGAACTTTTGGGGAAAAGACATGTCAGTATCCTGTTTCTGAAGGACTGCACCCTGTGGGAGGGATCCAAGATGGAGATGTTTATGGACAACTGTCTAATGTGGGAGGGACTCCACAGTGGAGAAGGGGAGGAGTCCTCCCCTTGAGGAGGAAGGAGCCACAGAGATTAGGTGTGATGAACTGACCAACTCCCATTCCCTATTCCCCTGTGCTGCTGGGTGGGGAGGAGGGAGATAAAATCGGGAGTTGAGTGTGGGGAGAAGGGAGAGGTAGGGGGAAGGTGTTTTAAGATTTAGGAGTGTTTTTTATCATTATTCTACTCTGATTTCAACTGGCAATAAATTAAATTGATTTCCCCAAGTAGCATCTGTTTTGCCCATTGACAGTAATTGCTGAGTGACGTCTCCTTGTCTTTAACTTGACCCATGAGCATTTTATTATATTTTTTCTCTCCCCTGTCCAGTTGAGGAAGGGGATAGTGATAGAACGGCTTTGGTGGGCACCTGGTCTCCAGCCAGGGTTAACCCACCACACACACCTAGCTCCTCCCTCCTGCATGCTGACTAGAACACACCAAGCTCCCATTATTCCTGTGGAGCAACATCTCTGGTAAGTCTTATTCCACAAATTATGGTGTGTATTCTGTGGGAAAGTCCTTGATGGTGCAGGCAGGAACACATTAACAGTTACAGCTTTGGCAATGAATGACCCTGTGCCTCGATGAAGTTTTTTTTACGGGTGTGGTTGTATCTCGTAATTTTTCTCTGCCATGGACTTGCTGGTCTTGGCCAACAGCAAACTTTGCCAAAATCAACAAGCTATTGTCAATAGAGGGTGTATGTTCCTTGCTTTAATATTGAGTCTGTCTGTTTCAAGATTATCCTTGAACCTGGCTCTTGCAAACTGACTCTGGAGGAGATGCCCCTCAGCTTCTGGTCCCTGGCCGAAGTAGTTTGTACTGTTGAACAGAGATAGAGCAGAAACCCAGTGGAAACCCAAATTGGTGTGATTTATCTAGCTTCCTGCAGCTGAGGAGACTTTCAAGCATGATCAGGTGTAGACATCAGGAAGGGTGGGAGCAAAAGTGACTACATACTACTTAGAGAAGCCCTACTTGGTGGTAAGGGAGTCAAATGTCTGGAGGGGATTCAGCCTGGCTCTTTAGCCGGGAGCTCTGTGAAGTTACTATCACCTTGTATTTGCAAGCTATCCCTGGAGCTTCTGCACCCCTTCAGCCAGCAGTGCAGGTGGTAAGTCAGTCTTATGACTCTTTGCTATATAAAAAAATTGCCAGAGATGTTACAGAATGAGGCAACTTGTCCAAGCTTCCTTGAGCTAGAGTGTTTCGTAAACAGGAGCTTCATTGAGCAGCTGGTCACTGTATGGCAGCTGAAACTCAACTTTTGCAGGTAGATATATGCATGCAAGTGAAGACACCTGTAGCTGTACTTTAGCTGTTCTGTTACTCATTAGCCTCTGTTAATTGCTTTATCTAAGCAGTCTTAGCTCTCAGTCAAGTAGAGGCAATGGGAGAACAGTGCATTTGGAAAGAAGACTCAGCACAGACCCAGAACCACAAACTCCAAGCAGCAGCAGAATGCTGAGGGATTTTTTTAAGCTTGCAATGGCATCCTGGAAGAGACTGCATACTGTTGCACTGTTAATCATGAACGTGGGTTTTGTGTGTTATCTTGTGCACTTACTGCAAGCGCAAAGAGAGGGAAAGTTTGATTCCTTGGAAGTTAACCGTCGATTTCTTAACCAAGAAAATAACATCCTTCAGAGACTGGACCATTTGGACTGGAACATTTATAACCTCTGTAAGTAAAATGCCATGCTGCTTAACTTTTTGAGGATTAAATGTCTAGATTTTCTGAAGGATAGAATAATAGATAGCAGTGATAATGTTTGTTTGGATTTCCCTAAATAATTTTTATAGCTTTTCTTTTTTTTCTCCTTGCAATCTTGAAAAAGATTTTATATTTTCTCTACTTACACACAAAACAATAAAGTTTTCCACAGTCATCATGGTGTTCTTTTGCGTATTAGATCACTGCTGACCCTGAGCTCTTTTAGAAGTGTTGAGCAATTTTAAGGCGATTGTACCAGTATACTAATCCAGTGTGGCTATTATTCCTGTCATTATTTTGTTTGCCATAAAAAGCTATTTTTGAGAGAAACTGGAAACATTTCCTCAGCCTCTGCTGCATGAGTGAGCAAAAAGGGGAACTGTAATTCACTCTCTTTCCTTTGTGTACTTTGAGCACGGACACAATGGAGTTGTGGGGAAAAGACAGTGGTGAACCCTGCCTCACCTGCTCAATTGGATTGTGTTTCCAAGCAGCATTGGATGAAATCTGCTGGCAGGACTGTTTCTCTCTCATCCCACCACACAGAAAGGCCAACAGCATCCCAGCAGATGTGCTTGTATGAGGAATGCGCTTGTATATGAGGAATATTAATTTAGAGAGGGTCTTTTCTTTCTGACGGAGTGGTTTGTGAATTTTGACGCTTCTCAGGTTGAGCTGTTGGGAAATGGGCACAACAGAACCATCTAAATAAGGGCTGAAGAATCTACGTCTCGATTTCCTTTGGACCCCTTGATTTCCCACTTTTTTCATGATGTTTGAATCCCATCATCTTATGGCAGTGATAGGAGGGCTAAAGCAGCCAGAACCCTGCTGGCTGACATTGCTTTGCTTGTCATGTTGTTGACATCTCCTCAGGTTAGAGCTGGGTTCATGCTATGTGGAACAGAAGAAGAAACTTAGAATATCTTCATTATCTAAGCCTGAAACTAGCTGTACAAGATGCGGCTTAGGGCACCCTTGAACTTGGTGAGCAAGTTTCTGAGTACAGCTTGGTCAGGTTTAATATCCCCTGTCCCAAGCACCAGTACTCTATAATGTCACTGATAATGTTTTCACTGGCACCTCTTCTCATGGACGTCAATAGTGGGAGCAGATTTTCGTAGGTTATTTTAGAGCCATTTGAAAGAAAGCTGAAGTTTTTACTGCAGTAGTTCCCTGTATCTCAATTTGTGCCCACTGCATCTTGTCCTTCCAATGGACACGAGAAGGAGACTCTTCATCTGTCTTTGATCAGTCTCATAAAATATTTATATGCATCAATAAGTGTGTGTTGTTCCCTACCCCAAAACCTTCTTGGGCTGTCTCAGCTTTTCCTTGTATAACAGATGCTTCAGTCTCATAGTCATCTCCATATCTCTTTGTAGGATTTGTTTCAGATATGCCCATGTCTCTCTTGTACCGAGGAGCTGGAAGGAGGACACAACACTCCAGGTGTGGCCTTACCAGTGCTGAGTAGAGGGCAAGGACAACCTCCCATGACGTGCTGCAGAGGGCTAATTTATTGTATTTAGTTTCAAGAACAATGTGCCTAAATAACCTCACATAGGTTGTTTGTACCTTTTATTTATGACACCATAAGCCTAAGAAAACCTGAGAGACTAGGGATAAGCACCCTGTTCAAATAAGGGAGTGTCTGAGCCCGTCCTTTGTCCCAGAGACTGGCAGACACAGCACCTGTGTGAGGTGTGACCAGGTGAATGATCTCTACTCAGCCTGGTGGCAGAGCTGAAGGGCAAAGTGGAGAGGTTAAGGAGTATCAGGGAGTGTGAGAGAGATTGGTGGAGCCACTCCCTGAGGCAAAGGTAGCAGGTGGAGGCTCCAAAAGAAGCAGAGGATGCCCTACCCTCTTGCCACCAAGCAGAAGGAGAGTACCTAAGAGATGGGGGGGAATGGAAACAGGTCCCCATGCAGAGAGGCCGGCAAATCCCTGCCTGGCCTCTCTCACCTTCCCAGTTGCCCTTACAGAACAGGTATGGGGCTCTGGAACTTGAGGGCCAGGCAAATGATGACATAGATGAAGGTCCATTCAGGGAGCTGGCTAAGGTTGGCTCCATGCATTAGAACTACTTCTACTAAGAAGAAAAGGAGGGTAGTTGTTGTGGGTGATTCCCTTCTGAGGGGAACACAGGGCTACATCTGCTGACCAGATCCAGCCCACCGGGAAGTCTGCTGCCTTCCTGGAGTCCAGGCTAGAGATGTTACTAAGAAACTCCCTGGTCTGGTGCAGCCCTCTGATTATTACCCGCTGCTGGCTATGCAAGTTGGCAGCAATGGGATTGTGGAAAGAAGTCTAAAAGGGACTTGAAGGCCCTAGGGTGAGTGGTTGAAGGTTCAGGAGCACAGGTGGTGTTTTCCTCAATCCCTTCAGTAGCAGGGAAGAATACTGAAAGGAACAGGAAGATACATGTGATTAACATATGGTTGGCTCAAAGGCTGGTGCCACCAGTGGCATTTGGGGTTTTTTGATCATGAGGAGGTTTACATGGCACCAGGCATGCTTGCAAGAGATGGAGAGGAGCTATCTCCAAGTGGGAGAAGGATTCTTGCTCTTGAGCAGACAGAACTCATTGAAAGGGCTTTAAACTAAGTTTGAAGGGGAAAGGGGATAAAATCAGGCTCACTACAAATGACTCGAGGGGGAACAACCCAGTGTTGCGAATGAAACTGATAGCCCAGCTCAAATGCATCTACACCGATGCATGCAGCATGAGCAACAAGCAGGAGGAGCTGGAAGCCACGGTGCAGCAGGATGACGTAATCACCATTGCACTCCGTGGCCAAATAGACCAAACCAACCACAATGGTAACAGATGCTCCTCAACTAAGTCTCTGAAGTGTCTGTACACCAATGCAAGAAGCATGGGGAATGAGCAGAATGAACTCGAAATCTACATGCGGTCGCAGAGCTATGATCTCATCACAGTTACAGAGACCTGGTAGGACAGCACACATGACTAGAATGTGGTAATGGATGACTATGTACTTTTTAGGAAGGATAGGCTGACAAGGTGAGGTGGTAGAATTGCTCTTTATGTGAGTAAGCAACTAGAATGCATTGAGCTTAACCCACAGGGAGACAATGAAACTGTTGAAAGTTTATGGGTAAGAGTTAAGGGATGTGCTGACATGGGAGATACTGTTGTGGTTGTATACTGCAGACCGCCAAACCAAGAAGTTGTTGACGAGGCCTTCTGCTGGAAATAGCCTCAGGATCACATGGCTTGGGGCTCATGGGTGAATTCAATCACCCTGATATTAGTTGGAGAGATCACCCAGCCAAGCATAACCAGTCCAAAATGTTCCCGCAGTGCATTGATGACAACTTTCTGCTGCAGGTGGTTGAAGAACCAACAAGGAGAGGTGCGATGATGGACCTTGTATTAACAAAAAAAGAAGGTCTGGCCACAGATGTTAAGGTTGGAAGCAGTCTTGGCTGTAGTGACCATGATATGTTAGAGTTTTTAGTATTGTTAGGGAAAGAAGAAGGGTAGTAAGTAAAATTTCTACCCTGGACTTTGGGAGGGACTTTTGGAAGAGGGAAATTTACAATATGTGGAAAAAGGATTTGATTAATTGTGAGTATTATAGAAATGCTGCCAGAGTATGTACAGACTCAGCAAGAAAGGCCAAGACTTTCTTGGAACTTAGTCTGGCTAGGAAGGTGAAAGAAAGCTAGAAGCACTTCTTCAAATACGTTAGTGAGAAAAGGAAGAGTAGGGAGAAAGTGGGTCCGCTGCTAAATGAGGTGGGAGATATGGTAAAAGAGGATGCAGAGATGGCAGAATTGCTGAATGCCTTCTTTGCCTCAGTCTTTACTCTTAAGATGAAACTCAGGAATTCCAGTCACTAGAAGTAAGGGAGCAAAACTGGAGCAAGGAAGACTTCTCACTGGTCAGTGAGGATTGGGTTAGAGTCTTCTTGGAAATGCACAAACCCATGTGCCCTGATAGGGTGCATCCATGTGTGCTGAGAGAGCTGGCTGATGTTGCTGCTTGAGCCCCTCCCCAGCGTTTCTGAAAAATCGTGGATAACGGGAGAGGTACCTGAAGACTGGAAGAAAGCCAGTGTCATTCCAGTTTTAAAAAAAGACAAGAAGGAGGACCCTGGCAACTACAGACCAGTCAGCCTCATTTCCATCCCTGTAGAGGTGATGGAGCAGCTTGTTCTGAAGGCCATCTCTAACCAAATGGAAGAAAAGGTTATGAGGAGTAGCCAGCATGGACTTACCAAGGGGAAATTTTGCCTGACTAATCTGATATCCTTCTACGAAGGTGTGACCAAATGGGTTGATGAAGGGAGAGCAGTGGATGTCATATACCTTGACTTCAAGTAAGGCTTTTGATACTGTCCCCCATAACATCCTCATAGGAAAACTCAAGGAATGTGAGATAGATGGTTGGACTGTGATGTGGATTGTGAAATGGCTCAGCAACAGAGTTCAGAGGGTTGTGATCAGTGTCACAGAGCCAAGCTGGACGCCTGTGGCCAGTGGTCCCCAGGGATCAGTGCTGGGTCCAGTATTGTTCAATATTGTCATCAATGACCTGAATGAGGGGATGAGTGTACCCTCAGGAAGTTTGCTGGTGATACAAAACTGGAGGGACTGGCTGACAGACCAGAAGGCTGTGCTGCCATCCAACAAGATCTGGACAGGCTGGAGAGCTGGACGAAGGTGAACCTCACAAAGTTCAATAAGGGGAAGTATAGAGTCCTGCATCTGGGCAGGAATATCACCAGGTACCAGTACAGATTAGGGGATGTCCTGCTGGAAAGCAGCCCCGTGGAGAAAGACCTTGGAGTCCTAGTGGACAGTAAGTTGTCCACTGCACAGCAATGTGCCCTTGTGGCCAAGAGGGCCAATGGGATCCTGGGGTGCATTAAAAGTGTGTCCAGCAGGTCTAGGGAGGTTCTCCTCTCCCTCTACTCTGCCCTGGTGAGACCACAGCTGGAATACTGTGTCCAATTTTGGGCTCCCCAATTCAAGAGACACAGGGACCTACTGGAGAGAGCCCAACAGAGAGCTATGAGGGTGATTAAGGGACTTGAACATCTCTCCTATGAAGAGAGACTGAGAGAACTGGGGTTGTTTAGTCATTAGAAGAGAAGGCTGAGAGAGAATCTTATTAATGTATACAAATAACTGAGGAGTGGGTGTCAAGAGGAAGGTCCCAATCTCTTTTTGGTGGTGCCCAGTAATAGGACAAGGAATAATGGGTATAAGTTAGGACATACGAAGTTCCACCTCAACATGAGGAGAAACTTCTTTACAGTGAGGGTGATGGAGCACTGGAACAGGCTGCCCAGGGAGGTTGTGGAGTCTCTTTCTCTGGAGACTTTCAAAACCTGCCTGGACGTGTTCCTGTGTGGCTGCCATAGGGGATCCTGCGCTGACAGGGGGGTTGGACTAGATGATCTCCAGAGGTCCCTTCCAACCCCTGACATTCTATGATTCACAGATTCTTGACCTGCAGTGTTACAAGGAAAATTTGGGTCATTTACAATGAAAGTATTCTTAACTGCTGTTATAATCAATCCTCTTTTATTTTCAATCAGCAAAATCAGTGGAAGCATTCCGTGAAAACATAAGACAAATGGAACGTGATCTGAAGCTGCAAGGTAACTCAAAGGCTGAAGTAAGAAAAGCTGATAATGCAAAGATGGAAAAGAAGATTGTACATCGTTTGCTGTACCCAAACTCATATTTGTTCAAGCGCTGGGGTGCAAATTTAGCAGAAGAGGACCAAACTGTTGCACAGAACCTGTTCTTAAATTATGGGTATAATGTTTATCTCAGTGATCGTCTACCTCTGGATCGACCTCTCAAAGACACCAGATCTCCCAGGTGTGGTATAAGCCCTCTCTACATTCACAAGCAGATATGAAATCAAAGGCAAAGGGGTCTGCATTGCTTTGAACCAATGTAAAGTAATGTACTAGCGGATCTCAATTTGTGCTCTGTTTGTTTAGAATTTTTTCCTATCATTTTATTCCAAATTTTGCTCAGACTTGTAATACTCCAAAGATTGTGAAGAGAAACCACAGGACAGAGAAGACACTTAGGAAAAAGAATATAAATCTATAATTGATATTGGACTTGTAGCTGTCAGTAAAAAGGGGAAAAACTAACCACAGGATTCAGGAGATACAACACTTTCTGGTCTGTTTACATTCTTTTTAAGCTCCAAACGCAGGACATCAGAAATGTGCTTTCTCTTGCGTTGTCCTGTGTAAGCCTTTTATATGCCGAGATATTCAAAGTTAGTGAGTTTTAACTTTCCCCTTGCCCTCCCCTTTGGAAAACCTGCAAAATATAATTAATGATAAAGTGAACCTCTGCACTGCAAAATTCTGTCCTTTCAAAAAAATGCACTTTTTTTCTTGGCTGTGTTGCAGACCATAGGTGGAGAATACCTGTACTGCTTATTACAAGCTGATATACTGGAAGCGTACACCTTTCTTCTTGTGTCCGCTTGTACTAAATGTGATGTAGCGTTTCAGAAATGGGTGGAAGGGCCCCAGAGGATTGCAACCTGGGTGTGAATTAACAGCGTCATGCTTGGGAAAAGGGGAATTGTCTTACTGGCAGCCCTCCGGAAGATGTAAAGCACAGATTATGTAACTGGATCCTCGTGGTACTGCCTGGATGGAGCTGGTTCTGTCTAGGGCAAGACAAGTTGCCCTTGACTATGGGTGTCCGTGGGGTGGTGTTGCAGAGAAAGTCAAGGAAGAGGGGCCTCGTGCAGTGGTGAGCCAGCCACAGATTCTTCTGAGGCTGCCCTGAGCTAAATGATTCTAACTCTGCTGGGGGATCGTTTTGGAGCAGACACTGCAGAAGTGGCTGGAGGGAGCATGTGATGAGTCCATGTAGCCCCAAAGAATGGGTGCGGTTCCTGGTGCTCTTCTGCTTGGCATCATAAAGAAATAAGAATATATCCTGAAGATGTATTTGCCGAGGCTGCTTTTTGCAGATGCTCACTTAGGCTCTTGTGCTAATGGGCAATAAAGCTAATGGAGAAATTCCAACCAAAATGCATTCCATTCTTGCACGGTTGCCACTTTAGAGGCCTACTTGAAGCATGAGCCTGTCTCTCAGAGAGTTGTATTATGCAGCTATGCAGTTCATGCTTTCCGAGTATTGCTTTCATGAACATTTTTCCTAAGGGGAGCGAGTGATTAGCTGAGAATCCAGCTATGCTCTGTTGTCTGCTCTAGAGAGTTAGTGCTTAGTGCTGTAAAGAAGACTCTGTCCTCACCACCTCCCCAGTGGCCAGGGTGTTGATTAGCAGAGCTGATATATGAAAGTGTGATATACTTTAAAAAATATTACAAGTGTTTTGATGGTATGCAGGAAGCTCAGAGGTGTTCAAATTGCAAAAAACAAGTTTGTATCAGTACTGAAAGCAATTTATTCTGGGGTAGCTGGAGTTACACAAGGCCTGGTTTACTCCAAGACGGATTTTTGAAGCTTTTTCAAGAATTCCGAAGAGATCCCTTGTCCAAGGGAATTCTTGTCACACATCAGTTTATAAATATAGCTGTATAAGTATAGCTACACCTACTTTCTTCTCCATTGCATATACAGAAGAATTATTGTTTAATTTGTTCTTGTGTGTTGTCAAGTTTGGCCATTGTCATCTCCTTCTGTAAATGCAAAAAGCCGAGTTTCCCTAGCATGTCCTCTGCCTCATAAGCTAATCATCACTGTCTGAGTTAACCTTATTCTTTAGTTACAATATTTTATAATAATTTTGGATTGAGAAACAATAATTGTTCTTTCTGTTTTGACAGAAAATTCAAATTTATCGCAATGGTTTATATATATAGATAACACAACTCGAATAATGAAATTTGCATTTGGGAATTCATTTTTTTTCACTCTTATGCCGATTTTCTCTATATGTTTTAAGCCAGACATACCAGTTCTGACTTCTTGCAGCTGCATTGCTCTCTGAGTTTCCTCATAAACTGTGCTAAAGTGGTTTGTCTTCTATTACAGCTGTAAAATGAAAACGTATCCAGAAGACCTTCCAACACTTAGTGTTGTACTTATATTTTTGAATGAAGCACTGACAATCATCTTACGTGCAATTACCAGTGTAATTAACCGAACACCACCTCATTTATTGAAAGAAATCATCCTTGTAGATGATTACAGTTCAAATGGTAAGTGACCCAGGGAAGGAAGGAGTCTTGTTAATTTATGCCACTGTTGTGTGAAGTGAATGTTGGTGGCCTTTTGGGTGCATGCAGAGCATACCACTCAAAATTAGGAAGTAACTTGTGTACAGGGAAAAAAACCAACAACCCAAACACCTTAAAAGCCTGAAAAAAAATGCAGCCCATAAGGAACAGGATGATGCTCTGCAAGCATGAAAAGGTTAAAAATTAAAGTGGGAGAGTATGTATCATCATTAGCTCATCAAGCGCAGTACCAAAGAAAGAGTATGCTAAGAAAACCACCTCTGTTGGTGTGAGGAGTAAATCCTTGAAGACTGGTGTCTTGGGTTGTGGAAGGTACTCCTAGAGGAAGCAGTGGGTGCATTGTTGGTCCTAAAATTGAGTTGAATAAAGCATTGTAAAATCATCTGTTAAGAAACAGATGCTCTGATTTTGTTTTATGTTTTTTTTTTCCTTTGCCTCATAAGATGTGTTAGATTTTCTAAGGCTTTGTTGGTGCTAGAAAAACATTCCCGTTTTGGTGGGGCTAGAGTTTAAGTCACTTTCCAAAATGATGCTAAGAGGTCCCCACTTTCTATTCCTTTTCCCTGAAGCTATTTTTTTTTCCTTTGGTGAAGGAACTGGCATGCCTACAGCTCTGATAGGAGTGTTTCACATTTTCAGGGCTTGTTTATTTTCTTTTATATTTATATATATTTTTATAATTATATATATTATGAAATACACATTATACATATTTATATATTTTCAAAAATATATTTTTTTTTTTTGTACACACAGAAGTTACTGCACTAAGACAGGTAACTGGTTTCTGTTTTGACACAGATCTAAAATATCTACATACTGATATATTTGCACACAACTTCGAATCCTTACAGTAGTACTATATGTAAAGGAAACTTAGGTACTTAATTGAACTCTTAAAATGAAAGCTGGTTTTAAATGCCTCTTGAATTCAGGTATACCTGAATAATTCTACCTGTTCTATTGCAAAAAAACAAATCAGTTTTTGGACTGGAAATGGGAGAAGCTAGAAAGCCATTACCTACATAATTTTCCTCATTTCTTAATACTGATCAATTCTTTCGATTATTATTTTTTTTTTAAATCATTAAAATGTATGGTCTGGTTTTAGATGATCTGAAAGGACCTTTGGAAACACACATCAAAAATTACAATGCAAAGCGTCCTGGACTGCTGAAGATTATCAGACATCAGAAAAGACAAGGCCTAACACAAGCCCGGATTTCTGGCTGGGAGGCATCAACCGCAGATGCTGTTGCAATTTTGGATGCCCATGTTGAAGTGAATGTGGCATGGTAAGAACATGAGGACTTGGGGGGGTTTCTGAAATGGGTGGAGGAAGATGGATAAGGAGTATAACTGTGTAGCTGAGGCAGATATTCTGTATGTGGTTCTCCTTTCTGGCCTGCTACATATTTATTAACAGCTGCTAGGTCACTTACTTCTGAGAGAAAATGGGATACAATTGCTTGAAATAAATAGAAAAGCAGACAGGTAGCAGAGTAAACTGTTCAGTGAAGAGGAAGAGAGAAATGCCTACCTTCTGTAGGTATTTTCTGCATTTCTAGGAAAAAAAGACTTCATGCAGTGAAATAACATGAGAATGACACATGTTGTATAGTTCTACTGCCTGCAGCTTTGACACTTTTTATTAGACAGTCATAATACCCAGTGGCTTTAAATTGGTTTGATTCTGATTCCAGCTTTGACTAAGGTTTATTTGCTGTTGCCTGCTAGTTAAATAGTGCATGGTAGTTCTGTAGGACTTTTTTTTGCAAAGACAGACAAAACAAGTGGCTGGTGATGGATGCTTACATTCTGCTAGGTAGTGATATCTGTGGTACTGTTTTGTATGAGATCTCTTTACATTCTCTTCCCTCTGGGTTGTTGAATTCACTGGCTGACTGTTGTCTGTATTGTCTTGCTTGCTAGGAGCAAGGTTCTTCTCCCAGCCCTTCTCAGTCCAAAGTGGCTTTGTGTGGTCCAGATCTCTCTTTCTCTCTCAGTAACTGACATTTCCTAGCTATTACAGTCTTAAAGGTAATGCTGAAGTCCTTTAGTCGTGACTTTCAGGACTCATTGGGATCATTTGGGCTATCAAAAGTATGTAGGGAGAGATAAGGTCAGTTCTTTCAGACCCAGCAACAACGTGGGTCCAGCAAGAAGACTGTCAGAGTCCAATACCCTCTGACCAGGTTCTTTTAGATATTCCACATGCAGAGGGTTTAATGTTTTAATACTAAATTTACTTATTTGAAAACACAGGAGATTTTGGTTTAGAGAACTGATACAGCAATACACTGAAATCACAACACGAGCACAATATAGCAATTACAATATACAGTGGAATCACAATACAAATGGGACTCACGTTACCACTCTCTATATGCTCACAGTCAAGATGCTGGCATCCCTAGTTGCTGGGAAGGAGAATGTGGGTCAAAGCCAACTCAAGCTCATTGCGCTCTTCAAGATTAATTTCTCTGGGTGTTCAATTTTTATACTTATGTATGTAGATCCACATATACACTTCCCCCCATGTTGATTTGGCTGGCTCAGGAAGATAATATATTTTACTGATTATTTTAGGAAGGCCATTTACACAACCAGGTGACCCACCCAACTGATAATTGTCATTTATCTGCAACACAGGCAGTACCCAGTCCCTTTGGTGTTGGGATAAGTTCAGCTTCCTTTACAATAGCTGTGGTCAATCCCTACATTCTTCTCTGAGCTTTATGAGCTCATGATCCTTGTCTATCTTTTCTGAGCCTTCTTCCATCGTAGGCGTTCATTGATGGGTTACACCCTTTCCCTCACACAGCGATGGTACTGTCAAGGCAGAGAAGAAAGACAGTGAATGATCAATCTCAGGACTTACAGCACACTCAGGCTCTCCTTCCTTTCCTTTTCCCTTTCCATCTCTTCATGCAGATAGTGAAGACACTCTCTGGAGCCTGTAGAAAGCAGACCCAGATATCAAAATACAGCAGGTTAAGCGTGGAACTTAGGGTCAGTTTGATTAGTGACAGTCAAAATGCTGAAGCAGCCTAATGGAATGAAGAATTGAGCCATGGCATATGCAGTTTGGGTTACTAGCACTCCAAGACTGGTATATAACTTTTTGTTGAGGCCAAAGTCAATGACTCTAAATAAGGTAGCTACCCCAGTTTTAGAAACAGGTGGTAAGGTTTAGTACTGTTTGTTAGATTTCCCCCTTTTCAAGCTGAATAGACTCTGTTAATTCTGGTAGGGCTGAACCTATTTTGTCTCGACTAAAAGAGGATCGCACTGTTATAATATCACCGGTGTTTGACAAGATTCACTTTGACGACTTTGAGCTTTATCAGTACCCAGTGGCTGCACAAGGATTTGACTGGGCACTCTGGTGCCTTTATGAACCTTTATCAACTGAATGGTACGCTCTGAAAGATGAAACTGCTCCAGTCCGGTAAGTATGAACAGCATTTGAGAGTGAGCCAAGATACTTGATATTCAGTGTAGAGCTAGCAGAGGGAAGAAGGTGTTTCACAGATGTTGGGGTAGATACCGACAAAGCACGTTGTATCTAGATAGTTGTTTTGGAAGTGCGGGTTCTTTAGCAGCCCTGAAAATCTCAATACACCAGTTGCAGGGTTGTATTACTGAATCTGCCCTGTGCTTGTCCTGTTGTCAGATTTTCAGGCAATCCCCGAGTCATTAATTTTTGTTGTATGTTTCCTGAGGAAAGGCACCATAAAAACACTTGAAAATAGTGTAATGTGTTTGTCAGATGAGATGGCAGATTTCTTCATTCATATGCTACTATACCTGGTAGCCAAACATTGGAGATAAAGCTGCACAGATACCTAGATAAAAACTGGGTATGAAATTGGCACCTGTATGTGTTAAAAACATTTTATAGCAAGCATTAATCGTTCGGGCAGGAAAATGGAATGAAAGCAAGACAAATGTAGGTTAAAGAATGTTTCACAACATGAAACCAGAGAAAATAGAAGTGGGTTTGGTCATAGAGAATGGGGATATCAAAAGAGTACCAAATCCCCTTTCAGTCTCTTTTCCCTACCTCTAGGATGGATTCATCTATGTTGGAATTTGTCTTGACCAACGATTGTCTCCTCTCTCTTGCAAAACCTCATTTCACAGTGATTCCATAATCCCCCTTGGTCACAGGCTTTAGTATTTAAGTTTCCTTAATGTCAGGTAAATTTCATAATGTCCAACCTTAATTCCTCCTTGCTAAAATTTAATATGATTTCTTTCATCTTATTTTGAACATGTGAAAACTATTGTTGCCCCTCCTCTCAAAATATATCTAATTAGTTTTAAAATACTAGATCATGTTTTTTAGACCATTGATCAAGTTTATTTACAGTCTTCTGGATTCTTCAGTGTTGATGCACATGTTCTGAATTTTAAATCTGTTACTCTCTCTTGGATACAACTGGAATAAATCTGGAAATTCAAGACATGTTTGATGGCTAATTGACTTTCCTTTATTTCCATCCTTGTTGCTTCTTTCTAATTTTACTTGTTTGGTTCTCCAGGAGCCCTTCTATAATGGGCATTCTTGCTGCAGATAGGAAATTTCTGGGTGAGATTGGTGTATTGGACAATGGAATGCACATATACGGAGGAGAAAATGTGGAACTTGGCGTGAGGGTAACCCTATTTTTTTATCTTTTTCTGAAAGACAGTGAAAATTAATATTCTTTTGAAAGCGCTCAGGCCTCTGATTGTCCAGAGCATGAGTTAATATTTCAGGACAATTCTGTTTTATTTTGGGTACCAAAGGGAAGTGATAGATTTCCAAAAGTGCTTAAGACTCATCAGCAGGCTTTTGTTGATACTTCTTGATGACTTCTGACACAAAAATGTAGTTCAGTGAGGAAATACTGAATCCTGCAAGATGTGGTTCTCTGCAGAAATTTAAGTTATATGTCTCTTGGCTTAACAAAAGAATGAGATAACATCAAGTTAAATGAGGTTCTGTATTAGGAAAAAAATCCTGCATCAGAACGAAAAAGAGGTCTAGAAAGTAATGTGTTCTTCAACTTGGGGTGTATCCAAGAATAGAGGTCGGTTTTTTTTTTCTTTTCATCTGGAGTGTCTTTAGTTATCAGGGAACGCATGAGAGCACTAAAAAAACCCAACTATTGATGTGTATTTTTTAAAGTAATGGTCATTGGAGATATTCTAGAAGACCTGAGAAGTAAAAAAGTGAACATAGTGCTTATTTCTAAAGAAGACAAAGGATGGTAGGACATAAGAATTATAAACCTGGTAACAACACTTAAATATCTAGGAATCATAGAACTGTAGCATGTGTTCTGCTGGAAGGGACCTCTAAAGATCATCTAGTCCAACCCCCTGCAGTGAGCAGGGACATCTTTAACTAGATCAAGTTGCTCAGAGCCCCATCAAGCCCAACCTAGAATGCCTCCAGGGATGGGGCCTCCACCACTTCTCTGGGCAACCTGTTCCAGTATTTCACCACCCTCAGTGTAAAAAATTTCTTCCTTACATTCGGTTTAAATCCACTTCCTTTTAGTTTAAAACCATTGCCACTTGTCCTGTCCCGCCAGACCTTGCTGTAAAGATTCCCCCCACCTTTGTTATAGGTTCCCTTTAAGTACCTGAAGGCCACTCCTTGGAGCCTTGCCTTCTCCAGGCTGAACAATCCCAACTCTTCTCAGCCTGTCTTTGTAGGAGAGGTGCCCCTTCACCATCTTTGTGACTCTGCTCTGTGTTTGTTGAAAAGATCATCAAGAGGAAATATAGCAACAGTCTTCCAAACATGCTAAATGCTATGTCAAATAAAGCCCCTGTTTGTGAGGGACCACACTGAGTCACATGGATATACTAACTTGAGTTGATTCTGTACTGGAGATGTTGACACTTTCGTCTGTTATTCGTGATGGACATGGTCAAAGATCCCATGCTTCAGATCCTGTCTGTGAGACTGAAATGTCACGTTATCACCTTATGTCTTGTGAGGCAGGTTGTGAATTAATATTTCACTTCTGCTGCTTGAAAAAACATTTGCGCTTCATTGCCCGTCATCATTCTCAGTGGTATCAATGTATGTTTACTCTTTAGTCAATTACACAAATACTGGAGGTGAAAACAATGGAGAATTGGTTCAGTTAAAACACAAAGTTGCTCTGAAAAATGACTGTAAAAATAGTATTAAAGATGACTGTTTATTTCCATCCTAAGGGTTTCTTGTGTCAGATGTGATTAGTTAGCATGCAAGCTGCTTCCCATATTTTTCTGTAGTCAGCTGTGAAACCTGGACAATTTAATGTGAACATGTGAAGGAAGTCTATAGCACATAATGCAGCATTTTGTGATTGTCCCTAAACTAGGACAATAAATCTACGTTGTGCAGTGCCATGTGGACTTGCCAGCTTGAGTTCCGTTCTGCATAGCTGCTTGCCTTTCACAGAGCTTCCTTATTTACACAAGTTCATGTATAGTCAGGCTGGGTGTGTTTTTCTGGACCTTCTGTTACTTTTGAAGCATTGGTTATGGTCGGCTTAGGTATCTCTTTAAATCCTGTGTAAATATTTTCCAGGAACCCACACTACTTTTTCTTTCTTGTGAAATCTCACCAGTGTGTCATATTTTGCAGAACCACTTTTGCTCTTGGCATGTTCCTGGCAGTGTTACTTCTTCTTCTGAAGGATTTAACCCCATAACCACAAGAGTATTTAGCAGTCTAGCTCCCAGTGAGATCAGTGGCAGGTATGTACCAGTTCACCTGGTGCATCTATGCCAGCTGATCAGAGTGGCTTGTCACAGGGAAACCAGTGAGTAGTTTTGTTAATGATAATGGCAAATAAAAGGAAGAAAGAACATGCCTTTGCTCTCCTGGACCTGTGATAGGGCTACACACAGCAGAAACCAAAGGCACTGAAAAATTCTTGTCGTTCAGAAAAATTCGTTTCATTCAATCAAGCCAGGAAATGGAGCTTTGAATGTTGAATGCATGCCAATTCATCTGGTGAAGGAGTTGGGGAAGGGAGGGGGGTGAGCAGAAATGTGAGCGCACTTTTTGTTCAAGTGCAAAGCGTCTGAATAAGGAAGCAACTTTACTTCAAATTCCGTTTTCTTGACCTAGGCCTGGCAGTGTGGAGGCAAGGTAGAAGTGCTGCCCTGTTCAAGAATCGCTCATTTGGAAAGGGCTCACAAGCCTTACTTGCCGAACTTAAGCATCGCGATGAAACGCAACGCCTTGCGGGTAGCCGAAGTGTGGATGGATGACTACAAGTACATGGTCTACTTTTCATGGAACCTTCCCATTGAGGTGGAGTGTTCTCCTGTGTTTCGAATAGGAATCCAAAGTCTGAAAGTGGTCAAATAAGAGCATGTGGTCACACAAAAAGAGGCATTGTGTGGTTGCAAGAGTCACTGGGTAAAATAAAAATAAAAATTGATGTTAATAATTATTGATAGGGAAAGCATCCTTAAATGGATCTTAAAGAATATAAAATTAAATGGTTTAACATGTATTTTAACTTTTTTAGGGAAAGTAGGGAGTATTTTACCTGGAATATTTGTAATTTTGTATGAAAGAGCATGTCTCTAGTGATCCAGATGTCCCTCAGTATTTTCAAAATAGGCAAAATTACACTTTAAACAGAGAATTCAATTACTCCTCATCACATACCCAATGACTTTTAAGTGAGCTCTCCCCTTTGCAGCCTGAAGTTCTGCTTTTGTTTCTTTGGAAGGAAGAAGGAAAAGTCTTATGACATCCTTGGAAAGTTGAAAAATCAGGCAAATAAGAGATCTAATAATAATGTAATTTAAATTACAGAACAATTATTACAATTGGAAACAATAGTTTGAATCTTGATTGTTCCCATATGAGATGAGCATCACCATCAGCTGACTATTGATCAGACTAAGGTTGTTAACAAACTCTGTCTTATTTTTCACTTTAAGTTAGATGTTTTTTGTAATTATGAAATAGGAAAACTACTTCCTAGCCATATCTAACTTCGATAGTGTTTATATTTATGAAGTCATAACATGCTAGTTTTTCAGTAATTTGTTCATGCTTTTAGGCAAAACATGTTCTGAAATTCCAAAGTTTAAGAAATGTACATTTTAAAAAAATGAACTTTGAAGTATATTTTTTTATGCTATGCATTGACAATATGGAGAAATGTCTGGTTTTTTCCTAGTTTCTCAGGCCACCTTAATGTTCTGAAATTAAATATTATGTTCTTGCAGAACCCTGGAGTAGACTTTGGAGATGTTTCTTCCAGAAAAGAGCTAAGAAAAAAACTGAACTGTAAAGGCTTTGACTGGTACATAAAAAACATTTACCCTAATTTAGTATTTCTTCCCAACATTGTTGGCTATGGAACAGTAAGTATTAAGACTATTCATCTAAAATTTGGAAAAACTCATTAGCTCTACTCTTGTGAAGAATTGTGGTGAACACCATTTTGCTGATTATAATATATTTTCCTAGAAACTTTAAGACGACTTTTACATGTCATTCTAGACACTGAAATTTTCTAAAATCTTTTCATATTAGATGTCAGTCTAGATTTCTAAATTGTGTGTATTTGGTACGTACTGATTAAAGTACAACAGTAGTTTGGGAAAATGCCTAGCGTGTTTGGTTTTATTTCTCCTGCATGCAAAACTCATATACTGACCAACAAGAATGGATGGATATCTTCTTGTAAGGGCGTGATTTTTTTCAGTGCAATAGCATGGATTTTTTTCTACAGAGATTAACAGGGTGCTTTGGAAAGCATGCAGACACAAATCAAGGTGCCATGTAATACACTGAAAGTCAGTCCACTGTTTGCAAAAGAGAAAACTAATCACCCAGGCTGCGGTGGCTTCTTTATACCAGTAGGCATTTTTTTAGACCAAAGCTTGCATACCTTGGTGGAGCTGGACAGTGGTACTCACCTGTTCGGAGCTGCCTGGTGACGTCTGGTATGGCACTACATGACACAGCATTGATCAGTCTTTGAAAGACCTTAGATTTGCTTTTGACTTTTCCAGTGATGATTCATTTCTACAAAGGTAACCTTTCTAAACCCACACTGTATCTTCCACTTGAGGATTTGATGCAGAGCTCTGAATAAAGTAGCCTTGTTTTCAAGGCAGTTTCAAAAATGAGCTGTGAGCAACTGAAAACAGAATTGCTGTTGCTCACAATGATTTTCCTGTTTTATTCCGCAGATGAAGAACACATTGAAAGAAGACATTTGCATTGATCAAGGCCCTGTCCCTGGAAACACGCCAATTATGTATCCCTGCCATGGCTACTCAGCACAGGTGATGCAAGCAACTGGTCAGATCTTCACATATGAGCTGTATCTAATTTCCTTTCAAGCCATGACAGGGCCATGAAATAGGCACTTCAAAACTTCAATCTCCGTGTTATCTACAGGGGAATATTAACCTTAATTTCATTAGATTCTGCTCCCAAATGCAGCTGGCAGACCAGGTTCCCGTGGAGAACTAAGTGCATTAAACTAAGCCTTTTGGTTTAGTCTTGCCAAAAATTTCTAAGCCCTCATGTTGATATTGATTGATATTGTTGATTGACAGAAGATCAGTGGGATGAATGGGACAGATGGAGCTCTTCCCCACACTTCTCTGCCTCTCCTCTCAGTAGAAGGGAAGCTAAGGGTTACAATTCAATTGTAAGCATCTCGCTTTCTTCCATTGTAAAGCAGAAAGATGTTGTATAGGGTCAAATTAACATTGGTTTTGTTACTGAGAGATCAATGAATGCTCGTGCTGTAGAGCTGATAGCTCTCAATAGCGGTTTTGGAACTGTCTTCTATCATCTGCTGGTGAGATTTCCCTGGTATCTTAATTCACTGAAAGTGGTGTCACCTTCCCTTTCAGCATATCTTTTATCACAGCACTGGAGAAATGTATATAGGACATTTACTTGCCCAAAAGAATAGAGTTAATAGATGCCTAACAGACCCTGGGAATGGGGACCTGCTAGTTTTAGAGAAATGTGACACAGCTGTGAATAAAAGCCTGAACTTGCACTGGGATTTTAAGCAGGTAGGTGGATTTCTATATCCCTACATTTCAATAAGCTTTCTCATTATAATGAACCCTTAAACTGCAAATCAGTTTGCTTCTGAGTAGTGTTGCCTCCATTTCAAGACTTGCAGGTGCCACTGCAAGAGCTATGGTAAAAGTGATTGAGTCTTCAGGGGTGTGTGATGTTAAAAACAACGGAATGGTCACACAACTGAGGCTGAGTTACTAGAATTTAATTGGAATTCCCTTGTTATCTGAACCATAGCCACTAACTCTGTCTTAGTAGAATTAGCTGATTTAAGCCTTTAACTGAAAGGTTTAAGTCAATTTTTAGCTGGGCTGACTAGAAACACACTTGCTCAATTGTCACAGTTCAGCTAATAGGCAGGGAGCGCGCAAGCCCAGGTGCGTCTGTTATTTTTGATGGTCTGTACATTGTGAACTCTCTCCACTGTCCACTGTCTGTCCTCCCAGCCTTCTCATGGGACCTGTTGGTCTTAGGAAAAAAAGTGGGCTGATGCCTTGTGCTGCTCACTCTCTGGTATCATCTTCTGTAACAGTGTCTGAGCATGGAGATCCTTGTTGGAGATAGGTTAGATTAGGTTCATCCCTTCAGGGCTCAGGTTGAAGCTGGAGATTAGAGCCTTCACACTGTGTTCACTTGTCTCCATTTGTGCAGGATTAATGCCAGCTGATGCTGGCATGCTTAAGATCACAAGTGATACTTTCATATTCTGTATTCAGTCCCTCCGAGTTCAGAATGTGGTAATACTGGCTTGGTAAGGTAATCTAGGACATAGTTCCATGCTGCTGGGACACAATAAACATACAGCAGCAATAATGATAGAGGGAGAGGTGGGAAAAGAAGCCATGCAGCTCCTTTGCTCTTGGGTGGTTCAAATCTTATTAGCTTTAATTAATTAATTAATTTTAATTAAGTAATTAATTAATTTTATGTGTAATGTGTGGGCCTGTTTACTATGTCCCTTCTCTTAAGCAGAAGACAAATCTTGTGAGTGGTAGAGAACAGAGGAGTTGAATTAGTGCAAGACAAAGGTTTCAGTGACGTACACCAAATAATATAGATCTGCATGATCTCCAGAAATTCCACTGACATGGGTTTTCATTTGTCTTTAGTCTGGTCTGTAAGCACAGACTAACTTATAAAAAGGCAGAGATATGTTTCTTAGAAGGTTTAGACACACCTTAAAAGTAAACCTTCTGTTAGTTGTGTGCATCAAGCTTTATCACAGTGAAACAACTGGCTGCCTGAAGGAGCCAAGTAACATCCTGTTTGCTCTGAAGACCAGCCCTTTAGGAAAATCCTCATTTCCAGTGTGATGAGTTGACTTAATCACACTTCACCCCATTCACAACAGTTGGTACTGAAACATTTACTTAGAGATGAGAGATTAATATTCTTACCTGTTATTAGCTCTTCTTTCAAAAAAAGATAAAGTATTAAAATTTACTAACATGATTTTTAGAACTGTAAAAAAAAAACCCCAAACCCACAAAAAAACCAAAACAGAACCACCCTCAATCTCCAAAAAGCAGACACATAATAAACCTCTAAATATGTTTTAATATGCTTTGAAGAGTTCCATAAGCTGTCGTGTGTCATTAGGCTAAGGAAATTGCAACATTTTTCTTTCAGGTCTGTAACTTACCAGTGTTTCTGAGACATGTTTGTAGAGGCCAAGAGAACTGCTTCCTGACTGAGTGCTAAATTTGTAAGCCCTCAGCTTCTCTTGTATTTCCTTTCCTTCTGTAGGGATCAGCCATAATCAACAGAAGCACCAAAAGATGCCTCGAAATCACAGCAAACGATTCCGTTTCCTACAAACTTGTAATGCGGACCTGCACAGGACAAAGGTGGAATATCCAACATACAGTTAAGGACTGGGGAAGGACAAAAGACCTGGAACAGAAGACATATCACTCAAAGCACTGACTAGAGGAAGCTTTTCCTTTAAAGTTGCTGTATTCATAACACGGCACTGAAAGCAATGATTTCATGAGTTTGTTTGCACAGGATTTTACAATGTAGTAGTTAGTGCAGGAGCTATGAGCTATTCACACAAAGGTGCAAGCTCATCGTTTCCTCAGTCAGGAGAGGGATTGTCTTTACTCTCTTTTATTATCCCCAAAGGGAAGCATCTCTCAACACTTTTGTTTGAGAGTGTTTCAACCCACCTGAGTTCCTTATGTTGTCCTTTGAAAGTGCTCATCTCTGCTCATTGGTGAAAGGCCACTGCAAGTTTTCTAACTTTGTCATTTCAGTTAGATATGAAAATTCAGAAGAAATAAAAGTGGGCCTGACTTTGTCATGTACACAGAGTTTATCTCAGGCTGAATTGGATCGGTTTTCTTGTCCTGTGTCATATAAATAATGCAAAATTTCTTGTCAAGGTGTGCTCATGCTAGTGAGCTAAATGAAATATGTCCTTATTCTTCTGTACCTATAATTTGCCTGGACATGATTCGGTTTCTCAGCAAAGCTTGTTAGACTCAGCAGTGTGCACACTAAGGCTATTTTATGTTTACCTTTGTGAAGTTGGTTTATGCCAGTCACTTGACAGCATGGATGAAAATCCCGTCAAGTTCTTGGAAACAATGGAATTCAATTCGGTAGTTTCCACAGAAAAATATGCACTACTGGCCAATACAGTAGCATCTGGCTGTCAAAAAAACTGAGTAAAATACAACATGAGTTGCTCATGGGAGGCAACTTGCAAGTAGACATGATAGAATTCTTGTAGAAATAAGGTTAGGTAGAACTGAACATCTTACTTCCTGGAATAACCACTCCTGGGACCTACACTTATTTGTTAAAGGGAACTCCTTTAAAACAAACTCGTTAAAACTCTATAGAGGTTCACTCTGAAGCATTTGTTATCAAAGGAGTGCCAAGCATTTTATTTGAGTAGAAAGTGTATTCAGGGTTTGCTTGAATATTTGTTTGAGAGTAAACCAGTATGATCTACTTTTTCCTTTGTAATTTCTCTGTAAACTTGATGTGAACATTCTGGCCCTAATAGTCAGGATTGGAATTGGATAAGCTCTTCTTAAAGAACAGTCTTTGGTCCTTAGGCTCTGTATTTTTCTGTTCTGGAGACTGATTCTTAAAAATGCCACATTTTAAACAGATTGGATTAAAATTTATGAAATCAACTTTTATTCCCATGTCCTGGTTCAAAGCCAAAAACACTGTAGAAAGAGGAATATGTGCTCTCTTTGTTTCAGCAATGTGTCTTACCAAAGTCAAAGGACTAACATCTTGGCAAGCACAGTGAAGACAGTGGGAATTTTGCTAGTGCAACCGAAATGATAATATGGCCAGCTGGTGATGATGAATAAAAAAATGTTTATGTAATAATTTTTCCATTTTATATGCTACTTCAATAGAATGTAATGGACATTTGAACAATTTTGCTTTGAACTTAGGATCAGGAAAAAATCAAAACGTACCAGAATGTCTAGATTTTCTGGTTCTTAATGTATGGCCTCTAGTTACACACAGGGATGAACACTGAAACAAAATTCTTTCAAGTATGAATTTCTTAACTTCCTGAAGCCCATCCACCAATGTGACTTTTTTGGCTAATTTTGTAATGAGGAAAGATAGTAGCCATAAGAGAAGACTAGCACTTTCTGGTGATGCTTGATGAGACATAAATAGCAACTCAATGTTTTTGGTACTACGGTAGTAATACACAGCTCTTACTAGTAATACTTTTGAACTTGGAAATTCAATGCATGATGAAGCAACTGATGTGTGATTCCTGAGCCAAGTCATCAGCAGAGGTAGGACTCTGCTGCCAAGGTGTAGCACAAGAAGGCAGTTATGACTGTGGCACAGCATAGAGTTAGATCTCTTCTTAACCTGAAAACCAATCATAAGGTGAACTTTTGGAAATGCAGAAAATATTTCAGCTCCTGCAAAATGAGATGACAGTACTGCAGTACCACATACTACATATGCAACTGCAAAGGAATGGGACAGATTAATTTAGAGCAAATATAGGCAAAAGGACCAAGATAGTCCTTGCCAGAAGACTTGTCGGTCTTTACCAGCAAGTCCTTCAGCTACACTGCCCAAGTCACAGAAGCTAAAGGCAGAGACTGGAGAATGAAGAATCCTTATAGAAAAAGATCAAGTTTGAGGCCATCTAAGGAACCTCAAGGTGCACAAGTCCGTGGGACCTGATGAGATGCATCTGCAGGTCCTGAGGGAAGTGGCAGATGAAGTCGCTATGCCACTACCCATATCTGAGAAGTTCCAGTCCACTGACTGGAAAAGGGAAAGCATAAAAAAACCAAAACCCCACTTGATTTCACTTTTAAAAACAGAAAAAAACATCCACTTTTAAAAAACCAAAAAAAAGGAGGACCTGGGAAACTACAGGCCAGTGAGTCTCACCTGTGTGCCCAGCAAGATCATGGAGCAGATCCCCCTGAAAACTCTGCTGAGACAGATGGAAAATAAGTATGTGATTGGTGACAGCCAACATGATTTAACTAGGGGGAAATCACACCTGACGAATTTAGTGGTCTTCTGTGATGGGGTTATAGCATTGATGGATAAGGGAAGAGCAACTGACACCATCAGCCTCAATTGTGCAAAGCATTTGTGCAAATTACTCCTGGTAAGAGTCCAATTAAACACAAAAGGAAATTTTTTTCATGGTGATAATTAGCCATTGGAATGATGTCCCCAGGGAAGTGGTGGAGTCCCCATCACTGGACAATTTTAAGATTTATCTAGACAGGGTGCTGGTGCATCTTATCTAGACAGTGCTTTTCCCAAGAAAGACTGAACCAGATGATCCTTGACGTCCCTTCCAACCTGGTATAGAATCATAGAAGTGTCAGGGTTGGAAGGGACCTTAAAGATCACCTAGTTCCAACCCCCCCGCCATGGGTAGGGTCATCCCCCACTAGATCAGGCTGCTCAGAGCCCCATCCAGCCTGGCCTTAAAAACTTCCAGGGATGGGGCTTCCACCACCTCTCTGGGCAACCTGTGCCAGTGTCTCACCACCCTCCTGGTGAAGAACTTCTTCCTAACATCCAATCTAAACCAATCCATCTCTAGCTTCAATCCATCCCCTCTAGTCCTATCACCATCCAATATCCTAAAAAGTCCCTCACCAGCTTTCTTGGAGGCCCCCTTGAGATACTGGAAGGCCACAATAAGGTCTCCTCAGAGCCTTCTTTTCTTCAGACTGAACAACCCCAACTCTCTCAGTCTGTCTTCACAGGAGAGATGCTCCAGCCCTCTAATCATCCTCGTGGCCCTTCTCTGGACAAGCTCCAGCACATCCATATCTTTCTTGTGCTGTGGACTCCAGAACTGGACGCAGTGCTCCAGGTGGGGTCTCACAAGAGTGGAGTAGAGGGGGCGAATCACCTCCCTCGACCTGCTGGCCACGCACCTCTTGATGCAGCCCAGGACACGATTGGCTTTCTGGGCTATGATCCTATGGTTTGACACTGTCTTACATAACATCCTTGTCTCAAAATTGGAGGGATATCAATTTGATGGATTGCCCACTCAGTGGATGAGGAATTGCTGAGTGATCTCACTCAAAGAGTTGCAGTCAATGGCGTGATATCCAGCTGAAGACCAGTAACAAGTGATGTTTCTTGGAGAAGGGTATTGGAACTGGTGCTATTTAACATCTTTGTCGGTGACATGGGCATTGGGATCGAGTGCACCCTCAGCAAGTTTGCTGATGACACCAAGCTGTGTGGTGCAGTTAACACACAGGAAAGCTGGAGAGGGATTTTTTACAAGGGCATGTAGTGATAGGACAAGGGCTAATGGCTTTAAACTGAAAGAGGGTAGATTTACATTAGATGTAAGGAAGAAGTACTTCACTGTAAGGGTGGTGAGACCCTGGAACAGGTCGCCCAGAGAAGTTGCGGACGCCTCCCCCAAGAAGTATTCAAGGCCAGGCTGGACAGGGCTTTGAACAACCTGTCTGGTCAGAGGTGTCCTTGCCCATGGCTGGGGAGTTGGAACTAGGTGTTCTTCAAGGTCCCTTCCAACTCAAATAATTTTATGATTCTACAATGAAGTACAAGCAACTGTGGAAGTAGGCCTAATGGCCTCTGCAGAACAGTAAAGCTTTCCTCCTTCGTTTTGGCCTCAGGCAAGCTGGTTTTAATGAATGTGCAGCAGGAATCCACCTTGGGAGAAAGAATTAGAAGAGGAAAAAAGTTCTCTTTATTGTCTGGTGGAATGGGGATGAAGGGCTAGTCTGGAACACCCTATTAACTGTCAATCTCCTTAAAGGGAAACTAAATCAGAGAACAGATTTTTAACCAAATGTTTATTTAAATTTTATCTGTCTTTTTTTTAAAAGCAAAAGTAGCTTATCAGGCACAGAAAAGTTTGGTAGAAAAATCATAATTTTCAAAAATTAAAGTTAGATCACTTATTAGTGATTTCACCTGTTTGCCACTGTGTCAGTACCTGTCACAGCACAATTTTTGCATTCCCACACAAGGCACAAGGAGCTCACTTTTCTGTCTGGTTTGATTTGATATTCTTGGGCTTTGCTCATGCTACTTAAGCTGCTATATACCTGCTTTCCCGCACACATCGTCCAGCACAGTGTGTTTTTCTTTATTTTGTCTGTTACATAGTCTATGAACGTATGTTTTTTGAAATCATCAGGCTGGAAACCCTTTTCCCTCCTGCTGAGAGATCCAGGTCAGGCAAGGACATCCGCCAGTTTGACAGTTAATTGCTAGCAATGAGAGGACAAAGGGATAGAGCTGCTCACAGTCAGGCACCCAGGAAACCTCAGTAAACTGTGCAAGCCTGAAGAGTGCCAATGAGATAGAGGGTCCACCAATCACACTGGGTAGATCGGGGTCATGTCCTGTCCCTTGTGCCTGGAAAGTTTGGCACTGTGGCTTTGCAGAAAGCTTCGTGCTTGAAAACATGCACTAACAGCACTCGAGTATTCAGCTCAACACCCTGTAGCAACTGTGATTTCAACAATCGTTTTATACTTTCCCAGCACTGGTGGATTCTGTCTACTCAGATATACTGATTATTGGTCATGCTTGTAATCTCATATTAGATTTCAAGCTGTTTTTTTTCCTGATTTTTGGTAGACTCGCTGTTAGTTTAGAGCATGTTTTTCCATCTGTTCACGATGATTTAACTTGCAGCCCCTAGTCCTCCCAAACTCCCCTCCTAGACAAGGCAAAATGATAACTGACAGTGGGTGTGTTTGCCTGCAGAATTCCCTAGATATGTGCCATCTGTTGCTAAGTGCTCAAAGTAACGATAATGTCAGCAACTTTGAAGCAAAACCACACTTACTTAAGCCCTACTGTAGTGGATGCACGGAGCTCTGAATTCAGTGTAATGATAGCTTTTAATGCCATTTGTATTTCTATTATAGTGGTTCAAAGAAGATTTGCAAATGTAGGTAAGTTTTGTGGGGGTTATTTAACGGAACTTCTCACTGTAAATGTTATTTATGCAAGTGTCTATTCAAATCTAGGAACTGCATGATGTAATGGCACACATCCCAAAAACAACTACTTCTTTTCAAAGAAGAATTTGATGAAGGGGAAATACTTGTCTTACGCAGACAGCTTTGAAAAGGTGTTGTCAATTTGCCATGTTTCGGAAAAGAGATGCGGCATTAGAGCTCTACACTGACAACCACATCCAAAAAAAGACTGATAAATATGTACAAACTTATGATGCAAGGAAACTTCATGTCCCAGCTGCCACACCACAGGGTTTCCCAAGGTTGCTTCTACATCTCCTTTAGACTTTGAATTTCTATATTGCTGCCATCTTTTTTTTGTTGGTGCTGTTAGCTCAGGTGAACCAAGCCTGGCTCATTCTTCACTCCCACTGGAAACGGTCCCTCATATGTTCAGCTCAGTCTGCATCGAGTGCCATGTTTCTGGGACTGCCATGCTGCTGGCATGCAAGTCAGTTGATTTAAGTAATTGCATACTGTGCTGTAATTTGCTGTATAATTACACACTTAATTGGATTCACAGTTTGTTACCTATGTCACACTGTGACAGGGCTTCTTGCTCTTTGGGAGGGAAAGAAATTCTTCTGGTTATAACTTAGAAAAACATCATGAGAGTTGATTTTCTCCCTGAAGGTGTGAGTTCTTTTTAGAAGAACCTGCAGAACAGATTAAAGCTCAAGTAACCACTGTTTATTCAATGTCTGTGGTTAACACACCCCAATTAAAAGTATGCCTTTGGGCTTGCAAGGAAAAAGCCCTGAGATAAGGTGATGATGACACACCTGGGATAAGCGAAGAGAGGAAACTTCAGTGTGAGTTTTGGAGTAGTTGCCTGGCTGTGAGATCTTGCACTACACTGTAACATAGATTATATCTTGAGGGATGAATTGCCTTCTATGTCACAAGCCTCTGACATCATTTCCCACAGCATTCTCCTGGAGAAACTGGCTGCTCATGGCTTGGATGGGCATACCCTTTGCTGGATAAAAAAGTGTCTGGATGGCAAGTCCCAAAAAGTGGCAGTGAATGGCGTTAAATCCAGCTGGTGGCCAGTCACATGTGGTGTTCTTCAGGGCTGAGGATTAGGGCCAGTTCTGTTTAACATCTTTATCAGTGATCTAAATGAGGGGATTGAGCGCACCCTCAGCAAGGATGCAGACGACACTAAGTTGGGCGGGAGTGTTGATCTGCTTGTGTATAGGAAAGCTCTCCAGAGGGATCTGGACAGGCTGGATTGATGGGCCAAGGCCAATTGTATGAGGTTTCACAAGGCCAAGGGCTGGATCCTGCCCCTGGGTCACAACAACCTCCAGCAATGCTACAGGCTTGGGGAGAAGTGGCTGGAGAGCTGCCTGGTGGAAAAGGACTTGGGGATGTTGAAGGTCAGCTGGCTGAGCATGAGCCGGGAGTGTGCTCACGTGGCTAAGAAGGCCAACAGCATCCTGGCCTGTATCACGAATTATGTGGCCAGCAGGACCAGGGAAGTGGTTGTGCCCCTGTACTTGGCACTGGTGAGGCAGCACCTCAAATCCTGTGTTCAGTGTTGGGCCCCTCACTACAAGAAACACACTGAGATACTGGAGTGTGTCCAAAGAAGGCCAACGAGGCTGGTGAAGGGTGTTGAGAATAAGTCTTATGAGGAGCAGCTGAGGGAACTGGGGTTGTTTAGCCCGAAGAAGAGGAGGCTGAGGGGAGACCTCACCACTCTCTACACCTATTTGAAGGGAAGTTGGAACGAGATGGGTATCGGTCTCTTCTCCTATGTAGCAAGCGATAGGACAAGGGAAATGGCCTCAAGTTGCACCAGGGAAGGTTTAGATCACGTTAGGAAATCTTCACTGAAATGGTTGTCAAGCATTGGAACAGGCTGCCCAGGGAAGTGGTTGAGTCGCCATCCCTGGAGTTATTTAAAAGACATGTAGATGTGCTATTTAGGGACATGGTTTAGTGGTGGACCTGGCATTGCTAGGTTAACAGTTGGACTGTTGCAGTAAGATTATAAAATTGATATGAATTTAATTGGCTCTTGTGGAGGACTGCAAAGACCCAAGGGAACTGGGATGTTGTTTTGCTAATTGATGGGGGCGGGGGGAAGTCCGCAGAAAGGACACGGAGCAACAGAAGAGTCGGCTTACCTTATTGTCTGTTTCAAAGTACTTCAAGAATAAGGCAATGCTTAGTTAAAACAATATGCTTATTATGTTCTAGTTTTAAGCAGCAAGGAGAATTGCCAGAGTAATGCACCTAATCGTTACTGCATACTGTTATCGATAGTGATTAAGAAAGATATATCACCAATTGCCCTAATACTTCACCATCATCAAGATCCGCAGTTGCTGGGGAGCTCCTGTTGCAGAGAGGATTTGGAAAACCTGTCCTGGCAAGTGGGAGGTCCTATGCAGTGTGTCCACTCATAGGTGAGGTCTCCAACATTGCTGCAGGAGGGTCCAACTTTTATGCTATTAAACAAACTTACATAACTTCAAATGTCAAAACACATGGTGTCACCCTTCCTGTTGGATTCCACCCAAAGCCTGGCCAGGGCTAAAGGAGGAATACAATGGAGTTTCTTTATGCTGGTCCAAGGGAGTTTCTCCACCTATTTTGGTCCAAGGGAGTTTCTTTATCTATTTGGGCTTTAATCACATACTTTCAACAAGGCCAGGACTCACAGTCTTGTTACATGCTCCTAAGTAAAGAAAGGGTGTTCTGATGGTTAGCACTACACAATAAGTGTTACAGCAAAGCTTTTATAGATTGGCATCAGAATACAAATACACTCATACTCAAATAAATTAGTAATACATTACATATGCAATTAATACTATGTGCGATTAATACTATATGGATTAGATATATTCTTGGGTTGTGAGGTTCATCTCTAGGTCAACTTTAGTTCAGGGCCTACTGTTCAGGTCCGGTTTCTTCCTTTCTCTCTGGTGATTGGGGAGATACTGAACTGAAATTATTCTGAAAGTTGGACACTTTGATATACTTTGACAAATCTGAAGAACCTGCTTAGTTTGCCAAGTTTTATACCTCACAGCCTCATAGCATGCATTTTTGCATGTGAGGAACAGTAGAAGGAGATGTTCTACTCAGCAGCTTCCCCTTCATTATTCCAGCTCTGTAATACTGAGTCCCTGCAGTGTGAGTGTCATGCTTTTTTTTCCAAATAATCTGCAAGTCCCAAGAGCTCTGTATGTTACCAAAACTGCGTGTAAGGTGAGCAGAAGGGAGACAAACTTAACATTTCTTAAAGCGAGAAGGTTTTGTGCAGGAGTGAAGCCTTGGTTTCAGGTGACCTCTTTGGCTACCCAGCAGCATGTGTACTTTATGAAGGAGAAGCCAGTCCAGATTCCCATCCCCAGCATTCGAGCCCCCAAGCCTCAGTAGACAATGTCTTATTGTTCTTCTACTTCCTTCCTATACAGAAACTGTACAAGCGACAAACTGCTCGAAGCCTCGGCAGATGGGGTGTTTGCCAAAGCATGACACTGCAATGAGCAGTATTTCAAGGACCGTGTCAAATTATCCATAGTTTAAACATATCAGAAACATAACCCAATGTTTCTCATTGTCAGGGAAAAATCCTTCACAACGTTTTGCTGGTGCAAATATGGCAGATTGCATTTGTACAAACCCTACTATAACACTGTGAAGATGAGTACTGTCTGTTTCACTAAGATGTTAAAATTTTAGAGTATATGTTGCTAACTGCTGCTGCTCAGGGTGACTGTGTCAGAAGAGGATAGTCTACACCTTTTCACCAAGTCTCACTGGAAGAAGGGGCAAAGCTGGAGAGAATGGAGCAGGGAGGGAAGTTAGCTGACAGATAGGGCTTAAATGAAACTGAGCAGTGGATGCTGTTAGAGATGGGGAATAGGCCTGTCTGGTTATGGTCTCAAGCTGTGAGACTTCACTAAGCACAAAAGTGAAGGAGGCAAAACAGACCTGAAAGCAGAACTACCAAAGGATTGCCATAGAAAAGGCAGAATCTGTTAGCAGAAGCCTGTTTAACTGATGCTGATCCTTGATTGTGTGATAACCGTGGGGTTTTTTTGAGAGGCTAGGTACACCTGGGCTTGGTGCTGATGGTGTGCCTTGTCTAAGGGACAGCAATTCTTTAATGCTGTAGGCAGGTCATGGTCTGCTCTGGTCATAGAATTGCTCTGCTGGTCTCGCAGGGGAGTGTGATCTGGCACAGAATGGAGCCAGGTTACCGGGAAAGTGGTCTCCATCACTTTCAGACAAGTGAAAATTTGTTCCCTGGATGCCAACAATGGGGAGGAAAAAGAGACCTTCTTGAAGTGTACTTTTCCTTCTGTTGCATCATCCCAGCAATGGGTCTGGCTGCAGAGCAGAGTTCACTGTCAAAGTAAAATGACAGACATTGTATTTGGAAATAATAGATTTAAAGCACAAACCTCATAAGTACAGTCCAACTGTAGTGGAAACACATCCAAAAGCATGTAGAAGGCAGTAGTTTCATGCTGTAATAGGCAGTAGTTTCGTGCTATTTCCTGCATATGTATCTTTGTTTTGAGGGTGCTAATTTGGGACAGCCCATCACAAATGAGTACACCTGTTCCCAAAACTAAAATTGAAACAATTCCCTCACCTTCCTTCTCTACTTCAAAACCAAAATAATAGTAAAAATTTTAACAAAAATTTGCATGTGTGCATGTGAATGCAAGTAATAGTACCTATTCCTTATGGGTTGTGGTTTGTTTGTTTGTTTGTTTTTTTTACTTCCTTTTTGGGAAAGCACTAATTACTTTGAAAGAATGAAATAATTGTTTATTATTTCTCTTGCAGAAGAAAAACAATTTTTGAGCCAGTCCGTGCAATTTTCCCTGTCTCCTATGGAAAGACAGTTCACGAAGTCAGGCGGAATGTGCTTTTGCTCAATGTTCATTGACCCTGCAGCAGACCTAACCTAGAGGAGCAGAGGTCTTATTCAAGCCTTGTGAAAGCAGACAGTCAGGGAGAGAACAAGGGAGAGATGTGCCTCCAATGGAGGTTTCATCTACCTGATGCAATGCAAGGGAGAGAATATGCACAAGTTACCTCACCATGAGGAATACTTCAGCGTAGATTACACTCAAGTGCTAAAAGGTCAGCCTACTGTTAAACTTCAAGCCATAGGAAGCCAGCGTTTTGGCATGTTAATATTAATGAAATAGCTTTGCTTATTTTTATTTCGAAACTCTTCTGTATTTCTAACTCAGGCCAGTTTTTATTTATTTGTATATCAGTGTGCTGAAATAGACTGAAATTCCTATGCATGCTAAGTTTTCTCAGGCTATTTTGCTTTAATTATGGGACTTCATTACTTGGTGATGGTCTGCTTTCAGCTGAGTGTCTTCTCTGTATGGTTTTAGTTAAAAACTGGCTAACACATTTCTTTTTTTTTTTTTTTAGAAACCATCAGGAAAAATATTGAGAGAAGAAAAACTAGAAAAAATACAAAATAGTATTCAACAACAGTGAAAACAAAAAATACTGTCAGAGAGATGTAGTGGGAAAATGGGAGAAGATTGTCTGTCCTTTGTGACATATCTTGGCTGCTTCTAGTTAATTGTAGCTGCCTCAGACACAACTGGTGGTGGGCAGAAAAGGGATATTCTTCATTTTAAGAAACTTCAGTTGTGTGGTTTTTTTCCAACTTGAGAGGACAATTAGAAAGTAAAAATTACAAGAAGAAGCTTGGAGTTTAAAGATTTGCTGTGAACATTTATTTAAAAAGATAGTGTCATACATTCAAAATATTTCACTCTAAATCTAACAGAAAAAAAATAATACTATTTTTAAAAGTTCAAAATAGAACTGAAATATTTTTTCTGATATGCCAAATCAGGCATTTTAAATTTGTTGGAATTTTCTTTCTTTTTCTCCCATAAAAGAAGACAAAATGACTGACTGCAAGAAGTCGTCTTATTTCAGTATAATTTCAGATCAAGTTTTTGTTTGGAAAAACCTTCACAAAGCCAACATTGACAAAGTTTTTCCAACCAACTCAAGTGCAAAATAGAATATCACCTTGGTGAATGTAATTGAAGCTTACTTAAGTACGGTAAAGTAAATGGCAGATTCCAACTTATATGACACTATTTTCTAGGTACTTGTTATGATCCATCCCTCCTGAACTCTTGCTAGAATTCCAGTTCTGCTGTCTGGGGTAAGATTCATCCAACAAACAATGGTATCTTCTATGACAAATTACTAGTTGGTTCAATACTATGTATGATTTCATATCTTATCCTGCTATACAGACAAAAATATAACATTTGGGTTTTTAATAAAAATCTATTCCTAATGAGGTTTTTGAATCATTAATTGCTTCAACTTCCATGGCAGCACTGAGCTAATTGTTAAATATTTTAGCTACCAAATTCAGCAACCCATGTTTAGAGAAACACTTTTAAGACGAATTTTATCGAGTGGGCTGCTTATCTGTCTCTTAATCCTTTAGTTCTTTGTCCCATTCCCATTTGCACATAATTATTCACAGAACTCTTAGATACATTAAAAAAGAGAAGTTGTTCTGTAAGAACTGCAAAAAGCTGTTTCTAGTTACCGAAGATGGCGTGAGCTTTAATTTTCCATTGCTATTATATAAAAGTGGAAAATTATATATATAAATGGGAAAAAATATACATAAAAATCTAGCTATATGAAAATGGGGAAATAAATCTTGGAGAGCTGTGAAGAGTTTGAAACCTTTGACAATTTTTGTTAGACTAAGATGGGAAGCCATGAAATCCCAATGTCATACAAAGTGTGTGTTTTTCTGGCTCCTCAAGTAACAAGGTAATGAAAGTTCTGACATGCCCAATCACTCTAACTGGAATACTATTAGACCATTAACATTTTTTGGCATCATCTACTGATCACATTTTGAGAAGGAAAATTCTTTTGACTTGCTAGAGCAACAGAGTAAGCATGAGCATAAATAATACTGTGGTATAAGAACAAACAAAGTTGCATAGACTGAATAGAACATGCTACATGAAAATATCCCAGGGTGGGGATACTCTACACGTACTCTACATTGTTAAGTAATAGGACAATTAAATGACACATTTATAAAAGGGGTATTAAACTTTAAAGTTGATTTTTCCAACTGAAAGTTTGATGAATTGTTGTTTATCTTTTTTTCGAGTTATGGTTTTGCATGTAATAGAACATGTTTATCTGCTTCTTCATGAATTTTAACAAGGAATTCTAATATTAATTGTAGTTATAACGCTGATGTAGGGCCATATAAACACATTCCTCACAGTAATGTCTGTGATTAGAGGCACAAACTTAAGGAAAGAAAGACAAACTGTCATGGTTTTTTAATGTTTATAGATTGTAGAGTCCATTTTCTCAGTGAGTATCCTGACAAAGCCTGTTTCTTGCTGATTATTTTCAGAAAGGATGCATGAACTTCATTATCATGGAAACCTGTAAATACGTATCAGATTAGGCTGGAGCTGTCCATGGGTCCAGAAGCAACTGAAAAGAGGATGATGGAGTATGTAAATGCCTGCACTAACTTGAACATGGACTGTGTGTCTGTAAGTCCTGCTTTCTGAAGAAATTACTTAAAAAAAATTTTGCTATATCTTTGATGCATTTTCTTTCTTTTGTTGCAAAGTAGTTCTTTATTTCCCATGCAAATCTCTGTCCAGCACTTTCACTTTAGAAAGGTCTTTTCAAACTTATATTTATATTTCAGGATTTAATTGAATAAAAATACAAGTGTTTCTAAGCAAACTTTGTAGCTCTCTCTGCCCACAGACAAGTGGAAGTCGTATCAGGGAAGTCAATGAATATTGGACCAGCTCTCTTGATTTGATCAGGAATCACATGATAGTTGCTGTTCTTCCCAGCTCTGGGACTAATACCAGACCTAGCAATAAATTTATAAACTTTTATTCAAGTAAAGAAATGAGGTGAAATGCTGGAAAGGATGATTCTTGTGTGAAGTAAAGATTCAGAACCAGAAGGAAAATGACTCCGGATACATATGCCCTTGAAAGATCCTCAAATTGCCTAAGCTACTCTCAAGGTTTGCCTCTCTTTGGGGCCTGACTTTTGAATTTTGAAACTCAAGGCTAAACCCTCAACTGCTCAACCTTTTTTTTTCTCCTGTCAGTAGTTTCCAGTTACTGTAGGCACAGGAGTATTGTAACAAAATCCATTTCCATGGTCTGCCTGTGGTGGGTCTTCTGACTTTCTTCCGGCTTGACTCATGAGACTCCAACATACAAGTTGAGATCTGTGATGGGGAAAAGGGCCTTGTTGTTGCGTTGTGGATGGGAAGACAGCTTGAGCCAGGGCTTTGACCAATGCAGAGGTCTCAAGATGTCAGTGGTGTAATGCCACAATCTTTCGTCTCCTGCCAGTGTGCCACCCATAGCTAGTCTGCAGGTCACAAAAGCTGCTGGTTGATTCTGCCCTTCATGGGGTGGGACAGAGGCAGTGGCACGTCTTCATTGTGTATGAAGTACGGGTGTAGCTCTGGAGAGGAGAAAGTGGGAGATATTATTGTGACTTTATACACCTTTGGTTTGTGCGACTTTGTGGACATTTATTGGAACTTTAGGCAGTTGCTTTTATGACTCCGACAAACATTCCTGCTGTAGTTAAACCATTCATTTCAGACAGCTGAAGAAATAAGCGCTGTTTTTTTGAGACATAGTAAAATTATCCCAGGAAACCAAGGTAAAACTTTAACCCTGTAATTGCTAGTTAAAATGCAATTCTTAGTCACTGGACCCCAGGGTATGTTTCACCTTGCCAGGAGGTTAAGTACACCATTTGTTATTCCCTGTTCTATAGCAGTGCCACTAGTTTTAATGAGATTTACCCGCTTTCATTAAAAGCGTAGCCACTTAATCCTTAAATCCTGCCAGAGATTTAAATACCTGCTTGTAGCTATTTACTTTATCAGTTTGTTTCAGCAACTGCTGCTTTCATCTCTTGGTCTCTAACTTGTCTACCCAGAGAAGCTGTGCAAAGTTGTCCTTTGTGCTGCTCTAGGGTGCCTGCTGATACAGAAAAGCACCTTGTTTCTTTGGTTGTTCTTGATCTCTGTTGATGTTTGCTCTCATCATGCAATAGACCATGCTTGTTCCTGCACTGGTCTGTGACAGCACCTCCAGGAACTTTTTAAGGGCCTTGGTCCCCTGACTGTTCAAACCATCCTGCTCTTGTGAATGCACTAAGGGGCATCTAAACAGTGGCCTACCCAGAAAGGAAATATTGAGAGTGTTTGGCCTTTCCATCCTTTTCCAGGTTGTATCCCCAGAGCGACCTGAGTTCACTGGCAGACATTTCACAGGAAAGTGTGGCTGATACCAGCTCTGTACCTTACCAGATAGGATCACATCCTTTTCTTCCTTGCACTGTTTTGTGCTGCCACATCACCAGCCGGGAAGTTCACAGAATCACAGAACAGTTGAGGTTGAAAGTGACCTTTGGAGATTGTCCAATCCAATCCTCCTCAAAGCAGTTCCAGCTACAGCAGGTTTCCCAGGTTTCCAGGACTGTGCCCAGCTGGGTTTTGAATATTTCTAGGGACAGAGACTCCACTGGAAAACCTGTTCCAGTGTTTGTCCACCCTCATAGTAAAAAAGGTTTTTTTACCTTCAGATAGAATTGTAGTTCTGTACAATGTGTACACATTCCTGGCCAATTGAAACAGGTGGTAGTGTACAAAATTTCTTGCTTTTCACGTTCAAAGCGTTAACTATATGTCACACACTTATTAAATATTTGAGTATTAGGGAGAACCATGTTAATCTACGCTGTAGACTGAATGAAGACTTCACTTGCTTCCTACCATGTTTTTAGTCAAAATGTAGCAGTTCTGGCAAAGGGCGTGGGTCACCTTTTTTTAGCTCTGATGACTTCATCACCTCGAGAAGATTAGTAGTAAAAGGAAAGAGTCAGTAGCTTTGTCTGATGACTATAATGTGGAAAAAACTGTGCAAGTGTTTCCTAGCTCTGCTCTGTAGTAGCTTCCAATAATACTCTTCACAGAATTTTCTCACACACACACACACAATCCACACAGCCTGTAGGCCTACGATCACCTGCTCTAGTCTCATTATCCTTTTTTCCTCCATATGAGTTTTGACATATTTCCCTGTTCCAAATTCCTTTCCAGTAGGAGAAGACCAAAAGATGAAAACTCCCAAAAAGCCAACCCTGTAAAGAGAAAATGTGCAAGAGATAAAAAGAAGCAGATGGAAAAGGCTGAGAGAACAAGTGGAAAGAGAAAAACAGTAGCAACTGTACTACAGCCAGACTGAAGGCTGTCCATCACTCTTGCTATTCCCTGTCCTCTGCTGGATTGCAGAGTGGTGGTCTCCATTTTAGGAGTGTACAGAAAAAGCACATCAGATTACGCTTGAGATTTCTTGTTGCAGGTTGTCTTAAAGTTCTCTGTTTTCAAGTGTTTTAGTTGACTGGTTTATTTGCTCTTCACCAGCCTGATTTTTTCTCAACTACAATCCTATACAAATATACACATGGCCCATATTGTTAGCAATAACAAAAAAAACCAAAAAAAGGACTTGCCACTAAGAAACTTTGGTGATGTTCAGAGCATCATTTTTGTAAAGTGAAAACATTTGCTGTTCTCTCTCCCTCTCTCTCCTCTCTCATGTCCCCATCCAACCTCTTTTTTAAAACTCCAGTGCAGTGTCAAGGGCCAGGATTCTGAGCAGGAATACAAGGCCTCTTGTGACTCCTTTCATCATTATATCTGTATTCCCAGTATTGCAGGTAGTCTCTTAAATTCTGCAACTGAAGAACTGGTAAAGCTCCGTATCAAAAATAGCTCCTTTGCCCCACTCTCCTGGAAGGCTGTTCTAGAACTTCATGGTTCTGATTGTTAGAAACTTCTCCCTAACTTTCAGCCCACATCCTTCTTTGGGGAGTAGAAATAAACAGACCGTATGTTCTTCTGCCAACATTGTCTTTTAGCTTAGAAGTTCCTCCTTCTTTGTATTTTCCTCTCTGGGAAAATAAAGAAGCAATCACATCCCATCTTCAACTTTTGTTAGGCTAAATAAAGTACGCTCTTTTGTTTGTTTTTTAGTTTCTTTTCATATGATCTCCTTCTCAGATTATCCTACTTGTGTTTGTTCTGCATCTGTTATGGTTGTAATATATCCTCTTCAAACATTGGGATTAGATTCATATACACAGTTTTGCAAAGGGAGACTTACCAATACCTAGTGCAAAGTACCTTTGATTGTAATGTCCTTGCCTGTGGACTTAGCAGCATTTCATTCAACCTGGCAGAAACAAACCTTCCTTATACTCTAAAACTAACTCAAGTAGATGCTGATTTGTACATTCCCCAACCTCCCATGCTCACGTAACCTTATTTTCAAAGCTGATGACCACCTACTTCAAATGAAGCCAAACTTTTTTCCCTGCTATTTTTCTTCTTTAAACACTTACCTATCTATTGTAGTATCCTACATAAAATGTTGTTTCTTCTGGTGAAGAGGGCAAGAATATCTGGTTGCACGTGGTTTAGTTTGATTTTTTCTCATTGCCAAAGTACCAGGAATTGAAACGAGAAACTGTCACTTCTAGAAGGACTGCTTATTTGGCTACGATAACCAAGAGTTGTATCATTAGTTCATTAAACAGCCTTCCACAGAAAGACTGGGAAATCAAACAAAAAGCAGGGCAAACTGGAGGACTAGAATTGTAGAAATGAGATTAAATAAATTAAGCATAAGAGTACATATTTAGAGATCAGTAAGAATTTCTCTTCTCTACTGTGTTCCTGGACTAGAAAATAATATAGATGAGGACTCCATATATTGCTTGCTTACGAGACATCAGTAGGACAAGACTTGAAGGCAATTAAGAAATTCTAGGATGCATCACGAAAGGTATTTCCATTGAAGTCAGAATTTCTCATCAATTACGATCCCTGCATTACTGCACCAGGTGTCTGTGTGAAGGAGCCTTTGCAGGTCTGCATCTACAATGCCATGTGCAGATACTTTTTCAGTGTGCAAATAAGCCTTTGCAGAGAGGAAAAGCATCTTTACAATCAAGTTTAAAATGAGTAAGGCAGACACTCTGAAGGCTTATGGGGCTAAGAAAAATTATACAGATATACCTTTTGATTATAACAACATACAGAAATAGCTGGTGAATATGCTTAGGCCAGAAGTGTGGCAGAACCTCACATTCCAGGTTTTTTTAACATACTAGCAGGCACACCTGACTGGGGGAACTTTGTTGCTGTCCTAACAGCTGAAATTAGAGATGTATTTTCCTCTCATGTCTTGCTAGAGTAGCATCTGGATGGGAAGGCTCAACAAGGAAACTGCTAGTCTTCTGCAATCTAGCTTTACATTGTAATACGTGCATTGCCTGCTTATAAATGTGCAAAATCTTTTCTCCCAAGAGTACTGCCGGCATTATATTTTAAACAAAACCTTACCTATTTTGATAATATTTATCACTGGAGACTTCAGAGTCACAGGAAACTGTAAAGTAATGCAGCATGTTTATCTTAAGGGCCAAAAACAGATAATGGGATTTTATTTGGTCTGAATGCGATGTTAAGAGGTTGTCAGGAAAATTTGCTGTATATTCATGCTCATTTTCTCTCTCTCTTACAGATCGTGATCAGGACGTTTTGATTATTTCACTTTTAACATTTTTTATCTGCAAACCCTAGTGTGCTGCTGTGTATTTTAGACATTTGCAGCAGAAGAGCATCTTTATGTAGATTTGAAACTAGGGAATATATTATTAATCTTAGATTTCTGTTCCAGGTTTGCAGCTGTGCATAGCCCCAGTCTTAATCTTCTTGTGTGGGAAGGAAGAAGTTCTGAGCCTGAAATTTTAGGTTTGTAATTATGAGTCCTGTATCTTCTCTAATGTGACGTAAAAAAAAACCATTTTCACGATGGGAACAGTTCAATGTCAGCAAAGCTCCAAGATGCAGTGAAACCTCCATCCTCAGTGAGTTTCAAAACTTGGTAAGTTTTGAGCAACCTGAACCAAATTTAAAGTTATGGCCAAGGGAATTGGCCTAGATGACCTCCAGTAGTCCCTCCTCATCTTAATTCCCAAAGAAGTACTAAGTGATTTTGTTGCAGAGCAACTACCTCTTGCTCAGGTCTCTCCCTTGACAGTGTTTTCATCTGTCCCTGTACTGGTTTCAGCTAGGATAGGACTAATTCTCAGTAAAGGGGCTAGCCGGGAAATAGCTGACCCAAACTAGTCGCTAGTCAAAGGGATATTCGATACCATCGTGACGTCATGCTCAGGGTATATATATTTAGGGGGCTAGTCAGGGTTGGGGTCTCTCTCTTTCCGGTTCTTGGTCCGCGTCGCTGAGTTCCGGGTGGTGAGATCCGCGTTACATGTTACTCGTGTTATATCTGGTTAAACGTTACTGTAACTTCACTGTTATCATTATCATTTATGTTCACCATTAAAACAAACTGGTTTTATCTCAACCCCATGAGCCTCCGCCTACTCTCTCCGGGCTCTGCCCCTCACTCCCGGCAGGGGTGAGCAAGTGAGAGAGCGACCACGTGGTTCTTTGTCTCTCCGGCTGGTCACTCGGCTTAAACCACCACAGTCCCATAGTGTGTGCTGTTACAGGAAGGAAAGGTACTACCCTGCTTGCTTTCTCCATCTGAAAAAGCTTAACTTGAATTAAACCACTCTGTTGTACTGAGTGATGGTGGTACTACTGTGATTGCTGGGAAACCGAGGAGCTAGGTACCAAACAATGCCATCTACATAGAATGACAGAATGGTTTGGATTTGAAGCGATATTAAGGATCACCTAGATCCAACCTCCCTGCCATGGGCAGGGACACCTCCCACTAGACCAGGTTGCTCAAAGCCCCATCCAGCCTGGCCTTAACACTTGCAGGGAGGGGGCTTCCACAACTTCTCTAGGCAACATCTTCCAGTGTCTCACCACTTTCATGCTGAAGAAATTCTTCCTAATATCTAATCTAAATCTGCCCTCTTTCATTTTGAAACAGTTGTCTCTTGTTCTGTCACTACAATCCCTGATAAAAGGTCCTTCCTCAGCTTTCCTGTAGCCCCCTTCAGGTACTGGGAGGCTGCTATAAGGTCTCCCCAGAGCCTTCTCTTCTCCAGGCTGAACACCCCCAACTTTCTCAGCCTGTCCTCACAGGGGAGGTTCTCCAACTCCCCATACCATCTTCACGGCCCTCCTCTGGACCTGCTCAAGCAGGTCCACGTACTTCTTACACTGGGGGCTCCAGAGCTGAACACAGCACTGCAGGTGGGGTCTCACAAGAGCGGAGTAGGGGGGGAGAATCACCTTCCTTGACCTGCTGGTCACACTTCTCTTTATGCAGTCCAGGATGTGATTGCCTTTATGGTCTGTGAGCACACATTGCTGGCTCGTATTCAGCTTTTAATCCACCAACCACCCCAAGTCCTTTTTCCACAGGGCTACTCTCAATCTACTCATCACCCACACTTGTATTTGTGCTTGGGATTGCCCTGACCCAGATGAGGGACCAGTTGGGAGACAGCCTGATGCTTGGAGAATTGATGGCAGGAGCTGATGCAGGCTTTAAATTGGAGGACAGACTAGTGCAGTTTTTCAGTGCTGCTGTATGACAGAGGAAACTGGGCTCCATGAACCGTCTTCTGAAGACTCTCCACGTGGAGGCTGCTACTGGATGACAAATGCAATGCTGTATGCAATACCCTTCTTTATGAGAGGCAGCACAGCAGAGGTAAAACTGAAGTGTCCTAAAGAACTGAGATGGAAAAAAGTCAGACAGCTCCTCTTCTCCCCGCCCCATGAATTTTTCTTCCTCAACGAGTTATGAGTTCTCATTGTGTAAACTCCATGAAGTTTGCTTGTGCACCTGCTCGTGCTTGCACTGGAGGTGGTCTTCACCCCAAAAACCAGACAGGCTCAGCCCAGCCACCCCTGGCTGCAGGGCAGTGTTCTGACAGCCAGCTCCAGGCTTCCTCCGGTGGGGCAGGGGTAGTAAGACCAGCCATCTCCTTACATTCAACAGTCTAAAACACGCATGGAAATCGCAGCCCCAGGCTTTTGGGTATGGGGAGCTGGGGTTCCCGTACCTGCTGTGCCACCCCGAGGCTGGGACAGGCACGACACTCTGTCCGAGCTCTCCAGCACCCTCCAAGGAAAACCGTATCAGCTTCAGAGCAGGAGCTCACTAGCCACCCTTTTCATTTAAGAGATTTTTCTTTTCTCCCTAGCTGTTTGTGCTCCTGTTTAATCATTTTAAACCACGCTGGGACTGCTCTGCCTCTGCTGCTCCTTATCTTCAGATTTCTGGGGGATCAGCTGAGTATTAGAAGTGCTCAATATTGAAGTGCTTTTTCATCCCTGCGGTTTAGTGCACCTTAGCTAAACTTGCTGACAAATCTCCTTAGTTCCAGCACTATGGCTTACTACAGATACTGAAGAGACATGCTTGCTCCAGAAGTTCAAGATGAACTTCAGAATTTATTGATGGCAGGGTTGCTTCCGATGTTTTTTTTCCCCACGTAGAAGTGCCAATGTGTATATTTTTATTTTCCATGAAGTTTTGTGTTTGGGTTTTTTTTCTTGTTGTTAAACTTTTTTTAAATCTCATTTGGACAATTTTAAAATACAATGGTTTATTTTTTTTTTCCCCTTAAATAACCCTTTAGATGAGAAAATAAGCCTTACTACCACATAAAATTAAATTACCCAAGTGATATCCCTGTGCTTCAGGAATCATTCCAACAGGTTTAAAATCAATACCTGTCTGTCTCTGTGTGGATTTCACCTTGTCTTTTCCCTGTGGGACAAAGACTTCTCAAAGCCTTAGATCTTTTCAGGTTGAGAAATGCAATTCTTACTCATTCCTCGTAAGCACTTTTTGAAAATGATAGAGGATAGCTACATAATTCATCAGAAAAGAGTTCTGGTTTACAAATAATTGAGTTGCATCTCCTCCCTGCCCCAGTTCTGTTTGTATTCACCCACTGACTAAAGCCAGGAACATGCAAGCAGGGATTTAGCCCCAAATGTGTCTCCCTACCCTTAAAAAAATGTTAGCAGAGCACTTACAGAGACTCACAGCAGGGTGAACATGTGTCCATTCAGTAGGGAATCCCTTTGCTGAATTTCTTAAGTACAGATCAAGATGCAGGCTCTGTGTGTTGCTTTTCATGCTCGCCAGCCGCTTGTCTAACTACTACAAACCTCACGGGTTTTTAAGGAACAGATAGACAAACACCCCACTGCACACATAGGAACAATCTGAGTACTGGAATCGACCAAATCTTATTTGCTATGCATGGATTCAAGGATGAATTGTGTGAGGCTTTTTGTTTGTTAGTAAGTTTTAAGGTTTTTTTTTTCCCTTCAGAATGGAAATTTCTAGGTTTTCCCTTCTCTGTGAAAAATGTGAAAACTTGCTATATTGGAGATTTATGCCTTTGAGTTCTGTTTTGTTGATATTGGCCAGTAGTGGCAGTGATGGCTGCTAGAGAGACAAGGGCAGCCATTTGGTCAGAGAGAAATCAGGTGGCACTTGAGCAAAATGTAGTTCTAGGACATTTTTAGCACAAGTCCTGCTCTGAGGCCATGTTTTATGACCTGTCTGTAGACAGGCTGGCATGAGAGCTTCCAGGCAGTGAGCCAGTGAGGGTTTCTAAGGCTGATTTTGTTCGGATGCTTCCTGTGTGGGAACATCAGTGCTCCTGGGGAGACTTTCTCATCTCACTGATATGAAGAGTTGTTGGAACTCGGCTGTAAGTGGTTGGTTCCTCGAGATTCTCAGACAAATAGTAGCTTTGCATATGGTCCTATTAAGTTTGGGAAACTGATCTAAAAATGTCAACAAATACAGGGTCAATTACTCTAAAATACAACTTCTACTAACTTCAAGTATGCCAAATTGAAAGTTGGACCTATCTTCTTCTAAAACTATACTATTTAGAATGAATGTCAAAAATCTGTGGCTTATTGAATTATCTTCACTTACATCTTGCTGCCTGACTTCCAGGATTACAACATTTCAGTTATCAAATAAATCAGAGAGCCTCTCAGCAAAGTATGTTACTTTGTGTACAAGGCCATCTTATATGTATGTTAAATGATAGGTTTTGACAACTTTGGAAGCCAATATAAAAAGCTTAGAATTAGCAGATTATTATCAAAATTGTAAAAAGCTGAGGAATAGATACTTAGATAACATAATCTGAAATGGATTTCTCCCCCATGCCCAGTAATAAATCCAGCTCCATAATAACAGTGCTTAGATTGAAGCTATGAATTTTCAGACATGCACTTGTGTAATTGCCTTTTTCTAGGTGTAAAGAGCTCCAGGTTTCCATGTAGTAAAATTTCATAATAGTGTTTTTAGTATAAATCTTTAGTCTTAAGGTTTTCTGCCTTGGTTAGGAAAGTTCATTTAAGGTTGGCAGCTGGTACAAAAATGTTGGTCTGACCTCATGATCAAACTTTTATTTTTAATACAACTGATGGGAGCAAAACTTGACTGGCTGCGCATTTCTTATCAGTAGACAAACTTCAAAATAGGAGTTTGACAGACCTCAGCTGCATGTGATGTAATTTTGAATAGCCCGTTTGGACAGGAATAGCAATGGAGCATAATATGACTTGTACGTTGCCTGGAATATTTGAGCAATCTTTAATACGGTCCTGAAATATTTACTCACTTTATTTTCACAGATAACATACAAAAGTACATCTACTCCAACATATTTAATGATGGTGAATATGACACTTCATCTAGTTCCCATAAAACCTAGGAACTTATTGAATCATGAACAGAATTTAGCCTTTCATGAGCTGATGCATTTGGGTCAGCCACAACCTCATTAAGTTCAACAAAGACAAATGTGAAGCTCTGGGATGGAATGACCTCATGTGCCCGTACAGGCTGGGCGCTGACTAGCTAGTGAGCAGCTCTGCAGGGAAAAGCCTAGGATTCCTGCTGGACAAGTTTTACATGAGTCAGCAGTCACAGTGAGGAAGGACAGCTGAACACTGAAATATGTTATCAAAAGCATAGCCAGCACCTCAGAGGAGATAATCATTTCCCTCTATGAAGCAGTCAGTCACCTCTCGAGTGTTGTGCCCAGTTCTGGGTGTTCCTGCACAAGAGAAGTATGGAGCAACTGGAGCGAGTCCAATAGAGAGCAACGTGAGGGACTGGGAGCTGGAGCACATGAAGTACCACAAGAGGCTGAGGGTATGTAGCCTGAAGTAGAGAAGGCTTGTGGGAGATCTAATCACAGCTCTCCTCTACCAAATGGAAAATGGGAGAATTTATAGAGAAGACAGGTTTTGCAGAGTTGCACAGTTGAAGGAAAAGAAGCAATGGGCATAAGCTGCAGTAAAGGAAATTCTCACCAGACAGAGGGACCCTCCTTCCACCTGTCCCCGTTCTCCAGGAGTGGTGCAGCACTGGAACAGGTGCCTAGAGATGTTGTGGGATCTTCAAGCTGGGAAATACTCAAAATTTAATTGGACGCAGCCCTGAGCAAATTGCTCTAGCTCTGAAATCACTCTTGCTGCGAGCAGTGGGTTGGAATAGAAACTTCTAGAGGTCCATTCCAACCTAAAACTTTCTAGGACAGCTGGGAAGTTACTAAGAACTTGGGAGAGGATGTTGTCTTACAGAAACACTTCAGACTACTAACAGATGTGGAATCACAATGTCCTAGCAGACTTCTGGGAGACTGTGACTTGGTCTCCTAGGACATGAGGAAACAGTTGTTAGGACACTGACACACAGCACAATACATTCCCCTTTGAGCTGTCCATGACAGCTTATCAGTGCAAAACGGCTGTGCGTCCCCTAACCTCTCTAACATTACCTGATTTGTTAGCCTGTGTGAAGTCCTACCTGCAAGGCAAGCTGCCTTCTACAGGAGCAGAAAGAACAGAAAATAGAAGATACTGAACTGTAGATAGAAAAGTAGAGCCAGACATGCTTTTGCAATTAATCAGACACTATTCATGTAATTACATGAAGGGGGAGGAGGTGTAGACATGTCCTGCATGTGAGGATGGGACCTTATGCCCCCATTAGCAGTGACCAGTACAATGCATCATGTGAGAACTGCTCCAATGGTATAAGCCTATTGCACTCTCTCCTACTCAGCCTGTCCCAAGCAGTGATCTCCAAGATTGTGACCATGTCAGCCAGGACATCCCTAGTTAGATATAATAATCACACTGAAAAAATATCAAGAAAGAGCAAAGTCATCCATGTGAAGAACAAGATACAAATGTGGATTTTTCTTTTTGCAGTAAAACTATTAAGCCATGTCTTCCCAGCCTGAAAACTGAGATGTTTGCACATGAAATTGGAGAGAGGAGGATATTTACTCTACCTGATCCCTTTGGTTCCCCACTCAAATGAAAAGCTTTGATCTGAAATTAATGAAAAAGAAGCACAATCTGTTTTATACAGATGTACTCAGGAGACTTTTCAAATAGCACTTTTTGGGGACTTTTTTTAATCGAAGGCTAGGAAACTTGGCAAAAAAAAGACCTTTTCCCAAGCTGTAATGCACAGCAATTTTTCTGTTCGACTCTTTAACACAAACTGAATAAGGAGATATTAGTCCCTTGACTCCAGAGTTTACTGTTGTCTGTGAAGATTTGTTTGCCTATTTTACTGCCAGAAAATGCATGTCTTGAAGAAAAGGACTTTTGTGATTAGGATGGTAAAGTGGAGCGGTTTCAGATTTTTAAAAGGTCGGTTCTACATGACTTCTGTATGACCAGTGAGCTATCAGAGTTATGTTAAGGGGCTTTTAAAAAAATAGTAGAAGTATTGGTTGGAGGGTGCCTCTAGAAATCTCTAGTCGGTCCTCTTGCAAGGGCAATCTGCCAGCCAGCACTGGGTCACATCAGTCACGCCTTTGCCTGCCTTAATCTTGAAGACCTCCGAAGATGGAGTTTCTGTGACACAGGAGCCCTTGGAAATTATACCCTGTCATCTGTGTTAACTCATCATCCCACAATAGGTAGCATGAAGTAGCTTTGCAGGAATCCACGAGTAAAGAAGAGAATGTGCCTACAACCACAAAAATAAAGATTAATTGGTTTGTGGCTTTTAAAATAAATTAGCATATTATACTTGAATAGTTTAAGCCAGTTCTATATTTGGCACCTACACTTCTAGAAAACATTAAAAGGCTTTTGTTCCACTGATCTTTAGAATTATCAGGCCTCAAAACGGAGATCAGGACATGCAGAATGGAGAGTTAATTATTGTTTAGAAACTGAGTGGCTCAGATTTTTTCCCGTCTTTTGAAAGCCCTAAAACCTAACTCTTTTGCTTGAAAATAGGAATATTTCACTATGGATCCATTGTTTCTTCTTGAAAGCTTCATTGCCATAGTCTCCCATTGTGTCCTCGGGGTTTCTCACCGGTGGTTTTGGGAAGCCTTGAAAGCCGGGGAGCCTGTTCTTTATTAGTTTCCATATGTTTGCACAAAACAAAACAATTCAATGCTGCACAGGCCTCTAAGCAGCTACCATTTTACAGCAGGATTCAGGCTCATAGCTTAGAATCACAGAATCATCTGGATTGGGAGAGATTTCTGAATGTCAGTAGCTCTACCTGCTGCTCAAAGCAGGAGGGACTCTAAACGCAGACCAGGGTCTTAAAAACCTTTAAAGGCATAGACTGCACAATATCTCTGGGCAACCTGTTCCTGTGTTTTGCTATATCATTGCACATTTTCTTCCACCCTTGCATCTGGTAAGAACCTGTCTTGCTTCTCTTTACAACCATCATCTACTGCTCTGTAGCAGGACCCCTAAGACCCTTGCTCCTTAATTCTCAGTAGCAGTCTGTCAGGAATTGAAAGGTGGCTTCAAGGTATCTCCAAAGCCTTATCTGGTGGATCTCATTCCTCAAAAATGGAGCTAGTCACTGCCCGGTGGCAGCCCTGGAGGGAGCTGGGTGAGGGTGTTCTGGTGGTTGTGCTCAGGTTACTGGGGTTTCTCCACCTGCCATCGTTCTGTGCTCCTTCGGGTTTGAGCAGATGAGCCTTTAATCAACACAACCTAAGAAAAAGTTAACATGATGCTGTAGTATAGGCAAACAACAGATTCACTATAGTTTGCTTGAAAGTTTTTGATTTTGTTTTTCCAAAACAGAGCAAACTTGATCATTCATTCATATTCAACAATTCTGCCAAGAATCCCTCAGCTCTGCACGGATTAAGTTTCCTTCCACACCTTGCCTATCGTCCCTGTGAGAGTCTTTGAGATATCATTCACACTGAGCATGGTCAGAAGGTGCAACCAGAGAAAAAATCAAACCACCAGGACAACATCAAGTATAGCAGAGGTCTCAGAAGGCTCCCGTTGGGACATAAAGAAGAGTTGTGAACCTTCTCATCAGAAACAGGTATGGAAAGTAAAGTCACTGTAAAGTCACTGTAAAGTCACTGTAAAGTGACATACTACACACAAAGACCAATTATGTGGTAGACTTGAAGTGGAAAGCATCTCCAAATACTCAAAAGCTCTCCATATGTCTAGCCAGGGAATTCTGGAGGGCAGCTTCTCACAGAGATGTCACACCTGTCCCACTTCTACAGCGGCCCCACCCAGGGAGCTTCAGATTGATTACACAAGAAAAATCAGTATTGTGTATTTCAATCTCTTGTTGCTGTGAATCTGGTATAACACCTGTTAGCAAAAATTCAGTCGCTGTAGTAGGGTGACCCTGACTACAGTGCAGCAGAGCAACACTCTGTTTGGCCAATTGATAAAGAAAATATATCCGCAGGTATTGTTTCCTGTGTCATATTTCCTTGACATCCTCTCTGGATCATCTGTTTATTTTTTGCGTCTCCCCTACGACACTCAGGAGTCCTGTTTCCATGGGGAAAACACAGAGTTTTTTCCTTGGACTTAGAAGAAGCTGAAAAATTGTGTTCTTTTAAGTTTTTTGTCCTACTCCTACTGCTTGTCTTATTAATTAGGCAAAGCAGCAAGTAAATGCTGCTTAGAAATGTACATCTGTGTTTTGTCAGGTAGAAGAAAAACTCTGGGTATTGCTGCACATATCTTGTCATCACAGTAAGTGTTAAAGAGTGTAGTTCATTTACATTAATAACGCAATCGAATGAGCTTTCCTGTCAATTCATCTGAGCACATTATGTGTAAAGCCCTGATTTGCCCCACCACTGCTACAGAAAAATGTTCCTTCTCTTCTCAGACTTGGTCAAGAAAATCACTTCAGGAATAGAAATGAATTATATAAGGCTGTACCCTGGCCATCTGACAATCTTACATCTTCCCAGTAGGCACAGTACTAACTTTATCCCAGCACAGCACTCGGGCTAATATGAGTCATCTGATAACCTCCTCATTGTGCATTGACCTCAACCTTGGACCAAAATAAACATAAATTAAATTACAAACCTATACTTGGTACTCTCAAACTGTCTTTAGTGTCTCTGAAGCTCTGAGAAGTGTGGCAGACTTGGAGGCTTCGCTTTCTTTCCATCCGGCTGTTGTGAAATGGGAGCTGAGTCTCGGAATATATAATTGCCTTTGCCCTTTAAAAAACCTGTGGGCCGGATCCTGTTTTCAGTGAGTTCAGCACTTACACTGCTCTGTTCATTGCAGGTGAATTACTTCTGACTGATACTGGTACAAGTGTGAGCAGGTGTCCTCTGTCATAGGAGAAAACCATTGTGTCTTTCTCCGAAGGCAGGACCTTGCTTCTAATACCTAATTTCTTGCCTTTCTCTCTGTTTGCATTAGAGGACGGGAAAGATTTCTGTAGTTTTTGTGGCATTTTATCATTCTCCCTGCCTCAAAGACACACGCAAGCTGGGGATCTTCAGAAGAACAGGGCATCTGGGGTGGGAGGGGGAGTACTGAGAGAGGAGCAAACTGCATGAGCTTCAACAAGTCAAAATGCAAGGTCCTTCACCTGGGTCGGGCCAATCCTAGGCACAAATACAAACTGGGCACAGAGTGGGTTGAGAGTAGCCCTGAAGAGAAAGATTTGGGGGTGTTGATAGACAAGAAGCTCAACATGAGCCGGCAGTGCGCTCATGCATCCCAGAAGGCCAACCCCATCCTGGGATGTATCAGGAGAAGCGTAGCCAGCAGGTCAAGAGAGGTGACTCTCCCCCTTTACTCTGCTCTTGTGAGACCCCAACTCGAATACTGCGTCCAGTTCTGGTGTCCCCACCATAAGAGGGAGCGTGTCCAGAGGAGGGCCACAAAGATGATCCAGGGGCTGGAGCACCTCTGCTACGAGGACAGGCTGCGGGAGCTGGGATTGTTCAGTCTTGAAAAGAGAAGACTTCGGGGGGACCTAATAGCTGCCTTCCAATACCTGAAGGGATCCTACAGGAAGGCTGGGGAGGGACTTTTTACAAGAGTGTCCACTGATAGGACAAGGGGAAATGGGTTTAATTTGAAGGAGAATTTAGATTTAGATTGGATCTTAGGAAGAAATTCTTCAGTACGAGGGTGGCAAGACTTTGGAATAAATTGCCCAGAGATGTTGTGGCTGCCCCCTCCCTGGAGGTGTTTAAGACCAAGTTGGACAGAACTTTGAGTAGCCTGATCTAGTTGAGAGGTGTCCCTGCCTGTGACAGGGAGGTTGGATTAGATGATCTCTCAGGTCCCTTCCAGCCTAGGCCATTCTATGATTCTATGATTCTATGACTGCGGATAGGCTTTTGCAGATAAGCTCTTCTCTGAAATAATTTGAAGACACAAATCTCTATCTGCCACCAGCCTTCTAGCTAGAGGTCCCTTAGCTGAATGCTGCAAGAATGGCCAGCTGAGAGGTGTTCTCTATGAAAAAGAGTGAGGGCACATTTGCCACACATGGATACTGGTTTGTTAGAGCATTGGACTGAGGCAAAGATAACCTCAGCTCTGGGACTCACTCTCCCACTGATGCACTTTGTGTTCTTGGGCCCTTTGCTTTCTGTCTTTTCCTCTTCTACAAAAAGAGGGCTTTTTACAGAAACATCTGGGGGTTAGTAGTTTGTCTGGAGAAGATTACAATGGGGCTAACTTACAGAGAGTTCTGAGTATCCCTGAACCAAAAACATGACTGCTCATATTCCAAAGCCTTGACTTAAAGTTGATTGAGCTGTTTGCTGTGGGTATAGAACAAACACACCTCAGATTTTGGAGCCTTCCAGTTATTTATTCTCAAATAATTGCATGTAAAATAAAAATAAATAAAAATATTTATTCTCTCGATATAAATACTTGAAACTTTGCAGTGAAAAGCAGATGTGAAATCATGTTATTATAGAGACTACCTCTGAACAGCTTGCTATAAAGTAAGCCCTCCACCTTTCACTGTTCTTGCCGTGCATTGGTCCTTTGTTCTCCAATATCTGAAACTACTGAAGCAGTAAAGTTATCCCCAAAGTGAGAATAGTGAATGCAACCCTTTTTAATGTGCATTTTCAGACACATTTTGCAAAAAGTCCTCAAATGACTCAAAAAAATTTTCATGCATAAGTTTATAAGGATACATATTTCATACAACCAGGGAATAATTCTGTAAATCAACACAGCCCTGCACCCAAACACATGCATCTAAACATGCCCACATACACCAGAAGATTTGTCCAAATCCTACAGTTACTTGTGCCTGGACTACCCACGTGTAAAGGTAAATGTGACAGCAATTCTAAAGGTGAGTCAAGAAGTTTGGGTGGAAGACATTACTGAAACAGGAATAATTCTTTCTAAAAAGACCCTTAAAATGTAGGGACTTGCAGACAATTGCAGCACGCTATTGATACTGAATCCAACTTGACCGAATATAACAGAGAGAAAAGAGGGTTATGTTCTGAGAAAGAGCCTACTCACTTAATTTGTACCTGAACTTCCCTGGAATGAAAGGATTCTTTTATCTGAAGCATTCAGGCTCAATACACCTTTTGTTTTACATAAAGCCTGAGGTATTCACCTCCTGTCACTTTACTGCTAAAGTGTTTTACCTTCTTTATAACTTGATCAGAAGATCTTTGTACTTGGCAGAATGTTCCCTTTGATGCCAGTCGGTTTGAGATGATTTGTGCATCTCTTTTTTTTTTTTAAAAAAGGACTAATGATTCAGAAGTGCATTCACTTTGAATGTCTAAAGTCAGGCACCTTGAAGAGCGTGATCCTGACAAGTGGTAAGAACTTGTTTTGAAAATCAGATTTCCCTTTTTTTCCGTGTACCAAGAATACACAAACACAGCAGTTCCTTGTGGAAATGCACTAATTAGCTGATGCATAAGTTCAGTCTTCTCTGGAAGCAACATGCTTTGTGTCTGGGGCAAGAACTTGAACTTTGGACTGAGTAATAAGCATAGAAGAAGAAAAGTAAAAAAAAGTCTCTGCTTTTTTTGCCCTTCCCCTCCTCCACCCCATGGAGACATCGGAGTGCTTCCTAAGAAATCAATGAGATGTTCTGGCAATGTGTAGTGTCTGGAAGACCTTGTGAATTTCCCTGGTGTGGTTCTGCTTCTGCAGTTAATGGCCATCACTTGGGAACAGCAGAGAAAGGAATGTATTTCATGACGAACACCTACTTTTTGTTCCTCACCTATTTATCTAAAGTGAAATATTGGCCTGTGGCTCTGATTTAATGTGCCGTACCCCCACCACTATGATTTTGGAGTATCCAAATGCTGACACTCAGAAGTGTTTAGGTTTTCAGCAAGCTTACCTGTTAGAATATCTTTGAAAAGAACAGCTGCTGTGGCTGGGCTCTAGTTCTTCACATGGGTACCATCCAGGGACCGAGCAGTCTTTATGCTCTGTGGGTCTCTCGGACTTCAATTCCACTGATGTTGACTTGCAGTAATCCTGATGGCTGCATTCAAATTTCTGCGTGTTTACTCAGGGATAATCAGTAACGCTCTGGGTTCAGAAGCTGAGTGATTCTTTACTAGAGCCTCCTCCACTTGTTTTCCTGTGAATTAAAGAATGAGGATCAGGCATCCCTTCAGACAGTGAGATGGCAGTCCTTCTTTATTTATGAGGATTTAGGAATTACATTTTAACCAGGTATGACTAGGAAACTTCTGTGGGAACAGTTTTCTGATGGAAAATGCTTGTTGTAAGACACCGAGATTTTATGGGGAGAAAGATTTTTATTTTCTCCTTTCTCCCCCCTGTCATGACTGGCAAGAGGGATCCCTTGTTGTCTGCTCACAAGGTTCCAGCTTCAGAGGAACAGTGAAACTCAGGAGCAGTTCCCCAGGGGGGATGCACAGCAGCCACCTCCCTGCCTGCCCCACTCAGCAGCATCTCTGGCAGCCAGGGAAAGAGAAGAAGCAGAAAGACACAGGACTTTGTTGCTCAGCCTTATGGTTCCTATGAAGAATTACTGTCAAATTCTCTTTCTCCTTAGAAGCAGCCAGGGGAAACAGAGAAATAAATAAATGCATAGATAAGGCACTGAGACCCTTAATGGCACAGAATCTAGTAAGTTAGAATTTCCACTAGTACATTTCTGGTGCAGAGAACTAAGAAAAAAAGGAAGACAGGTACATGGTGTTCCTTCAGGTTATCATTTGATTGGGTGTAAGAGGTCGGGTGAATTCATCTGACATGAGGCAGGAGTAGTCTGTGCAGCTTGACATTGCTTTGTTGCTACAGTGTTCTGCCTCAGCTAGATCCATCTGCAATTTTCTACATAACCCAGAACAAAAAAAAGGGCAGACGAGACATCTCCTCATAGCAGTATATAGCATGGGCACGGATATATCTGAATCTATCAGTATGAGGTGGATAGGCTTACATGTAATTGAAGGAATGGTGGAAGCAAATCGATTTAATGGGTTTTCAGTAGCACTGATGTCCTTCTAATAATACAGGCAGAGGAATGAATCTCAGGTCAGTGTTGCCCATAGAAAACGTCGAGGAGATTGGAGGAGGAACGGTCCTGTTTCAGAACACGTACTCGCATTACCTTGCAGAAACATCTGCCAAGGAGACCCACTGGAGTGGAAAACAATCTGATCCTTACAACGTTCAGATGGGATGTAAGTACTCCTGCTTATTAGAGAACACTAGTCGGCTGCAGAAAAACACATCTGTGGAAGGCCTCTCCTCAGAAGGCTTGGGAAATATTTTTTCCTGTTTAACCTTCCTCATACATTGTTTGGGGAGCACACATCGAGCCTTTTACTGGGCAACAGTGGTCCCTACAGCCTGGGCATCAGGTGTTGCAAATACCTCAGCATTTGCAGAATTATCTCAGCAACTGCAGAATTATTGGTCACTTTGGGCTCACAAAAATAGATTGGATCCTTAAGGCTCTATTCCAATAGCTGGCTCTGATGACAGCTCAAAATGCCTTACAAAATGAAATACAGTTAACGCTATTTCTGTCCTGAGCTAATCTATGGCAGGTTTTTTTTATTATTCTTCAATATTAATAGCAACTTCTCTACAAAAGATTCAAAGTCCAGAATTCTACATTTACCAACCACTTAGTCAAACCATTCCTAACGTTAGGTGCTATTTAAGCTAAAAAGACTAAAGGAGCACTTCTCTATTGGGTAAAAAACTGCAGGATTAGGATCACTATCATTATGTGAAATGGTTCCCCTGGGAAAAAAGTCTTAGAGAATCAGCTCCTGAGAACCTACTGGAAATGAAAGGGGGTTTGTTTGTTTTTAAAAGCCTGGAATACTTCATTTATTTTTAGATGTCTGGCAATTAATCTGTCTGCTTTAGGGATGCTTAAGCTCTTCATATAATCAAGTGACGTTGCTTATTTTTCATCCAACGTCAAAATGTCAACAACAGTTTTGATTACATAGACCTGTCAGTTCAGTTATGTTTGCTTAATTGACAGTGTTAGTCTGATGAAGTCTTGTTTGCAAATACTTAGTTCTCTGGCCTAGTGCAGTGACAGGATAGAACAGAAAAGGGTTAGGAGACTATGTTTTTGTAGTGAAAGCCTCCTCCCTAAAAATCAGGGGCTGCTTAATCCGGAGTTCCAGAAAGGGTCAGAATACAATGATGTACACAAGCAGAAACCGAAATTTCTGGGGTTTTAGGGCTGTGAAATTGGAACATGTCATTAATTTAATCACAAAAGCTCAAAACCAGTTTCCATGACAAATTTAAGGTTCCTCTTAATTTTTGAGCAAGTAACGTAGGGATTTTCCCACAGAGGCTAACCAACTCCAGTGAAAGAAAGATCAGAAATTCCATTCTGAACTGCAGTGACTAGAGTTTGAAGCCTTACTGAAAAGCTATGGGAGAGGCATTATGCATTTTTCATAGAAAGCAATAAAATATTAATTGCTTTTTAGTGACTTAGATGAGCATTATAAAAAAAGTATCAGAACTGGGGCAAAAGAACTGCATTATTTAACCACAGCCTCTTCATTACACTTTATTAAAAAGATGTTTGATATTTTGAGAGGAAAAAGACTTTTATAGTTATGGTTATTAGAGTAAAAAATTAAAATCTATTCAGGCTTGGGAGAGAGAACAGAGGCGGTAAGAAGATGTTACCCCTCCTTTCTTTCCCCTGTCTTCTAACAAAGCAAGCATCAACATTATAATTAAGGAATTTTGTCTGACACCTTTACGGGCACATCCCCTGTGCTGGAACAACATTTTACAAGACTGCTCAATCAGAAAAACCCTCAGGAAAGTTAGAGCACCATGAACACTGGAATGCTGGACTCCCTCTGAGCAAACTCAAAGAGGTTAGTGGGATTCCACCAGCCAAGGAAAGTTGTTCCCATGCCTGTCCCTACAATAGTACCTAAGTTACTATATAAGGCTTCTCCTGAGCACAAGGTTGCATAATATTTGTTCATTACAGTCAAAATCCATTGGGTGCTGACACCTTCATAGCAAACCTTGACCCAGCAAGGACATGCAAGGTTAACTCATTAAACTCAGATGGGTGATTTAGGAAAGTGCCTGTTTTATTTTGCAGGCAGCTTTTGAGTGGTGCTGCTGTTATTCCTCCTCACAAGAGCTGAAGCTTGGTTTGGCAGCCATTAGGAAACTGTTGGATGTAAGTGGGTAAGACAGCTCTAATAGGAGAGATGTCATGGAAAGAGTGTGATTCATTGCTTTGAGCTGTGCACAGAGCTCAAATACTTGCTTTAATTTGGTGTTAGGTGCCAAACTGCATATCCATAGTTTGACACCAGGACTAAGAGAGACTGCTTTTTTCCTTTGCTCTTGCTGATTCTGCAACTCTTTCTTTCCTTTTGAGGGCCCTTTCCTGAATATCTCAGGTTGGTCACATTCCAGTTAGGTGATTAGATATTGGTGCTGTAGACATGCTCTGCAAGGAACAGCTGGAGCTTGGAGAACATATCCTTTCCCTGGAATTACTTACTCTCTAGGAAGTTTTGTAACAAGGTTATCCCAGATCTGCTTCTCAGATTAACACACAAGGCTTTAAACTGCATCTAATGCTTAAAGTTGTGATTCTGCCAAGCTCCAAATCTTGAAAAATCTTAAAATTTAAGGACTCGTATCAGACAGATCTGCAACACAGCTCTCTGTTTCCATTGCTGTTTAATGCATTTTCAGGATCCCTTAAGTTGTAGCACAGTGGTGGTGTATATAGAGCAAGGAAAGGGTAGTGGTTGTTTTTTCATATGTAATGTATGTTTAAGCATGAATTAACACTGTATTGCGGATAAAACAAGGTAGGCAGCATCCACTGCTTTCTTCTCCTCCAGCGAACCAGTCATCATCATAAAAGGACATAAAGTTGGTCAGACGTGATTTGTCTTTGATAAATTTATGCTGGCTTCCCTCAATCACGTTCTCCTCCTCCACATGGCTGGAGTTGGCTTCAAGCAGGATTTGCTCTGTACCCTCTGCAGGGACAGCATTGGGGCTGACAGGCCTGCAGCTTCCTGAAAATGGTGTTTGTATTTGCCTTTCAGACAACAGGAACCTCTCCCTGGCCACCATGACCTTTAAAGATGATAGAAATTGGCCTATGAATGACATTGGCAGGCTCCTTCAGCACCATAAAAAAAAGCCTTCTGACTGATCCTATAGACTTCTATATGCCTGCTTGGCTGAAGTGCTCCCTCACTCCATCTTTCTCTGTCATGGCTAATGCTTCACTCCCACAGACTATTACGTTCAGTGTCCTCAGAAACCTGAGGTCCAACATAGCTGGTAACCACTAATGCAAGAAAAAAAAAAAAAGCCCAAACCAATGAATACCTCAGTCTTTTTCTGGTCCTTTGTCCCTACCTCCCCTGTCTCACTGAGCAATGCTATCATTTATCTTTTAGCCTTCCTTTTGCTTCCTGTTTATTGATGGAGCCCACTCCCCCTGTCCTGAAATCAGATTCAGACTGAAAGCTTGTGGTTCTCCAGTTGCTTCCAGAAGGCCCAGGAGTGAATGGAGATTATTTTGTGTGGGTAATTCTTACTAGACATTTCATCCTCACCTTATCAGTGGCTCTTAGAGATTTTATTCTGCTTCTTTGCAATGCCCCACTAATTTTCAGCAGTTTTTATTTAGGGGAAGAGACAGCTCATGTTACAAGATATTTGCATCTTTTTCTTATTGTTTCATATTTGAAGATTTTCTCATTGTTCCAGTGGTCAAAAAGTGGGGAAGTTACTTCTGTTCTTTATAGCAATTAAGATGGGAGGACTGTGTGAAAGGAACTAGCCTGTGTACTGGTTTTTGTACATCAGGTTTCTCTGTTGGGTTCTAATTGAGTTTAATGTCTATTTGGTGTATATTCAGTGAAAACAGTCCCAAAATGCTGTCACTAAGCACCATGATCATACTACTGTTATCTTAGAAGAGTTTGGTAGAGCCCTTCCTAATCCAGCTAGAAGGTTTCTTGTTGATCTTAAGACTGTTCAAATAACATGTTTTCATGTTGGTTGTCTACCTCGGGGCTAATTTGCTTGTTTTTATTTGGAAAGCTTCTACTAAAACAAACAAAGGAAGAAAATTATTTGGTTGCCTCTGAAACAAAGTTGGTGGAAAATGTTTTGCTTTGCTTGTCAAAAATTATTATACTCATGCTGCAAAACTCTGCTACTTTTTAAGCAGAGACAGAAAATTTGGCAGGGAGGCTATTCTGATGTCATGATGTGCTTTTTGCCATCCTTGAAGCAATTTGCTCAATGTACTCTTTAACATGTATTTCCTTAGAGACTTGTCAGAGATTTACTGTTAAAACCCCTGAGGATTTCTTTGCACTGAGAAGGCCAGATGTTTCCACGTCAGCGAGAGGAGCTGTACTGGTTAACCAAGACCTTGCTGCTTCTGTCCATGCAGGATGGACAGGGTAACAGGCATCAGACCTGAGAGTTGTTTCTCCAGTGCTCAACATGCCTCAGGCAGGACTCTGGAGAATTGGGAAGGTGAGTGTCTCAGGTGTAGAAGTGGATGGAATGGGATGAAAGAAGAGACAGCCTGAGATAAGAGAAGGAACTCAGTGCTGACAGCTTTGGCTTCACAGATAATGACATGACCCTTCTTTTGGCAAGATGAGCTCTAAGTCTCATCATTTCCATTCCAAGGGTGAAACGAAGTCCCTGCGAAGGGCAGTTAGAAGTTACAGAAAGGTCAAATTCCCTCCTCCTCACAGGTAGGATTGGAAAGATGACCTTCATGGAGAGCCTCCACTCAAAGAAAAGATGCTTTACAGGTCAGGACAGATGTGGCGCTGAGAGACATGGTATTTACAAATACAGAGAGCCTGTCAGTCAATAGGATGAGGACAGACAGACATGCTGTTTGTGGGACAAATGTATTGAACCATGGGGGAAGATCTTTGTGCAGAAATTATATTCCTCACAGCACTATGCATGTGTGTGTGGGGGGGACATGCAGGATGGGGGCTTACTTTGGGGACAGTGAATTGCTTTCACATCAGAACTATACAAATCTCACTAAAATCTTTCTTCATCGTTCTCTCAAGAGTGGCATGCAGTGGTGGCATAAAATAAAGGAGGTGACATGTTACAATACAGGCAACATCTAGCAACCTGTTATAACTTGTAACAAGTAAAAAATTTAAATGCAACAAGTTTCCACAGTTTTTTTTGAGGGGGGAGTTGTTTCTGGTTTTGGTGTTGTTTATTTTTAAATAATGTTTAAACAAGCTACATGTGGATGTGTCTGCAGAGATGCCCTCAGTGGAAGTTCTACTGGTTGACCTCAAGCTCTCAGGAATTGATGTTAAGGGACTTTCTAAGTGCCTGCCACCTCCAGTAGTCCCAGGACCTAGCGATTCCTCCTGCCTGGATGCTGCCCCCTGTGCCCAGAGACCCATGGGTCTCCATCCCAGGCCAGTGGACACAACTGTTGTTTCTCTGTTTGCAGGTTGAACTAGTAGTGAGGCTGAGCAGGTATCTCTGACACAGCTGGCTACACAGACTGCCACAGGCAGGGCACTGCCTTCCACAGCTACCAGGATTCACATAAAAAATGCCTATACGCAGTTAAATTCTCTTCCACCTCTCCAGCTCCTCAGGATTGAATTTCACTAGTGCAGACACATACAACACCCTCCAGTTTCACAAGCATGCACACACATGCTCATGGATTCCCCAAGTATCTGGCAGTCTTGCCCAGACCCCAGCCCCTCTTCCCTGCCCCAGATCATCTACTCACCAGCAGCTCCAGCTCAGTGCTTGCTAGGAAGCAGGCACACTCACACTCATCTCACAGGCAGCCCACACTTAACAGGACCCTGCAAATACCGTAATGGACCCTCTGCCCACCTGATACCCCTGCCTAGATCCAGGGCCTCCTACTTATCAGATAGTGCAGCTGAGAGCTTGCTAGGGAATTGCATGCACACAGCCCCCACACCACAGGCTGGGTGAAGACAGAAACACTCTCCTCCCAGCACCTGGCACACCGGCTGTGACCCATGGTCCTGCTACACCTGCCAGTACTGAGCCCCTTACTCCCCCCAATACGCCCTGGCAACTCGCAGGACATGCACATCAGTCCAAAAACAGGGTCTAGGCTGAGACCTTCACCCACACCAGCAGCTGGCACCACCACCTGGGGTCTTGCACCCCTCTCTGACTCCAGAGCTAGCACTGGGTTCTCTCACAGGGTGCTCTGGGTTGATGACACCTCCTCCTTACAGCAGTGACACACACAAGGGACAGGGAGTGAGGCTGCAGGAAAAGAGAGTGAAGGAAAGGTTCTCATTAGATAAGCCAGGAGAGATGGTGATGATGGTGATCAGGGCCAGGGTTGGGTCAGACATGTGCTTATATGCCATCAGCAACTGCTCACACGTGACCCAGCCCACTCCTCTCTGTCACTCCCCTTCCTCGTGATGTTCCTCAACAAGTCTTGCACACTCTCCTGATCCCAAACCTGCCCATTCCTCTTTTTCACCCCCTTCTCATCAGTTACAAAATCCAGGCTGCCCCTCTCCAAAGCTAGAGAAACTCTCTAGTTAGAAACTCTCCAGGGAGTTTCTAATGGCCCGACAATTAGTGGCTGAAGACTTCTGGTGTTTGTCATTCCCTCCATCATCCTTTATCTATCAGATCTGTGTCTTTCTGAGTGTTTTGCTTTCTCTCTTCCCCTTTATTATTACCTTTGCATTGAAACGGTCTTTGATTGGATTACCTTAATGAAGCAGATGTTTTCTCCTTCTACATACCCTTACAATGACTATGAGGCACTGATGTGGATTAACTGGACCGCTCAGAAGAAAGTTACAGGATCCCTTGCAAGGTTATGCCACTTATTTCTCTTTTCCAACACTCAACTAGATATTCCCACTTTGTTAATATTAGTTTGATAATTAATAACTGATAGTCTTGTTGTTTTGTATGACACTGCTCTTTCAAACTTCATTGCATTATTTGCAAAATTTTCCTTTGCAAACACGACCAGCTAAAAAGCAACAGAGGTTCCACTGGCAGCGTGTGCACTCTGATTTTAGCCAGGACTTCTAGCAAGGGCTTATCTGTACCTGGGCTAAAATAATTTTCCTCACTATGCATTTGGAAGAACTAGGAGGGTTGTAAATTTCACGTGCATATATATGCAAATGTACTAAATGCCATGGCAGGATTTTAAAGAATTGCTTGTCATTTTGGAAAGAATGCCTTTCTCTTGAATGTAAGGGGGCCCCTGCTGAAATATTGGGGATTTGGGAAACTCAGCCAAAGTTAGATGTAAGAATTAGCAGCAGAAGGAACTGGGAAATGATGAAGGATAGAACAGTGAATTGAAAGAGCTGGGAGAGGATAGAAGATGGGAACAGGAGGGTGGGACATGGGCAAGAGCCAAGGCACAGGATTGCAGGATAAACATTTGGGAACAGTTCAGGCACTGTAGTATAGAAATAAATGAAGGAATGGAAATTGAATGACAGAGTGCAGAAGCAAAAGTAGTTGAATGGAATCAAAAGAGGACAAAGTCCACCTGAGGGGTAGACAGACATCTCAAAGGAGTTGTGACTGATACTATAGAACCTGAAGTCGGACATAGTGTTTGTAAGCCTCAGTAATTTTAAGCTGCCTAGCAAATAGTTGTGAAACCCTCCATCTATTTCTGGTGATGGGTCTGCACACTGTTGTTAACTTTTGTCCCACTCATTCATTTGCTCACACATTATAGGGTTCTGTTGTGAGTCTAAAAATCGTGACCATCTGGCAGGCCAGCATGTTTTTCATCCTGTGATAAATAGAGCCCTGGAGTCCCTGAAATGCTTCTAAGGGGTCTCTCTATGAAAGGCATCTAAGAAAAAAAAACAGGTTTATGTGCAAAATACTTCAGGGATTTGGAAATAGAGGTTTAAAAGAATTTATTTTCAATTTCATTTTTTTTGGAAGCCAAGCACAAACACAGCATTAAATGGACTTTAGGTTTACAGAGGTAAGTACCTGAAAGCTAGAAAATGACTGCATAAAAGTTTCTGGTACAACCTGCTTTCCTTTCCCCTTCTCCCTTTATCCCAGTATTGTGACATAATTTTTAGTTACAAAGTGGTATATTTTTGCCAATACAAGAACCTGTCCTCATTCAATGCACAGAAAAGACAGGGTTCCAAGAATAGTGTTGGGTGATATAGTGAATGAGACTCTCAGCTTCAGCTTATCATGGAAGTGTTATTCTTCCTCCATCAGTTAACAGTAGCACAAGCATCCTATTCAAAGCATAGTGTAGAGACAGCCTGTGTAGTATTTTGTAAGTGTGAAAGCACTGGAAACTATGCACTGCCTTGTTATGAAATAGCAACTGTAATCTTAATGGGGCAGGGAGACGGTTCATTCCAGTGTGAGCATACATGTGTGTGCACACACATGAATTCATTGTGCTATAGCTGATGTTTTATTTCTATAATAACACCCCCACTGAGGTTTTTTTTTTCTTTAAATGTGTAACTAATGGGGAAAAGAGGTAACTTTATCCAGAAGAATGAAAGGAGACAACAGCTCAGAGAACTGGGATGGATGTTTTCCTATCGGAGAATTGTCAGGGTTTCTTCTATCTTGGGAAAAACAGGAAGTCTTATCACTGCCTGTTGTGGCAATGGTGGTAACTGCAGCATGATGGAAACGTGGGTGTTACATGCCTGAACCCTACTCACTCTGTTGCCATCTGATGCTTTGAGATCTGCAGCTACACTAATTGAGAATTCTTTGTATATTTTATTCCCTCTTAAGGTGTAATGTGAAGATGAAAGCCAATGTTTCATTTCCCATACTTGCTGAAGTCACTGCTCTCTCCTAGCATAAGCGTGTCTAGCATTCTGCCAGTGGAAGAGAGTAACATTTCAGACCTACACCTTCACTCGGACTAGGATAAAAAAGGCTGAAGACAATAAAGAATTTGGCCATTAACATTCAATACCATATCAGTTGGCTGCTCTGATGGCTGGAAGGATGCTAACAAGCTGATAGGTTTGTTCCTGGTTTCAAGTAAGAGAACAAAACAGGACAACTATTTCTGAGTGCTGTGGCTAAAAGCTTCAGGGCATAAGCTAATTCCACTTCCCTCTCCTGTTTAGCACACTCATTTATAGATTTATGACTTTGACTAAGTAAAGAGGTATGAAGTTGGCTGTAATTGGCACTGTGCATAAATGTAAATGAAACATGGATGCTCTGCCAGCTATTGCATTTTTTTTTTTTTTAATTTCCCTGAGTATTGATCTTTTTAGACCACTGGGATCTGTTTTATGTCTGGAATATTTTGGCTCCTGGCAGACAAATTCTGTCTCAGAGCCTCACGCTTGTGGGAGGTTACGTTAGAGCTTCACATTCAGGTGTTGATGCATGATTTCAGAGGTCCACAGTTCATTAAAGTTACTGCAGGTATGAGGGATTATTTGTTTTTCTTCTAGTCTCTTCATTTGGTATTGGCGAGTATTACAAGAGGTCACATGAGCAAAGTATCTCTAGCTGTTCTCCTGATTGTCCAGTGCCTCCCTCCAGCAAGGCAGGCAATCAGCTACCATCTCCAGTGTTCACTGGGCGAGGTCCAGTCCTGACAGAATTTTTGGAAGAGAGATATAAGTATACTGATTTTGATACCAAGGGCCACTGGCCTGCAAGTAAGTGAAGAGACTAGTAGGGTCAGAGGAAGAAATCATAAAACCGTGGAATTCTTTGTGTTGGAAAGGTCATCTAGTCCAGCACTTCTGCAGTGAGCAGGGACATCTTTAACTAGATCAGGTTGCTCAGAGCCCCATACAGCCTGACCTTGAATGTCTCCAGAAATGGGGCTTCTACCACCTCTCTGGACAACCTGTTCCAGTGTTTCACCACCCTCAGTGTAAAAGATTTCTTCCTTATATCCAGTCTAAATCTACCTTCTTTTAGTTTAAAACCATTGCCCCTTACTCTGTTGCAACAGGCCTTGCTAAAAAGATTTGTCTCATTTTATAGGCCCCCTCTATGTATTGAAAGGACTGGGAAAAGCACCTGAATGTAGGAAGCAGAAGACAGGGGTAGAACAGGAACCATGGAGGAGAGAACTGGAAAGCTCAGGAGAAGATGGAGTGACTGGGAAACCCAGAAAGCCAGGAAGTGGATAAGAAGTTCTGCAAGCACTAGACGCAAATCTAGATAGCCACTTGGGGTATCTTAGTTTTGGAGTCCTTATCTTGAGGGTCTCCAAGTTTGGCTTTCCTGAGAATGTGCTACATACACAATAATTTTGTGGCATCTGCAGTGCTGAGCACATCAAATCCATTGAAAGGCAGCTAAAGGGAATCCAAAGGCTGGCAGCGTTATCCAAAATGCTGACCCACATTCAGGGGTGCATAAGACATCCAAGGAACTATTTGGCTTGTTGAAGCTGAACTGCTGTGTCGTGGATTGACAGATGCCTGTAAGAGCCAGGCTTAGGGGGGTGTGAGGTGGGGGCAATGTCCTTCCAGCTCCTAGAGTAGGAAGAGAGTCCAGAATCAAGTGTCCTTCTGTGCTAGATCAGCAACAATTTTCCCCATGCATCTGTGAAGGGTTTTTTGTGCACGTTGGCCTTAGAGACTGATACAGCCTGGAAGAGGATGTGGCCGTCCTAAACTCTTCAACCACAGCAATGTGCCATACCTGAGTTTGGAGATGTGAACACAGCCAATGCCTCAAAGAGAAGCTTAGTGGTAGGTTTAGGTGGCACTGATCTTGTGGTGTTGACTTTAGACCTAGCAGCCAAATCACTCTGCAGAGAGCGTTACGGTACTGCTGTGCGGCTTTGTGGAGCGCTGCTTTGGGGTTTGCCTCTCGCCCCTCCCTGACATCTCTGGATCTGCCTTGCCGTTCTTCTTGAGCTTTTCAAACTGTGTACCATTGCAAGATGCTGGCCCAGCAAGATCTGCACGGAGGCTGAACGATGGCAGCTGGCATTGCCTCTTAATATAGAAGTGAGGGGCGTGGCTGCACAGGCAGTGTGGTGCAAATCAGTTTGGGAACAGGCTGTGTGCTAAAAAGAGTTTAGTTGCACATTGCAAAAGCTCGTGGGTTTAATACCGAGTCTGAGGTGCAGGGTAAGTACGCAGAGCGAAATACAGTGACTTTTTAAGGGATTTCAGGAGCAAGCACAGGTGGTATATAGCAGCCTGGTTGCCTACTCGGAGATGGACTGTGTTAGGAGGTGAGCAGAGCGGGCAGACGTGGCTGGATGGGACTGTAGCTCACGTGGAGGCACCTCAGCTATCTGTAACACTGCTAGCTCAGGTAACGTAAAGACCAGAGCTGTGGCAGCATGAAATGTCTGTGTGGGCTGGAAAGCGGTCCTGCAAACCGTTGCGGAGCTCCACGCTGTTTCTGCTACACTGTGTGAAGCTTGCTCGTTTAAACTCAGTGCAGGACGAACTCAATCACAGTAGTGATTGCAATGTAGACATACCCTGTATCCTCTCGCAAACCTCAGGAGCTTTTCCATCCCTTCCAAAACCCGTTTTCAAAGGGTTTCTTCAGTAGTTAACTACACGGATGAATAAATCATAATTATAATTCGGTCCTGTGAATGAATAATTCATTGTAATAATTGAAAAAAGGAATCTCAGCAAGAAGCATTTTACTATTATAAAGGTAAACACTCATTTTTTAAAATAGAAAAGGTATGTTCTCCAGCAAAGTATTTTTCATCTGGTGAGCATACCTTAATTATGTGTAATATGAAGAAAAATATGCTTCCTCGTGCGACAGCCATTTTCATATAAATGAAAAAATATGCCTCCTTTTGCAACAGCCATCTTCAATGCTAATCAGTGAGAAAGGAAAAAGCGACATTTCAATCATATTCACCTCCTTCCCGAGGACAGAGCCAAACAAGGCAGCCCTCGCCAGCCGCTCAAAACATCCAGAGCCTGAAGTAACTGAATATTGCCAGCTAGTAAGAGAGGAATTGGGAGGGGTAAAGAGGCAAATGTTTTCTTCTAGGTCTGTGCTGCTGAGAGATAGTGTAGGCTAAGCATATGGCTCACAGCCAGCAAAAGCATCAGATACTATGATGATAAAAGCCTCATTAATAATATTTAGCACGAACAAAGGGCTTTCAAGGGAAAGACAGACTTTTGTCCCGGAAGGATGAAAGCAGCCTCACCTGTTAGCCCCATTTTTGGAGGGAGAAAGTACGCTGTCACGAGTTTCTCTACAGGGTCTGACGCCAAGTGTGACATGGATGGAGCGAGCCACAGGTTTCTAAAGCCAGAAGAGCTGGCAGTCTGATTGCCTGAGAAATGCAGTTTTGGCTCGCAGGGAGACTAAGTGCTGACTGTGTGGTGGTAAACAGAAAAAAAACCAAACCAAAACAAAACAAAAAAAGCACGAGCAAGCTCACCTGTTTGGTACCTGGGAGAAGGGACAAGCTCCATCCACCCCAGAAACTGTTTTTACCTGCGTCTTTCCCCAGCTGCAGTGCTCACTATGTGACAGGTTGTCTCCATCTGTGTATGGTCCGACGCCAGTATCGTGCTCGCATCATGGCAATGACATTTATAAATGGAGGTCCGTGAGCCACAGGCATGGAGTGACTGGCTCAAGGTCAACTACAGCCTGCGGCAGGGACAGGAACAACACCGAGGTCTCCCGGGTCCCAAGGCTGAGCTCGCCGGAGCCGGCGGCGTTTGAGAGTCCCCGTGTGGGATTTTTGACCGGAGGGCCAGGGGCAGGTTTTCACGGTGGAGGGGTGGGGGAAAAGAAGGGCGGGTGCGGTGCCACGCCTTGGGCAAGCTGTTGCGGAGCGCCCGGCCGGAGAGAGAGCTGCTGCCCGCAGTGGGATCCCCGCGGGGGTAGCCCTGCAAAAGCCGGACGCCCCTGGGCTGGGGCTGCTGCGGCGGGGGACGAGGTAGGGGTGGGCAGCCCCAGCCTCCGCGCACGTCCACGGGTGCGTGTGTGTCTCGCTCCGTGGGTGCGGGAACCCGTGTGTCTCTGAGCGTGTCCGCGCTGCCGCTGCCTGCGTGTGTGTGTGTGTGTGTCTGGATCCCAGCGTGCCTCAGCTCCCGGGTGCGTGTGTCTGCGTGTTCTCATCTCCCTCTGTGTAGCCGCGTGTGTGTGCTCACACACCTCCCTCTCCTCCTCTTTTTCTCCTCCCCTCCCTCCCCGCCCCGTGTGTGTGTGTGTGTGTGTGTGTGTGCGCGGCGGGGAAGCACCGAGCCGGGTGCGCCGGGCAGCAGCGCCGTGCCCCACCGTGGGGCAGAGCACGCAGGAGCCGGAGCCGGGGCCGGAGGAGCAGCGCCGTGCCGGGAGCCCCGCGGAGCCGGCGGGGGAGCGCGGCTGCACCGAGGCGCAACAGGCGGGGCGCGGCGGGGCGGCGGGCGGATGGCGGCGGGCGGCGGCGGCGGGCGCTGAGGGCGAGGGGGCGAGGGAATCTCGGCAGCGGGGCACAGCGGCCGGGATGCGGGCGGAGGAGCCGCTGGCGCTGGCGGCCCCCCGGGCGGGCGGCGGCGGCGGCGGCGGGGGAGAGGCGGAGGCGCCGGGCGAGGAGCGGAGCGGCGGCAGCTGCTGCAGCAGCGAGCGGCTGGTGATCAACATCTCCGGACTGCGGTTCGAGACGCAGCTGCGGACCCTGTCCATCTTCCCCGACACGCTGCTGGGCGACCCCAGCCGCCGGGTGCGCTACTTCGACCCGCTCCGCAACGAGTACTTCTTCGACCGCAACCGGCCCAGCTTCGACGCCATCCTCTACTACTACCAGTCCGGGGGGAGGCTCCGCCGGCCGGTCCATGTGCCCCTCGACATCTTCCTGGAGGAGATCCGCTTCTACCAGCTGGGCCAGGAGGCCATCGAGACCTTCCGGGAGGACGAGGGCTTCATCCAGGAGGAGGAGAAGCCCCTGCCCCAGCACCACTTCCAGCGCCAGGTCTGGCTGCTCTTTGAGTACCCCGAGAGCTCCGGGCCGGCCCGGGCCATCGCCATCGTCTCCGTGCTGGTCATCCTCATCTCTATCGTCATCTTCTGCCTGGAGACCCTGCCCGAGTTTCGCCAGGAGCCCAAGGGGGCCCAGCAGGGCTTTGGGGAGGCGGCGCCGCCGGGCGACGAGGCGCTGCTGCTGCTGCTGCCGCCGCCGCCGCCGAGCGGGACTCCGCCGCCCCTCCGCCCGGCCGCCGGCGCCGGCCCCTTCTTCACCGACCCGTTCTTCCTCATCGAGACCCTGTGCATCATCTGGTTCTCCTTCGAGCTTCTCGTGCGCTTCTTCGCCTGCCCCAGCAAGCCCGAGTTCTCCCGCAACATCATGAACATCATCGACATCGTGGCCATCATCCCCTACTTCATCACCCTGGGCACCGAGCTGGCCCAGCAGCAGCAGCAGAAGCAGCAGCCCGGCAGTAGCAGCAACAACGGGGGCCAGCAGCAAGCCATGTCCCTGGCCATCCTCAGAGTTATCCGCCTGGTCAGAGTCTTCAGGATCTTCAAGCTCTCCAGGCACTCCAAGGGGCTGCAGATCTTGGGGAAGACTCTCCAGGCCAGCATGAGGGAGCTCGGCCTCCTCATCTTCTTTCTTTTCATCGGGGTCATCCTCTTCTCCAGTGCTGTCTACTTTGCAGAGACTGATGACCCCGACTCCCTCTTCACCAGCATCCCTGATGCTTTTTGGTGGGCAGTGGTGTCCATGACCACTGTGGGCTATGGGGACATGTATCCCATGACAATTGGTGGCAAGATTGTGGGCTCTTTGTGTGCCATTGCAGGTGTGCTCACCATCGCCCTCCCTGTCCCTGTCATTGTGTCCAACTTCAACTACTTCTACCACCGAGAGACTGATCATGAAGAGCAGTGCCAGTACACCCATGTCACCTGTGGCCAGCAGCAGTCACCTTTTTCTGAGCCCAAGAAGGGGGACAGTAATCAGTCTCTCAGCAAATCCGAATTCCTGGAAGCAGAAGACCTGGAGTCCATGAAATATTCCAACTTCATTCCTCCCAACAACCAGGGTTATAAAGAGAAGAAGATGCTGACAGAGGTGTGATCAGTTTTGTCATCCCAGGTCCAGACACGGAGCTGCAAACTGCTGCCGTCTTCCTACTAGCAGCTGGATCTATTCAGCATTTACATGCCAGACTGTGAATTGTGATACCGTAAACAGAATGATTGTGATAATGGGCTCTTCTGTCCTGATGTGCTGTTTCTCATTACCGTGCACAGCCAGAAATGTTCTTGCTTTATTCCATGGAGTGCTAGCTGTCATCCCTCACTCCCTTGTGAATTTCTTTTTCTGTTTTTGAAGACTGCTTTAATCCAATATTTGCTCTGAAACCTAGTCTTTCTGCTCCGCTAACAGAGAAGCCCTTGCCACTACTTCAAGCTGAAGGATTCAGCAGGGAGTGAACAGTTAAAAGGGGCTACAAACATCTGGCTCAAGCTGTGCCCTTATTTCCTGTGCCAGCGAAGTGCCCTTGGCTGGGATCAGTCACGCCTGCCATGCCATTGCCTTTGAATAATGGAAACGCTGTAGCCAGCATCACAGTGAGTTCTGCAGCTGTAGGGGAAGTCACCAAGCAGATGCCTGCCTTCTTTGCAACCCTTGGCATGCTAAAGATCCTCTTGGTTTGTGTTTCAAAAAAGGTGCATAGGTCTAAAAGCACTTTGCTACTTTTGACAATAAAACATTTATCAAAAAACAGGCTTACAAAAATCAGCAGGCTTGGTGAAGATTCTCTGTTTTGAGCTTATTTCAGCCTTATTTATGCTAGTGCCCTGATGTTAATTGGCTTTTATAGTACCAACTTAATCTTCATAGTGGTAAGTGCCTTCTGATACAAGGCAAATTTGAGTAAATTCATTTGTTATCTCCTCAGTTTATCTCCACACAATAGCATTAAATGAAATGTGCTTTATGCTTCAGATACCCAGTTCTGTATCCAGGCTTTTTACTGAAGCATTTGTATAGCTGAGGGAAGTTTGCATGTTAGTATTTTGTTGACATTGCTGAAAAATTCTGACCACAGACAGCTGCACTTGTACTGTCTGAAGATTGCACTGATTTAGCGGGTCACAGGCATAAATTGCCCCAGGGTAAGTGTGTCAACATTTGAGACTTAGACTGGCATGTATACAAACTTCCCTGAGCGGTCTGCACAAACCCAACAGCATACCCCAGCTCTTTCAAGCGAGGGGAGAAACAGCTAGCCTTGAAGAGATGCTTTTTCAGTATTACTCATCTGGCCAGTTCTTGGTATTTCATGGATAGAAGGCACAGCAATGTCTTTTGCATGCACAAGGTTTTATGAGAGCAACTTAGGCTAGCTATGCAAAATGCATAGCTATGCTGGGTTTGACAAGGGACCAGACATTTGCATCTTAAGATGCACCTTTTGCTTCCCAGATTATTACGTTTTTTTAATCAGCTCCGCCTTACATCTAGCTTTAAAATGTTTCAGATGCTTCCAGTGAGTGAGGAGGGGAAATGAATGCTTTCAGATTCTGTTGTCAAATTTTCCTGGAAGGAAAAGCCTTTCTAGTTTTAAATCTAAGTGTATATTCTGTGTTCATATGTGTGCATGTGTATGGAAGTAAAGGCAGCCATTAATGCCTTGCCTCATACTGTATGGTACGCATATTAGAATGTACTACATATTGCATGTGACATATGTAATACATAAACCAGACATAATATCAAGATGCAAAATATATAGAATACATTTTATGTATGTGTATATATTACGCTTTTCAACCATAAGGCTAAAATGTTAAAGGTATATACTTTAATATAGTCAGAACTGGCTATAGAACTGGTTGCGAGATGGGATCTGTTTGCATCTTCATTACCCTGCTTATTTTTCATTGTCTTGAGATCTGGCTCCATGCCTAGAGTGCTTTTATTGTGGCCTCTACTCATCTGGGCCCTGATCATATGGTAGAATTTGTTTGTGTAAATCCTAACTGCTCCTTTTCTCCAGAGGCCCGTTGCCTTCTCAAATGTTTTTAATGTGCAGGGGTCTCCCTTGGGGTCAGTGCACAACCATTATATTAAAACCTCAGTGTTCTCTCTCACTGGAATCAGTAGCAAAATGCCACTTGTCTCGGTTACTGCAGGTCAGTTGTGGAGACACAAATGTGATGTGGTGAGGGCACTGTAGCTGAGAGGAGTAGGTGAATAGATAGGTGCCTGATTCCAGTTTGGCTCGTTGGGACTGAGGCAAATGTCTGTGAAGGTCTGGGCCTTAGGAGCTATTCTGCATCCCTTGAAGCATGTAATGAGCCGGTGGGTGAGTAATCCTGGTGAATAAGTGGAGCTGAGAAAGGATCAGCACAGTTACACTTCTGTTGACTTTGTGTCAAAAGTTGTCTCAGTTGTTAATTCAGTTAAAAGCTTCTATTGTTGTTCTTATTTGTGTTTCAGGGTCGCTTTAATGAAATCTTTCCTGTGAGTTCAAGAGAGTGACTCTTCTTCAAAGTTTGAGTTGCTCTTAGCAGATGCACTAGAAACTAGCCAGAGAACCTGCTATTTAAGAGGGGTGTTTCAAGGCTGCTGCTGTCTCTTAGCAGAATGACCATGTTTGGGGTTATTTTATGCATGACTGTATCAGCTGATCAAAGTTTCCCCAAAGTAAGATATAAAAAACTCAGGTTAAGCACAAGTTCAGGAGGAGGCATGAGGCACTCTGAGCCTACGTCAGAAAATTCCCGTGCTTGTTTCTTCCCTTGGGCCTGACCCGGTTGTCCCTGCCAGGCAGGAGCTCTCCTTGCTCGGAACAGGTTGTTCTCCCAACCAGCATGACAGATGGGTCAGGCATGGAGACTCCCGCAAAAAACCAGATGTGAGACAAATTACTGGTAGCATAGTCCCAGCATGTCTTGTAAAGATGCTCTTGTAAAAAGATTTCCTGCTCTCAGGTGAAAATCAGCAGTGAGTTTCTAGTTGGAGTGTTCTAGCTGCACACAGCCACCCGCACGCATTGTGCAGGCAGCTTTGTGCAGTTTTTGTAATCCACACTTTCCAGTTCTGAAAAGGAGATGCAAATGGAAATGTGTAAAACAGGGTGGTGGTTTTTCCCTGGGTTTTCTGTGTTAGAGCTAAGACAAATAAAAAAAGCCAAGAGGGGCTTGGAAGCTGTAACCTAGTGACTTCTCTAAGCATCTCCTGGAAAGCAAAGCAGTGAAGTCCCAGCATCACCAATAATACTACGTACCACAGAACTTCTAGAATTTGAAATTTTTATTAAGGAGTCTTCAGATTTTTTTTCAGGTGACTGAATTGACATAGTGGCACCCATGCCATTGACTTTACAGAGGACGTGTGTCGCCAAATCAGAGAGATGCTTTCAAAAATCCTACCTCAAGTTCTCAGCTCCTAGCAGTTGCTCCTGGATGTTCAAAACACAAATCTGTCCGTCTAGCTATTTCCTTCTGAAGGCAGCGCACATCTTTGTGAAGCAAAGTAGGCACCTCCAGGGACTTGTTTCCATAACAACCTCCCAGACTGTTTCTCTCTACCCTGTGACTTTGGCTACAAGCAAAAGCACTCGTTGAATATTTTCAATTCTCAGTACCTTACCTTTACAGCTGTTTTGTTTGCTCACTGAAGATGATCCCATCACCTTATATCATGTACAACTGTCCTGTCCAATTCCAGACAGTTATTGTAATTTAAAAGCAGAGAGTGCAAACCAGGAGATGGGAAGGTATTTTATCTGTATATCCTTGCACACAGAGAGATGGGGAGTGTGTGAAGGACAATCTGAGTGCTCACAGTCAAAGAGCTGAGGAGCAACTTGCCTGTCAATATACAGTCATCTGGGGGCCTGGTGACAAGGAATACAAGCTAAAGCATCACATTAAAAAAAAACACAACAAAACCCAGAAACAATTCTGGCAGCAATCTCACAAGAAAATAGTTTTGCTGTGGAAGAAACTATTGCTCCTTCCTGAACCCCTGGCTGTTCTGTGACAATCAGTTACCCAGGTAATTTTCCCACAGGATGTTTTGCACCAAAGCAGGACAAGGCAGAAATTATCTTGCTAGAGGTGAGGAAGGAAGGAAAGGAAGAATTTTACTGAGGACACTTTTTTTTTTTATCTGCAACTCATCAACCACGTGAAGGACTGTAAATGTGAAAAGCATGAAGAGCTGTTCTGTGATATTTCCAAATCTGCATTACTAGTGGATGCCTGTCCTTACTTCCAGGATGAAATTCCTAGTCTACTTCTGTTTGGAAAATGTTGCAATTTGAGATTTCTGAGCAATTTTCTGATTTTGCCCTGTTCCTTTTGATCCAGCTTTCACGGATAAAAATTCACTGCTGTGGTGGCTGTGGGGGTGAAGGTTACTGGACTTGATGTTCTCTCCTAGGCCCTCTCGTTCAGCTTACAGAGATCCCTATGGAGATAAAGAGGAATGAACATAAAGGAAATTCAGAGCAGCAAGAGGCAGGGTAAGGACTGAAGTATCTTCCATACTGTGATGGAAAGAACAGCATCAACCCTAAAAGCAAAGAATCAAACAGCTCTGGCATCTGCTGCTATAGCAGAAGTAGGTAAGGTTTCTTTTTCTTCTCTGAAATTAATGACTAAGAGTTTCTTGCAATTAATGAGGATTTCCTAATTAAGATTTGCAGCCTAAAGGGAGAATCTGGTTCTAGGTGAAGAAAGATAATTATAAACTACAAAAAATTTAGTATCAGCCAGTTCCTCACCATCTGCTGATTCAAGTTGGCCAAACTCCATTCAGTACAACTACCTTAGTTTATACTGGGCTTCAATTTCAATCTTTTGCATCAAGTCAGAACATATGTACTATTTGTTAAAATGTTTATTTTTGTTCTTTTTCTGAGGTTCTGGTTACATCAGGGAAGGATCTGCAGATTACAGCAGAAGTTAACCACAGCTTTCCCAAAAGCTCTCTTCTGACTTGAGTCCAAGTAAGTCTACCAAACTCAGCAAAATTAGGCTTCTCTTCAAGTTTGTACTGACAAAACTAGGAACAGCAGCTCTTTATTTATTTATTTATTTATTGATTGATTGATTGATTCACTGTGGTGGAAATGTGCAGACAAATTAATGGAGTTTAAGACTAAACAAGATTCTGCCCTCAGCTGCAGCTTTGTAAGCACAAGATAGCTCTATTTACATTGCTGTAATCAAAAGCACAGTCTGAGTCCTTCATCTTTGCTCTTTGGTGCTTGCACTCTAGGCAAGTCTTATTCTGAAGACATTTGTAGCCCTATTATCAGCAGACTTACAGTCGCATCCCTGACTTGCAATCATCTGCTTTACACGTAAGGTTAAGGAGGGAAGCAGGTGCTTGCAGGATGCAAAGACAGTCCTCAGATAAAGTGGACCAGTGAATGCCGAGTGTCCTTAGCTGCCACTAAAGACACTCAGTGATGAAATTGCCCGTCAATTACAAGAAGGTTTGCTGCTTGTGCAGAGTCAGGTCCTAAGTAAAGCAAAACTTTATAGTCAGGGAGATAAACCCAGAAGAATGTTTTTTTTTGGGGTGGAAAGTAGACAGCAAGTGCAGTAGCATTGATTTCCAGAGTAGCTGGAAGTCCCTGTTAGTCCCTGTGTTAGTTAGAGTGGTGTTCCTCAGAGGTTAGTATTTGGACCAGTTTTTAACATCTGTATTGGTGACGTGGACAAGTTAGCTGACACCACCAAGCTGTGTGGTGCACTCAACACACTGGAGGGAAGGGATACTGTCCAGAGGGACATTGACAGGCTTGAGAGGTGGGCCTGTGCAAATCTCATGAAGTTTAAGGCCAAGAGCAAGGTCCTGCACCTCGGTCAGAACGAGCCCAAGTACAAATATAGGCTGGGTGGAGAATGGATTGAGAGCAGCCCTGCGGAGAGGGACTTGGGGGTGTTGGTAGCTGAAAAACTGAATATGAGCCAACAATGTGCTCTCACAACCCAGAAAGCCAATCGCATCCTGGGCTGCATCAAAAGAAGCATGGCCAGCAGATCGAGAGAGGTGATCCTGCCCCTCTGCTCTGGTGAGACCTGGAGTACTGCATCCAGCTCTGAGGCCCCCAAGATAAGAAGGGCATGAACCGGTTTGAGCGGGTGCAGAGCATGAAGATGATTGGGGACTGGAGCAACTCTCCAATGAAGACAGGCTGAGAGAGTTGGGATTATTCAACCTGGAGCAGAGAAGGCTCTGGGGACACCTTATAGTGGGTACAGGAAGGCTGTAGAGGGACTTTGTACTAGGGCATGTACTGACATGACAAGGCGTGATGGTTTCAAACTGAAAGATGGTAGACTTAGATTAGATATTAGAAAGAAATTCTTCGCTGTGATGGTGGTGAGACACTGGAAGATGTTGCCCGGAGAAGTTGTGGAAGCCCCCTCCCTGGAAGTGTCCAAGGCCAGGCTGGATGGGGCTTTGAGCAACCTGGTCTAGTGGGAGGTGTCCCTGCCTGTAGCAGGGGGTTTGGAACTAGATCTTTAAGTCACTTCCAACCCAAACTATTCTATGATTCTATGATTCTATGATTCTGTCAAGTCTATATACCTTGCCTAACTGGATGAGTTTTCATTTACTCCAGTTAAGTCTGTCTGGGACTTGCTGGCTGGCACAAGAGCTTGAATAGTTATAGCATAGTTTTACACGTTGGGAAACATAACTGAGATCAGTGTTGGAGTTTACATTCCTAAAGTATAAACATTCTTTGATAAACATTTACTGCAGGAAATACCCATGTTGTCTGTGGTGCAAATTAAGAGGGACTGAAGCAGATTGAAGTTTCCTATGTACAAGTTTTCGCAGTGAAAGAAAGGAAAGAATTTACTGGAGGGAAAGTGCTCATCAACTTTTGTGGTCACCCTAAAATACTGAGGCCATATTGCCTATTTATTAGCGAAAAGACTCATTGGAAACCTTTATCGTAGCAGAAAGTACATTGAAAGTTCAGCAAGCCCTTTGGCTTTACTTTCATTAAATATATATAAAGGGATTTACTCGGTGGTGCAAAATTTTGAAGGCCCTTAGTCAAAAAGTTCTATAAATCACAAATGCACCAAAATTTATCAATTAAATTACCAAATTGAATTGGTATTGTAGCCATTGTTTGTTCAAAGAAAACTGGAGGTCTCAATTCCGCTCTCTACCTGAGGTTAGATATATGTATCCTTAAGGATATTATTGGTGTGACTACTAATTTAAGTGACTGTGAGAGAAGAATCAGGCCAAAAGAAGAGGGCTGCAAGTGCAGATGTCTAGCATGGATCTCTTTAGGTTTTGTAGATACACATTGTTCCATTCCCCTAAAAGGTTGTATACAATTTTACACCAACAGAAGATGTAGCTTTTAGAGTACATATTGGTTTATTCTCTTATGTTCTCTGGAGAGAAATTAAATGGTATTTTATAAGAAAACTGGAACACTACTGTCTCCTCTTGCTGCTCGTTGATGCATCTGTTGTTTTCAATTAGCTTGATGGCATCCATTTTCAGGAAGCAGATGCTGCCCTCTTTTACACTGGTGCAATTCTGGAATAACTCCACTGACGTCAGTGAAGTGACTCCAAATTTATCCCCAGTGAAAGCAGAATGGGACAACAGTCTTTTTGCTTACTTATCTTCTACGGTGCTCTCAGGAAGGTGCACCATGACCGTACCATAAGGGGAAGGTAAGAGCCTGTCTGCTGTGCCATGCTCAGCTCTTTTGTGTGCTTGACATCACACCCACGTGCCTGGCTGAAGCACAAGTCAGGCTGGTGTGAGGTGTGCATGGTCACCAGATGCCCCATGTTGAATGGAGCAGTTGCCAGTCCTAGATTCCTGACAGCTTTCCCATTCCAATTCCCATCAGCTTCCTCTTGCTTGGGTATGTTTTCCAAGGAGACAGTTTTTTAAGCTTAAGAAATGTAATTGCAAACCATAAGTAATGTAATAACAGAAGGGTAACAGAGGTAGACATGGAGACAAACTCTACCCCTCCTACTGTTTCTTGCTGTTACGGCTCCGTGAAAACTGTTGCAGTCCTGGCAGGTTGGCTATACATCTGCTGTCTTTGGAGTCTACGTTTTAAGGGAATACTAAGTTTAAACAAATTGGGCTACTTCCTTCATGCTCTGTCTCTGCTGATCTCAGTCATGCCTCCCCTGAAACTGGGCAAAAATCTTCATATAAAAGCCATTAGCATGCTGTATGGAAAAATCCCACCTGAGATGGGGCAGGTGAGGGTGAATAGAAGAAATAGGCTCAGTAAAGAACAGAGTAAATAAGCAATGTGAGATAGGAGGGAGGTTCTTAAAGGAATTCATCAAGGATTAGTCCTGAGATTGTTTAAAATACTAGTCGGTAGAGCTGAGACTGAAATTTAGCGATGAAACAAACTAAGCATCATCATCCAGACTGTGGGTTACGTCACAGAACTAGGTAAAGAAATAAAAAGATATTAAATAGCAAAGAAATTAAAGTTGTGATAGGGATTTTGGTGGAAAGCTTATCAGTTGGGGAAGACAGACAAAAAGAAAGATTGGGGTACTAAGATCAGCCCGAGTGCCAGCATCACTGAGCCATCAGAGTAATGCAACCATAAAAATTGCAGGTGAAAGTCTCTGAAAGTCTCAAAAGGAGCATGTTTAGTACCACTTGGGAAATGTTAATTCTGTAAGGCCTCATATCGAATGCTACGTGCATTTCTGGTGACCTAAATTTGGTCAGGAAGGATATATGGAAGAAGAGCAAGAATGATCAGGTGAATGGAAAGTGCTTTTCAGGAGCCTGACTCTTCTGGGCCAGCAAAAGATTGACAAGACCTATAGTTACAAAATTACTGTGGGCAGGTAGCCAAAAGAGCTAAGAGCCTTTTAAGCTAAAAGGTAGTGCTGGTGTTTGAACAATAGAGCATAAACTGGCTATGAATAAATTTACTCTGGGAAGAAGAAAGTAATTTCTAATATAACAGACAAAGAAGGAGAAATGAGAGCTCATTCCAGAGTGAATAGGAGAAATGAAGGCAAAAAGCGTTGGTTTTTTTTTTTCAGATGGACTTTAAGTTTATGAAAGGGATAATACAAAAGTTGTTACATGCAGTGGAAATAGCCTGAGTTCAGTGACTGTCTACTAGAATCTTCTCCTACACCTGGGATGTATCCGAGATGCCAAATAGATGAGAAATTGTAAGATTTTGATTTGCTGAATGGAAAGTCAAAGTGGTTGATAACAATGGCCACTCTGGCCTGAAGAGTTTATCAGAATAATTTCCTACTCTAGGCACTGTTGTGTCAGAGACAAAATAAAGCTTCACATTTCCTCTTACCTATTTCAGTTCATTTCATCCTGCGGAAAAGTCACAAAATACACCCTTAAGCTCAGCAGTTAGAATAGATATTGGCCAACGTGGGAACTTTACCCTTTCATCCAGCTCTGTGTCAGAGAAGCGTCAAGAAGAATCTGTCCTTACACTTTGTTGTTGAGCCTTCTAGCTTGTTGCTGCTCTTTGTTCATTTCTAGGAGGAAACCATCATCATGTGATTTGTATCTATAATTTGGCTAGCTAGTTCTGCTATTTAACTTTGGAATAGCTCTGTTTTTTCTCCTTCAAGCAGGAAAAAAAAAAAACAAAACCAAAGGAAATTTTACAAATCACCATGCACTTGAGCTTCATTAGTGACATTAGTAGGATAGTGCACATAAATCTGGTTGTCAATAAGTTGTCTTAAGGGCTTTTCCCAAGTGCTTGTCATAATTTCTTGAGTTATAGCAGTAAACCAGATTAGAAAGGAATTATAAAGAATATAGAGTGAGCCAATGAGTTTCATCTGGATGACAGTGTCACACTTGTTTCTGAGCTCAGTTCACTTTGAAACTGATGGAAGAAACCAGCATATATTTATGTGCTTCTTAATTTACTGTTGTTATATCATGTGCACTGCTGTTGTGTACAGAGTATTGGTCTTGAGGCGTGTAACATTAATGGTGAAGATTCTACTATAGCAATCATCACACAAACACAGAGCAAAAAGCTGGTCAAAGGGCTTATACCGTTAAAGTGCTATCTACCTCTTTGGAGTTCAAAGAACTTACCAGTGGTGAGAGGGCATTATTACATTTTGATTTTATAGTAGGAACCGAATAAAGCGCAGTTAGCTATGGAGAGTGGTGGGATTGCAAGAGTCTAAATGAGCAGAACCCATGACTCATTTTTTAGTGCTACAGAATAAATCTTTGCTTGTAGGAGCAAATCCTACAAGTAAATGATGTTGATTCATGATGATACGTAAGAAGCATGGGAGATGCATGTGTTTTGGATCTTCAAGCTAATCTGATTTATTTATCCATAAATAGTCTTCACACATATTCCTTTTTTTTTTGGCTTTACATTACCAAGTAAACAGCTCAAGTATACTCTGTCCAGTGTGTGAAACACCATCGTATTCTTAACTCGTGACCAAGTTCTGATCCTATTTGCCATTTCCGTGCTTCAGCTTTAAGCCTTCCTCAGTCAAGACATGCATTCTCATAATGGGTTTATATTTTTAAGGGTAGTGCTGTCATTTAACAGCAACGAGCCCTATGCACAACCACCCTTGTCAGTGATGGAGGAACAGACCTGCTTTGTGTTTGAATCTCACTTCATCATCAGTATATAAGGTAGAAGGGTATAGAGTAGGTATTTACCTGTTAGTCCTGTTTGGTGTCAGACAGTCAAATTTAGAGCATCTACTTTGTGACTCTGCCTTTTCTTTACCTAAGTACCACAAACATATTGTGTCTTTCTCGAGCTCTGAGTTATGCTCATATTTTAGAGTATCAGAAATAGTACTGTCAGATACATTCTTTTTAGTACTGTAGACTCTGGGCTTTCATGCTTGCAAAATAATACCCACAAAGCAATTGATCTCTCAGTCTGTCCTTGGAGATGACACAGTGACTTTCAGAAATATTTTGGGGGATATTCACTATTGCTTATCCATTAGTCTTTAATCTATTACAGTTTTCTACAGTGGATTGCAAACATTTCTGTAGGACATACTTCATCGACAGATGCCTCTTCCTCAAAATCAGCAATATTTGTGAGAGGAGCTTCATTTCAGCTTGTTCTGGTATTCTTTAGAAAATGCATGTTTGGAAAATTTTGAAATGTGCATGATCATTTTCTTGATGTTCTGAATGTTTTTGCTTTTTAAGATTATTTTTTAATGGAAAGGTATGTAAGCAAGGTAGAATACAAAATTTTGCCTTTATGTCTTTTTTACTTCGATCTGTAATGAAAGATATAATGGGGATTTTTTTTTTTTTTTTTTTCCCGAAGGGGAGGGCATTATCCTTGGTTTAGGAGAGTTTATTTTTAAAAGTTTTTTTCCAAGCAGTGTAGTGGTAATCATTGATTGTTTCTGATTACTAGCAGTGTGACTCCAGTGTCAGCTCCAATATTTCCTTGAGTTCAGATAGGTGATATTCATATGCTTCAGAAGAGATGAAATGACAGACCAAATGGTGTGGATACTACAGCATGTGTTAGTAGTGACAGAAGGGATGTTCCAGTGCTTTGGCTATTGCTGAGGCGAACCAGTTGTTCTTTTTGGCAACCAGAAAACCTGCACAGGTGAAAAAGTTGTTTAATGAATCCAGACTGCCCCTACAATGCAGTCTGACTTGCTGGAACATGTCATGAATTCTGAACTCCCCCTGTTTTCACTCAGCAGGAGTGAAGGGTCTTTTTACTCATAGATTTTTAGTAAGGGGGGAAAAAAAAAAAGGAAAAATAATTTTAAAATATGCTTACTGATAATTTTTGGAGTGTATTGGGAAAAGAATGGAAGTGGAAGGTGCTGTTTGCAGTGTACTGTAGCTCACCTACTCACCTACCTTTTCTCATTGGCTCTTTAAAAAAATTGCGCAGATTTGTGAACTGCCATTAACACTTAGCTAAGTGGATTTCAGAGAAGATGAGTAGTGAGCTCTTTGCATAGTAACTGTTAATCAACGTTTCCATAGAAAATGTCTGAATACATATTGATCAACTCAGCTGCAGCTGTGGTGGGTTTTGGAGACTGATGCAGCTTTCCTCTCCATCCTCCATCCCCCAGTCATGTAACCCACATAGGAGAAAAAAACACTCGCTGGTACTTCTGGCATTTCTTAATAGTAAGTTGCATCAAAAGGTCTTGTAAGGTTTTTCATTAGCTAAGAGGCCACTTAATAAGGAAAGTCTTGTAATTAAATATTGACCATGAAGTCAAGGGGATGGTCCCCAGTGCTGTCACATGGCCTTTGGGTCTCCCACATATCTCAGTGCCTCAGCTGTAACGTAAGGCATTTAGTCGCTCCTTTTCCCTAAATCATTTAGACAAGGAGATCTTTCTAAGCATGTCCCATCAGGCACATTTGGCGACCCTTACTCCCTAAGGACCCTGTGTTGTATTACTGTCATAACCAAGGTAACTGACATATGGGGAGGGAGGATCAGACAAACATAGGAAAACATTTGGCCCTTTGCACAAGACTCATGGAATATCCAAATGCTAGTAAGTCCTGCTGTTACCTAGCTCTGCGTTGGCTTTGGGCCAATGCTTTGGCCATGCTGATCTGATTTCCGGTTTTCAGGCTCAGACACAAAATATTCAGTGCAACCCCCTTTATTCGTGACTCTCTGTTCCCTTGCAGGCTGCCTTACAATTAAAGGCGTGCAAAATATTTCTGTCTGACAAAGCCCAGAGCTGACGTACTGCAAGGTAAATTGAAAGCCCTTTGAATGCGCCGTGGAGATAAGAGGCTGACATCAACTTCCCACAACCAGTCCAAAACAACTAAATTTATGCAGATTCTTCTGTTTTCACCCTTTGAATTGCTATCAAGGATCGAGGTATTAAAGGAGCAGAAGAAAATACGCTGGAGGTGGGAGGAGTTGACCATCTCTCATAGATTCGTATTGGCTCCCCAGGTGCAAACATGATTTGGATGCAAGCAGCTCACTGGTACTGAGCAGTCAAATCTGCACTTTGAATCTGGCAAGATCATTTTTTTTAACAGATTTTCACTGGCATTTTTAAAAACTAATCCTCCTAAATGCTTTGCTAGTTTTCTTTCCTTTGTGGTCTCTCAGAGGAATATAGGGATACACCGAATAGCAATTATGGTTCCTCATGGTTTTTATTTAGTCATATATTGGTGATTCAGAAGCAAGCATATGCAAAAAGGCCCAGATAATTTCTCTTGTAAATTTTCTCCTGTCCTGTAGCATATTTAGGTGCGTGAGTCACCTAAATGTCCTGTAGCATATTTAGGTGCATGAGAGGGCCCATTGTCATGTCTTTATGCTCACCATGATGCATCAAGAGTTTTCTTGATGGCCGAAGTATTTTAACATCCCTGCTGATGCAGAGAGTTGATTTCAGGCAAATGGAGCCAAGTTCTCAGCTGGTATTTATACATCAGCTGGTATTTATACATCAGCTCATTTTTCTTCTGATGCCAACTAGGCTGGGTGTTTTAGAAGTCTTTAGTTTTTGAGCTGGTCAGTTTTTCATGTGCTTAGGAAATGGGACCTGTTATCTTGAAAATTCAATGTGTCGAAGCATAAGTCCCCATCTGAATGTTTTTTGAGTTTTGACTGTCAGATCTGCCACAGCAGCATACCAGTCTGTGGACATACTAAGGCTCACAGGCACATTCTGTGTCTGGATCTGACATTTCGATTTTCCCATGCCTTGTTTTCCCCAAATGCTGAAGGGAAATAAAGTCTTTCTCTCCTCAGCATGCAATTTGGTATTTATCAATGATAAGGATCTGTAGGAAGAATCAGTGTATTCACAGGTAAACTCATTTTTCTCCAGCTAATGCGAATGACCCTTTTTTCCTGCAAGGAATTGCAAGCATACGGTATGAGGCAGGGCTGGGAAGTTGAACTTAAGTTTGCAGCTGGGGCAGCTGGTTTCTGTGGGACTTCCAGTCAGCTTCTCTGTAAGCCTGTTTCTGGCTTCACGTGGTTGTAACTTCCATAAGGGCCATCATTATTTTCACAGCTGGAAACAGGATAAATGGAATGTTGATCCTCTTTACTTGCTTCAGTGATGTAGCCTCTGTTAGTATTTCCCTGTGCCCCTACACCTCCTTTCCTGCTTTCCGTCAATAATCATAAACCTGACTGCTGGGTCTTCAGGTGACTATAGTGGGAATATAAATACTTAGCTCATCAGCTGGGCACTCAGAAGATGCTGTAACTCTCGTTCCCAAATGTTTGGTAGAAGATAACATTTCAAAAAATGTAAGGCCTAGACACACCATGGCCATTGGATTTTTTTTTCTAGTCATTTTAGTGAAACAGAGTTGGGCAAGTAGCACATTTGAAAATCTTGCCTCTTGCCCTAAACTGGATTAGTGCTTGACAGTGAAAGAGCAACAAGAGCAAATGATCCCTTGAACCCAAATCACCCACTTCTTAAGGAGTGGCAAGCTGTAAATGAACTTGCTGCTTGTACTTACATTGCTATTTTTGATCATACTCCTTGTCTCCAGGTGATTGTTGCTCTGATGATCCCTTGAGTGTATGACCTGCACCATGCCACCTTCTTTCACACTTCCGGCTGTGGAGCCCACCAGACCAATGCCTTCTGTCATGATGCTTTCTTTTAACTACTTCATTTCATCAAAGCGTGGCAACTTTACTACAAATGAATGTGGTTGCTTTCAGTTTATTAACGTTTTACCGTTCCAGCCTGATGTGTCTTGGCTGTGAAGGCAAAACTAAGTACTGCTGCAGATGTGGGGCCAGAGTGAAGCCTTGGGGAGGAACAGAGAGAAAGAGAGAGAAAGGGGAGCTGAGCCAGACAGGCCCTGGAGACCTCTGGAAGGAGGAGAGAGGTAAGGAGTGAAGATAACTATTACCACTGCCACAACCATGGCAGCAGTTTCCTTGTCCCCAAGCCCCTTTCCACACGTTTGAGTCAGAGCTGCAAGCCAGGCTTCCCAGGGCTCGGGTGTAAGCGGAGCAGACAGCAGGATCGTGGCTGTGTAGCTGTCCCCAGCAGCCTGTTGTCCTTAGCAACTGCTGTCTTTGCCTCTGCTGTAGACCTAGCACAAATATTTTGTTGTCATTTTGTGCGCTGGTACCCTGGGTATATCCACACTGCAAAAA
>CM036617.1:143628113-143692790 GCA_020746105.1 Trogon surrucura | reverse complement strand
CTGACTGACACAATGGAGGACACAACTGCAACCACCACCTTTCTTTTCTCCCTTCCTCTTATCATGCTTTCTCCTCTAACACCTGGGTAAAAAACAAAACAAAACAAAACAAAACAAGCACCACACAAAAATCCCCATGATACTTTCACCTGGCTGCACTTCCAGCACTTCTGCAGAACGCAGTCTCTGCTGACAGCCATGCAAGTGCAAAGGAGAAGGGAGGTGTAGGAAACCAAGTTCTGCTGCTGCTAATCATTAACGAGATGGGCTTTGTGCTCCTCAGCTTCTCGATTAGCTTCCTGGTAGGCATGGCTTTGCACGCAGGACTGATGAAAGAGTGGGTAGGGCTGCCAGATCTCTCAACTTAGCTGAAAACTGACAAGTGCGTTCTATGCCACGAGTCACGACGCGGGCTGGACATCCATCAAATCAGGAGAAGCTGTCACTATGCAAGGATGTAGCGTTAGCGCAACACCCAGAAAAGGCAATGCCATTGCACTTAAATTCTCATGTCCCAGCAGAGCCTACAGACAAGAAGCAGCAGCAGCACATCTGCAAACATCCAACAGCAGAAAGTGCCACGAGGGACAGTGAGTCCTGAGCTCAGGAGTGATGGTGGCTTATTTTTTGTCTAGTGTGAAAGGTTCTTCTGCTGGAAGCACCAGCGGTCTTGTTGGCCCACCCTTGTGCTTTAGGAAGCAGGCCACTAGCTGCTAACATATAAGGCAAAACCTTACCAGTCTTCTTCAAACAGAAGCACAAACTGGAGAAGATAAGGAAATGAAATGGAACAAGGCAAAAGATGGTGTTAGCTTAGGAAAGAACAGAATGGTTTGAGACCCTTGCTTGCATTCATGCTGGTTATGTTACTGCCCTTAAGGTTTAGCTCCTCTCTACCACGTGGTTTACAAATCCTGAGGTCAGTAAGAAATAAGAAACAAGGTTTTGTTAAAATGTCAGATTTGTTCCTTTGGTACACAAATACCAGAGATTTTTCTGATAATCTACCGAAAAAAGAAAAAGCAAGCAAAAATCTACATAAATAATAAACAGAAAACACCTTCAGCTCTGTTTCACTTCAATTAGCAGCTTCCAAACCTCTTAGTGAGCAAGTGGGATCCCGTTCCATTCCCCAAAATAACTCATTACTCTGATTCAGGTTCTGATCCATGTACTACTGCAGTGGTTGCAGTAGATTTAGGGAATGCTGCTCCAGAGGGAGTGATGCTGCATTGGTTTGGCATGGAGAACCTTTACTGCTTACAGTGATGAGTAAGATGCAGGAGCGAAGGCGTGAAGAAAAGCATAGTCAAGGAAGGTGGGAAGTGAGAAACTTGGCATGATTTGGTCAAATTTGTAAGGCTAACAGGGGGTCTTGCTGTATATTTGCTGATAAACATAGCACACTTGGCAAGGCAGCACTGAACAGACAAAGGTGTCTGGTAACAGTGGAATTCTGCTGGTAAGTCCCATTATAATGTGTATTTCCACACAAAGCTTTGCAGGGAAGAGAAGAAGGTTGATCCACTGTCACTGTAAGGATTAACCATAAAGGTTAACTGTGGTTGGAAGATATGAAAAAGCAGGAACACGTTACAATATTTCTGGTCACACCCAGTAATATCTGCTCCCCACCCATTTTCTGCAGCTTCACAGCCTCCTCATTCTCTCTCTAAATTACCAGAGACATTTAACAAGAATCTTTTCCACTCCACCTGACCTTTCTAATTAGGAGCACTGAACACTGCGATCCGAGAAACAGGCTAGCAGCAGCAAGCAGCCTTGGTTCACCGCACACTGGGCATGGAAAAAGCTCTGCTCTCCCAGGGACACTGACAAAGCTACAACCAGTGACTCAGCATCAGCCCAGTAACGGCTCTCCGGGAAATCCCAGACAAACCCCTCCAAGCATTCCTGCCTGTTTCTGTGCATGGAGAGACCGGATAACAAAATACACTCCTTGAAACAACTCCCTACCTCTGATAAAGGTACACATCCCACCAACTAATTAGTAAACAGCACTGTCAAGTTTTGCCTTGTGATCCACACCTATGGACACATCCAGGGTGAAGCCAATACTGAAATGTGGGGGTTTTCTGTGTAACAGCTGCACTCTGTGCTATGCAGACATGGCATTTCATTAAGCCCAGGGTAATAGCTTGATTCCCTTAGGGACCTGCTGCTGGAAAATAGAACATCTCCTTTCATAAACAGGCAAGGTCAATATGCGCCACATACTCCTCAATGCACACATTCATTTTGGAGTTGATGTTGAGATAATTGAGTTTCTGTTCATTATATGTTTCATATTAACGCAATAACGCGTGTTCGCGTAAAACTAATTTTACAAGTTCTGAGGAAAACCAGTGTGATACTACATTTCCATGCCATCTGTTCAGCTACTCCAGAATACAGTCGAAGAATCCTGATTTATGCCCAAATTCTTTCTTATATTTTACTCTTCATGTTGGATACAGAGTTTGAAAACTTTCAGATAAGAAACATTTTAAATTAAAAACTAATGCATTTTGCCCCTTCACATCTTACATGACTTACAATTCTTTTTTATTTAACAGGAGACCTCTTCCAGCATATTCACATGTACACACTGTGAACAAGACAGTTCATAAATACAACACTTCAAAGTTTAAACCTCTGTAGATATAATGATAGAAACCACAAAAATTTCACATAGATATATGAAGAGAGATTGAGAATGACAGGTAGTGTCTTTCAAAATATTGTTAAGTACTACCAGAACTCAGGAGTCCCCAGAGGACTTTACCTGATGAACCTAAGCATTATGTAATGCAATTAATTTTTGCCAATCTACTTTTATCTTATTTCATCTCAAATGTTATTTTTACCTGTCTTTTCGTTTAGAATATTTGGAAGCTAGCAATCTGTTTTTGTCCATTCCTCTGATTCCTGGGATACCTTCCTTCTGGATGTGAAAAATGAGAAATTCCAGGGAACAGTAAGGGTCAAAGTATGGTGTAAAAGAAGAAAGAATTACTTCCAAAGTGAATGTGTCATCAGCCAGTAGAGAATATTACATAGGGTAGGGTGGTACAAAAGTAGAAATAAAGTATTTTTTCCTAGAACCAGACACAAAAACTGCATTAAATAGAGCAGTTTGTGAGGGAAAAGAGGAAGTATGCAGTAGAGATTAGAAATTATATATGTACACTTAAGGAAGAGAAAGGATTTTATTCTGAATCTTCCTGGGCTTACTGAAATATATGCAGTCTTCATCAGAGATGAAGTTCAGGAATGTCAAATGCAAGTGTTGCCTGGAATAAGCTTTTGCTGCAGTTTATTTGTTATATAGCTCAGGGATTTCCCAAACTAGAGAACACAAACCACAACTGTAAATTAAAGTGCAGCCTCTAGGTTGCGATTGACTGATTATGTGGCTTAATGGCATATGGCAAACTTAAATGGAAACTATCACCAAAAATACTAAGAATAATGTTTCTTGCCCTCTTCATCTGCCATGAAATTAAGTTTCAAGAAGGCACCTTCTTCCTGGAGGGTACCTGAAGGAGTTGTGAGCATACTCCTGGAGTTTGTTTCTTTTCAAATCTGCAGGAACCTAACTTAGAAACTTGCCTCCTTCTTTTGTTCCTTTGAAATGGGCTGTCAAAGGTTCAAGGAGAGGTTATCAAGTCCTGTTTGCTGTTGGCATGTCTAAAACTGATGACACATGCCAGGAAAAAAAAGGGTACATCTAGTACAGCTGCAACAATAAAACAGCTCACAGGGAACCTCACCTAGAGCTAACACCGCCACTAAGCTGTGCTGGCCAACTGAAGAGATAAACTGGTGATATTTATACATAAAATGTAAACAAAGCTTATAAAAGTCCTGAAAAAATAGCTAGGTTTCATTAGTCATTTAAAAAAACAAAAAGGCACAACCCCATGCAAACACACCACATTTGGATTTTGTTGTTTGATGATGAAAACTGTCACCCACAGTCCTTGGTGATGGAAGCTGTAGAAACTGCTGAAGTGTTCATTGAAAGAAAAAGTAATGAAAAACTGTGCACTTCACATCACAGACTACTGTGATGGTTTCCTTTCATACCACTTACAATTTTTACTGAATGTGAAAATAAGCTGCCCTCAGTTGAGAAAACACACCCCAAAAATATCAAACTCTGTTGTTGGACATTCTGAAGGTATTTTTCTAGCTTAATGCCTAAGAATATTAGAAGCAAAAACGCATGTCTTCTCCCATAAATACTTGTCCCTAGGTAAGCTACCTATAGACCTATTGTACCTCTAAATCCAGCAGGAGAAGTACATTTCCAGTCAAGTCTTGTTCAAAGTTTAGACCGATACTCTAAAAATACGTTGACATTTCTCAGATTAATTCCAAGTAATTCCTTGCCTGCTAGGGCCAGATCTGTCCCTTCCCCTCATTTCACATCAGCTATGTACAAATTCACACGAGCAGTGAGCATTAGCTTGAACTCTGGCACTTATCATAGCTGGAAGAGTCTGAACAAGTTCATGACCTCGCCACTGGCCTGAGCTCCTGAGGACCCTGGGGTCCTCAAGCCAAGTCCACTCCAGAAAACTGGTCCAGCAGTTTCTACTTACAATTTTTTTTACATGTAACACAGCAAAGGGTTTTGACATCGTCCTTTCCATTAGAGATCTGGATTCCTTCACCAGCGCAGCAAGATAGAAGCTCAACAGGAACAACAAGCCACACGGGCAGAAGTCATACAGGTCTGTTCTCCAACTCACAGGTTTGTCTTTGTGCTCTGCTGCAAGCAACTTCGGAGAACACCCTCTTCAAATGCAGCAGTATTTTACCACTACATAAGTAAGGTTAAACTGGAGCTGACATCAGATGGCAGATGCGACATGGTCCTGCAGCAATGCAGTGCCCCGCCATACATTGCCACTGATGAAATGAATTCAATGCCTCAATAAGGGCAAGTGGTAGGGTGTGATGGGCTCACAGTTTTATTTTTGAGTGCTAATGGCTGAATACTAAATTTTGAAAGTGGGAGAAGGAAAAGAGTTCATGAAAGCAAAATGCTGCTTTTCTTGCATAAAGGAAATTTGCTAAGGTAACATGCTTTTGACAAAATCAATTCTCCATAAACAGCAATGCAAAAAGGAAAAAAACCACCAATTATACCACCACAGTTTAAAGTGCTGCATCACCTATCAAAATCAGACAGATCCAGGTTCATTTATGTACATTTTGTTTGTTTGTTTTAGACAGAATAGAAATGCACAACAGTCAACAATGGTATTTTGTTCTTCATGAGTATAACAGAAGATTCACGCAGCTAAATGTATTTCAGATTGGACTCTAAAATAAAACACAGAGGCTTACCTTGCATTTCAACATGTTGGCCACTCTCTCTTGCATTGATTGTCCAGCCTTTGGCCTGACAAGTATGTAAATTGCTTTCACTTCAGGGCTGGAGCGCAGAAGCTTTTCCACCAGTACTTTGCCCATGAAACCTGTAGCTCCTGTGATAAGTACAGTCTTTCCATTGTAATAAGCTGAGACTGAAGACATGGTGCTTTCTTGTTCTGTCCTTCCTTTAGCTTCCTGCAGGAAGTACCTGAAAAGATGCAGAAATAAAGCTTTAGGGGCTTCTCAGTCAAGACATGGTTCAGTTATTTGGGAGCTACAGTCTGAGATAACCTTTCCTAGTCAGCTATGGTGGCTCACATTAGTTCAGTTAATGGCAATTTTAGAAACGATTTTATAGAAAGCCTTTATTATGAAAATAAACCACAAAAATTAAAAAGCGTAAAATAACAAGGCCAAAATTCATGCCACTTAACTCTAAGGAGCACAGATGACACATACTTTCTCGGGAGGGCTCAGGTTGTTTGAACTTTTGGAGATCCATTGACTACGTAAGGGGGCAGACACGACTAGGCTCCCACATGAAGTGTCCCAGTTAAGTACTTTAATTAGATACAATGGTTCCAGGCCTACATGGGCCCAGCCATCCTGATTCAAACTCTAAGGTGATTAAATGGCAAACAAGCCTGGACTGTACCCTCTTAGAACAGCCCCTCTCTCTAATAGAGTAACAAAAGGAAAAAAAAAACCAAACCACCTCTTATCTTACACACAAACCACTTAGATCACAATGGAAGGACTCATGAAAAGTATAAATAAATGTTTTGAGAAAGGCCAATTGAATCTGAAACAAAAAGAAACAACAGTAGAATACTGTAAATCAAGTATTCAAGAACCAGGACAATGGTCTTTGGGTACCGCAGAAAAACTCCTCTTTCTGAAGAAGCTTAAGAAACACTACTGGCCATTTCCAGTTTCTCAACATGACATGCTAATACAATGCAAATACACCAAAACAAAAACGAAGCATTTGCTGCGTTTTTGCAAGTCTTCCAATATTCCTTGTTCTCACCAACTCTTTTGCATTTCTGATTAAACCATCCAGGGACAGTGAAGTAGCCTAACTTAGAGCAAAAACTGCAAGCCTTCATACAAAATGTCTTATATAACAAGTCCTTGGCTTGGAGCAACACAAATGAATAGCAACAAAGACCCTGAAGTACTGCAAGAACCCTGGCTATGCATGATGGCTATGAATGGATAATTCCCTTGATCACATGGGACCATGAGTGAAATACAACTTGTCCTCCCTCCAGTCCATTCCTTCCTCAGGATATAGTAAGGTATCTTAACCCAGAAAACTGACCACCAGCTATGGGAATCAAGAGAGGCATCACAGCTCAACCCTTACAAGGTGTGCCGTGCTCACTGCAACACACCCAAGAACATGCAATCCCCAAAGTGTTACCACTCACAACACTGAAAAGTGATCCACAGTCTGTGTTAAGGTGCTGTCATCACCTGGGTCTACAGCTGATGAATCTACCCACACCTGGCCTTGGCTTTTCACTCCTAACAATCTGCCCGTTTTCACAATCACTGTACTGCCACATGGAAATGAACGTATATTTCTAAGAGGCTGTAGCCCAGACACAAGCAAGAGACTCACACCCAACGAAATACTGTTCTTCTTTCCCAATGCTGCGTGGGACTGCAGTGCATGGCATCAAATAAATGAAAATCCCCAAATTTCTTTATCTGTAACAAATCACCAGGTGTGCCAGCCAATTTAGAAAGTGGGTCAAGCAGAATATCTTCTGAAGGACACTATTTTAACAAATTAATAGCTGTGGGTATTCTGGCTCACTGGATTCGAGTATTAGCCTACTTTCAGGTATGGCCTAGATCACAATTTAAATGACTAACTGGCTCATCCAGGCCTATTAAAAACCTTTTCTTATCAAAGAGCTGGTCACTTGGGAAGTTAAACAAACAGGTTAAACTATTAGATAATTAACTTATTTATAATAAAATGTCTCATCTGATTCAGGTTTGGAAAAACTGAGCGATATTGGAAGACGGGAACTTGCAGAACCTGAAAGTGTGTGAAAGGGTGTGCGCATTCAACAGTAGACATTAGTTTAGCTAGATGAAGATGGAGATGAGAAAAAACTTAAGAAATTTGGTATGACACATGCCCTGCAAAGCAGAAAAACTAATGGGAGAAGTGCTAGAGGCCATACAAATTATACGGAACATAAAGAAACAAAAAGATGAAATTAAGATCTCTTCCAGTTACTGGATATGAGCTTTGCACTTATATACAGAAGATTATATCTACCTAACATCACCTAATATTCTTCTAGAAAAATGGTACATTTATAAAGTACTTTCCACCACAGGCTTGTAGATAATCACAGTGTTTAACAGGAGTTACTCTCCTTCAGTAGTACAAAACATTTCAAACCTGCATCACTAAACACGAGTGCTTTGCACTGCAGCTGCAGACTACTGCAAAAATAAGATTTCAGAATGTGGAGATCAATCTATTATGTTGTTTCATTCCAGGTTATTCAAACGGGGCTTCATTTGTTTTGGCCAGACATTTGATGCCCACAAGAACAGTAAAATGCATAATAATAAAAAAAATTACACTACTTTAAAGTGTCCCTAAAATTAGCCATGCAGACAGATTTCATTACGTATTTTTGTCAATGACCACACACACACAACTAAGGGTTTTTCTCCATGTAGTCTGAGGCCACTTTAAATATTTGACTCCAAAATTCAGGAAAACAATTGCATCTCTCAGGCCATTCTGATACGATGACAATGGAAACACCAAACACAGCCAAAGACAACCAAACTTGTAGGACAATCTGCTGTTTCACTTAGTGATTGGCTAAAGCCCACAGGGTTAAAAGAAAAGGTAAGAAACCCACATCCTTTCTATTTTTTATAATAAAGGAGTCCAAGTCAGGCAGCATATATTTCGCAGGGCCAGTTTCAGAGTTGGATGAAGTTGCTCACGGACTCAACTACAACAAAAAGCCAAAAGGAACAAGATGAATTTTGTTTATTATGAGATTGGATTTATGTCTCCTTGCAGTACTTTTTTCCCCTCCTTTTCTAATTTAGCTTTATAAGAAAATACAATAATCTTGCACTGATCTGATGCCATGCCAATTATCAGCAAAGAAAATCTGTGCTTTTAAAATGTGCACAAACTGATGTTTTGGGATCATGATATAAAGGTCACAATGTTGCAGTTCATACAGATCCCTGAATCTCCACTATCCAAGAAAATTTAAAGAGGCTTTTACTAGGTTCCAATTTCAAATGTAGATTTCAGTTTATATTCAGGACTGTCACGATATTTCCCTTTCAACTTATTCAGGGAATAGTGATTTTTCTATTTTTTTCAGAACCATCTTTGGTTTTTAAACTTTTAAGTGTGATTTTATAACAGAATTTATTCTTCTCAGTTTTAATTGATTTTATTTGGCCTTTGTAAAGAAAATACTGAAGAAGTTATGGAGATTTTAAGGCTAAGTTGAAAGGGTGTGATCCCAGTAATGCCTGTCAGCCTGACCCTGTGGACATCTACTTCAAAATACAAAGACCTATCTGCACTCCTTCTTGACTTTTTAGACTCAGTCAAAGGAAGAAAAAATAATTTCCTGAAGAAGTTAAGCTTACACTTTGCTTTTAATTTTAAGAAATAAACAGTCAATACTGAGCATTAAATATTTCACAGTCAATTAAGCTGCAAGGGATTAAGTGTCTGGTAAGAGAAAAGAATTTGAAGTCTGAACCATGGTGAGCCATTGCAGTGAGTTGACCCTTGCTGAGGTGAAGTAGGATAAAGACTATTTCAGAGCCTGAGGTTCCTGTCTCTTCCAAAACTGACTGGAGGTGAGAAAGCCACTGAATGGTGGTGAAAAGCTCACACAAGGGCTTCTAGAAAGCCAATTCAAGTGAGTAATTACAGGCAACTCTGACGGTTCAGACACTAATCAGAGCAGGAAAGTAATCACCGAGGCCATCTGAATTCCTGAACACAGCATCTTGGCAGCAGTATATACATCTCACTGGTGCTGACTCATCTCCAGCCATAAGTAAAAAAAACCACCTTTTGGATAGCCAGCCAGGAATCACACCAAGCATCTCTGCGGACACAAGTACACAAGCTGCTTTAAGGGTAAATCTCTGTTACTGATGCCTGTTAACAGTTTCCTCTGGATCAGACATAAAGGATGATCCACAGTGCTGCGTGGCAAACAAAGCCATGAGCTTGTGCCAGGGACACATGCCAAAGGACAAGCAAGGGAAACCTAGTATTTTCCTCCTGCAAAAGAAAGTCAAGGAAACCACCACATCCTCAACAGAAAAGCAAAGGAGAGCTTCTTCCCCCCACCAAGAGCAGATACGATTGAGCTGATAATCAACAAAACTACTGTCCTCATCTTCTGTACACTTCAGTGACACCAAATCTGCATTCAGATTACAAGGGGTGCAACGCCAAGAGTTAGACTGCTATCAAAGCCATGGCAATAGGAAGGGAAACCTGCATCTGAACCTCACTGACTGCTGCTACTGCTGTCACCCAGAGCAGATCTGTGGCTGCAGGGTGTTAAACAAGGGATGGCAAAACGGAGCACGAGCAATGAAGGATGGGTAGACTGGAGCAGGTTAAAATTTCACTACCGTCTGGAGCACTACTAAGACTTTCATGCCCTACAAAACTAGGACAGTGGCCATTTTCGAAGCTTATCTATTGAGAATTTTCAAATATCTTTGAAATATCTCTTTTCAAATCAACAGCACAAAAGAGAAAAAAAAGAGGCTTAGTTTTGTGCAAGAGCAAAGGACTGTATGCCTGTAAATACATATCTAGATCCACAAACAGCCTCTCTGACATCTACTTAGTCTAGTTCTGATGAGTCTTCTCATATCTGGTGCATTTTCATAACTTTAAGCAGGGATGTAATCTCTCCAAACAAGAGGGTCAGAAGAGTCTTCTAGATACCATATAAAATTTAATGAACCACCTTCAACTAAAATTACAATTAATGACAAATAACATTTTTTGAAACAAAGCTACAGGCAGTAAGATTCCTTTAAGACAAAATAATTTTTAGAGCCACTTTCTGAATATAAACTTTTAATTTTCGGTACAAATATATTGAATCATACACAAGACAGTTTTCCTTAATCAGGATTCTGGAGGAATCATAATTAACCTGGGACATGCAGAGAAAGAAAAATTCCTCTGTCACTTCAGATAACTTGTACAGCTGAGGTCAAAAGAAGCAATATAAAGTAGACACAGACTACTGCAATCTCATCAATTTGCTTCCTCAGTCTATTAATTATTTCATGAATTTAAATTATACTGCACACTGGGGATGCCTGAACAATGTATCTTCATGTAATTATTTTATTTATTTATTTATTTTCCCCAAGAATGTGACAGAGACTCCACAAACTTTACATAATTACAATACATAAAACTATTTTTTTCTAATATGCGTCCTTTACCTGAAAGCATTTGTGTGTGACTTCTTGTTAGTTAATCAGCAGCAACTAATTAATCCCATGACTATGACTAGTAGGAACAAGCTGATCTTTTCACTTTAGTGGCCAGTAGAGGTGTATGCTTGAATAACAAACGATTTTCCTCCAATGCTAATGCATATACAACAATTGTATGGTTTGAAGCAAATCAGTATAATCCAAAGAGGGAAAGTACGTGAATGAAAAGGTAGAAATAGTGTTAGAAGTTCAACACCTGCACACCACCTCATATGGAGCAAAGTCCAGTCTGAAACAAAACAACTTTCCAACCGTCTGATTCCTGGAGTAGCAGAACACACCATTCCATGCTTAAAGAATAAAAATTAAAAACAGCACAGAAGAAAGATGCAGTAAGCATCTGCACGCTTCATTTATGTGCTGGCACTAGAAACATGGGATAAAACAGCATCCATCAATTCACAGTGAAATCTCAGGTGTATGCAGGCGCATTACTCGTGCATGCTCTGTCATTTGAGATGCTTTATATGGATGTCAAGGTTTTGTTGAGCACCAGGCTCTGCTTCAGAGATTCCGCAGATAATTTTTAGCCTCAGGACATCTGGAATTAATAGAGCATGCTGTGGCCTTAGAGTCACAGAGCAGAGTCCCACACCATGCACATTAGCAATCGTTGAAGTAGTGACTTCCTTTTTATCATAGTGACTTAGGTCCTGGCTTCTTGGCAACACAGGGAGGAAGCTTATGTCACTCAGCTCCATTGGTTTGATTTACTGGGCCAAGCTCACCATCAGGGTAATTCCACTGCAACGACCAAATTTTTCAGCTGCGATCAACACGAAATATCTTAGATTTGTACCTTTATTGTTAAAACGTTTTCTGCATTTTCAGTAATAAAGAACAGTGACTGAGAATGGAAAAGGGCTGTAGTTCAACACCACACAATGTTTTTGACAACAGCACTGCTATTATGAGCAAGCAGATAATACCACCAATGATGTACTGAAGTTACATAATGTATTTTCAAAGGTCTTTAGGCATGTAAAACTTTGTGTAGTAGACAATGTTTGGGAAGAGGTAAGAGAAGTTTTACTGATGGCAGAAAATGAAGCGAAGAGGATGTTAAACAGCTGATCTAGGGACAAATTAAAAGATCCTTATGGTTTGCTAAGCTTCCACAGTTATTTAGCAGCACTAACAACCTAAAACCAGTAACAAACTGGCAAAGACAAATCTGCTCTCACTTAGCTACAGAATTAAAAAAAAAAAAGTCATAATCCATCTTTTGTATAGGCACTACAGACACTAATAGAGCTCAAAGAAATAAAATTCTGGGATTCAAAGATGGGCACATTTACAGCGAGACTGAACTCCTGATGATAATCCTCTTCACAAAGAAGATTTCGCTCCAAGCAATTTACACCAAATATAAATGTTGTTGCTCATAGCCTGAAGGTTAAAGCACTTCTCTGCAGCTAATGTATTGCAAATCATTTTCTGTTTGCCAACGGTACAGACTCAATTCCATAACAGCACACCCAAGCAGAGACAAGCAAGGAGAAACTCTCATTGCTCCCGGAAACCTTTCATGACTTGAAAAATGACACCAGTTTTGCAATCCATTTCAATTTATAACAGTTAAATCTAAAGAGACAGCACAGTGTGACAGCATAATTAAGAGCTAGAGACAACAAGCAGCATGCACAGCCGGATGCCGCGAACTGCTGAACGTTACACGACCTGTGGACAGAAGCTCTTGATCCCTTGGAAGCCACTGGGGGTTGTGGCTTCTGGCCTAGAGATCTGCCCGCAGGACAAGACCCAGATTTAGGGCAAAAGCTTGAATTTCAAGACTTGCCCATTGCATAAGCATTACCTGCAGAGCTTCAGAGATTGGCCGACTCTTCTGAGTACTCTGAATTGTTTGACCATCAAGAATTAGAGGCAAACAAATGAAGCAGAAGGGCCACTGATGTAACAAAACCCAGGTGCAGCCCCTTGATTTTTCAGTGAAGCTCGTTAGACTCTCAGTCTCATTATGGTCTCTCTAAAACTGATGAAAACAAGCCTGTAAGTGTTTCAGAGCTAAGATGGGGCAACTGTGCTAAGGACTTACCCACATACATGATATGGGATTTTGAAGAACAAATATTTCTCAGTAGCTTGACTACGGATGTATTCTGCCTTACCCCTGTGTAGTTTGCCTTCTGGTAAGGACAGCAGCTCCCAGAGACATCACAGGAGCAGCTTCTGCAGGCTCCTTTCTGTATTGTGCAGCGCAGTGGCTGCACCAACTGTCCCTGTTTTTTAGCTTAGTATTTGCAAGGCCAAAGAGCAGGCTACAGGACCAAAGCTTAGGTGCTGTGCACAGATCAGAACTAGAAAAAGAGTTTTTGCTCTGCCTCAGAATAATTAAATGCAGATGTCCTACATCAGAGCATTTCTGCAGGCGATCCTTCTGTGTCTCTTTCCACTAACTCTTCACAGCCATTACCACCAGCCATTACCACCTTTCTCCTTCAGCTGTGACTGGGGTTTCTACAACCAGCAATCGTCTCTGAAAACTCTAAATTGAAACTCTTGCTATACACATTGCACACCAATCACACCACACCTTAGTATTGCAAAAGAGAGGTCTCTTGATGATTAAGTCAAAGGTCTATGAATCTCCCTGTGATAACAGCGTGGTCTGGCACATTTATTTTCTTTTAGAGAGCTCAGCTAATAACTTTCTATTAGCACCCAGCATCTCTTAGCTCAGCATTCAAAGATTTTCTGTCCTTTTCCACCATTAGTTCTTACTCTCATCAAAAATAATGGTGTTTTCCTTTATGGAAACTGTGGGAAGAATTAGATTTGGAGACACCAAGTTGAGCCTTACTGTTAAGCTGCTTGAGGGTGAGTAAGGAGGCTCTACAGAGGTATCTGGGACAGGCCGGATCAATGGGCCAATGCCAGCTGTATGATGTTCAAAAAGGATAAGTGCTGGTTCCTAGACTTGGGTCACAACAACCCCAGGCAACACTACAGGCTTGGGGAAGAGTGGCTGGAAAGCTGCCCAGGGGAAAAGGACCTGGGGGTTTTGGTCAACAACTGCCTGAACATGAGCCAGCAGTGTGCCCAGGTCACCAAGAGGGCCAACAGCATCCTGGCCTCTATCAGAAATAGTGTGGCCAGTAGGACGAGGGAAGTGATTGCCCCCTGTACTTGGCATTGGCGAGGCTGCATCTCGAATCCTGTGTTCAGTGCTGGGGCCCTCACTACAAGAAAGACACTGAGGTGCTGGAGCATGTCCAGAATGGTCTCAAGAACAAGTCATATAAGGAGTGGCCAAGGGAGCTGGGGCTGTTTAGCCTGGAGAAAAGGAGGCTGAGGGGAGATCTTATTGCTCTCTACAACTACCTGTGAAAGGAGGTTGTAGCAGGGTGGGGGTTGGTCTCTTCTCCTGGGTAACAAGCAATAGAACAAGAGGAAGTGGCCTTAAGTTATGCAAGGGGAGGTTTAGATTGGATATTAGGAAAAAGTTATTCACCAAAAGAGTTGCCAAGCATTGGAACAGGCTGCTGAAGGGAAGTGGTTGAGTCACCATGCCTGGAGGTATTTAAAAGGTGTGTAGATGAAAAGCTTAGGGATGTGGTTTAGTGGTGGAGTTGGCAGTCCTAGGTTAATGGTTGGACTCAATGATCTTAAAAGTCTTTTCCAACTGACACAATTCTGTGATCCTAAGAAACCGAGCAGAATGTGGTGAAAGTGATGATCCCTTAACGGTCATTAACGCACACTTGTCTAAGCCATGCTACACTCCTGTTACAACTTTTTTTACATATATGTCTAGTAGAAGCTGTATACCAAAAAGATGGGTAGTTTTGTAATCCTGTCCAAGTTTACCAGAATACAGAAATATTTTTGTTCAAAACATATGCAAAGTATTTAATAAATAACTGAATGACATTTGTCAAAAACAAAACAAAACAAAAAAAGAAAAAAGCTCTAGGGATTCAAACATACCCAAGTTTACTCTCTCCAGTTTCTGATAATGTAAGTCCCCCATTCAGCCTGGATTTTCCAAAGCATACAGGCTTCTACTGAAGACTTTTCCTTAGTAATGTGTATGCATGTACTTGTGTTTGTAAATGCACACATGCATAGATAACAATTTGCTAATACCTTCCCTATAAGATGTAGGAAACTATTTCTCAGCTGAGAAGCTCTTAATATGTTGTCAGTGAAATCTCTTGATAAGCTCAGATAACACAGTAGCATAGTATATGCTGCTTAACAGAAAAATGTGGTGACTAAAAAAGTCTAGTAGTCCTGTGACAGCAAGCTAAAATGAAATTTCACACTTTGGATCTCAGATCTAACAGAGTGGAAAAAATGACCTGCTGTGTTCGGCCTCAGATTTAAGGTTAATTAAAAAACTGTAATTATTTTTCTTTCCAACAGAAAACTAAGGTCAGCAGTCTGAACATTTTTGTACTGAGGTTTTATTATTAAGTGCAGTCTAGAACCCTACTCCTGCCTCTGCTGGGGTAGAAAGATGAAAATGCTTGGAATATTTCCCATCAAGAAAAGTCTTCTTAAAAAGGTGGCCAGATGGACAAGAGAGTCTATACTAACAAAGTGTACATAAATACAAGCACATGTTTTCAGACTCAAAGAATTAAGACACCATCAAGCATCATCAAATCTTCTTTTCATACTGAAAACTAAAGGGGACCATTAACAATGGAAATACCACAATTTTGCCTTCACGCCTTCTACCCCATCGTTGCATCAAAACTCAGGCTAAATACCAACAAAAAGTAATTTATTTTCTTTTTTTTTCTTCCACATTTCTCTACTGCTCTCACTTAGAGCATATGATGGCACCTGGCAAACCATCAGACACCAGCTGCAATCTCATTTGTTCCGTCCAGCTACTGAAATGGGACGGAAGCTCTCCAGGCTTCTGCTACACAAAATTCTGCTGTCAGGTGAAGCTCTCAGAAGACAGAGCAGAATCAAGCCCTTCAGGAACAGGAAGGAAATGCAGTTGACAGTTATTTTTTCCCAAGAAGTCCAGAGGGACTTTTAGGCTGCTTAGTGCTTGTCGCTAGCTGTCTTCTTCTGCAGGAAGCCAGAACACTAGCAGCAGTGACCAGCTCTCCAATAATTCCCTGCATCCCCTGTTTTGCAGAAGACAGTTCTGTCACTACCTGAATCAGAACCATGATACACTGATGTATTTGCTGCCAGAGTCTTCGGCACTAAAATAACCACCTCTCATAAGCAGCAGAAGGGTGTACACTAAAGGCAGCTACAGCAGTAGAGCTGCAGGTGTTCCACGGTTTGGAACAGGTCGCTGCCACATCGTGACTCTCGCTGTGCCAGTGTGAACGACTGACAAACATCTCGTTCTTCCTTTGGAAACCACAGTAAGGAGAATCTAGCAGGCCACTTTCCCCTACAGGGGCCCATGCATTGAGCATTGAGATGGGGCAGTATGAGGCTTTCCTATTTCTGAAGAGAGGGTGAGGAAATGCAACAGCAAAAAAAAAAAATTAGACTTTATATGTATAATGTAGAAAAAATATAAAGCATACTAGTTCTTAAGGCAGAAGTCAGTGACAGAGAGATCATAGAATCACAGAATCATTAAGGCTGGAAAAGACCTCCAAGATCATACAAGTTCAACGGTCAACCCAACACCACCATGACCACAGAACCATGTCCCAAAGTGCCATGTCTACATGTTTTTTGAACATGTGTGGTGGGTTGACCCTGGCCGGCCGCCAGGTACCCACACAGCCGCTCACTCACTCCCCCCTTCACTGCTGAACAAGGGGAGAAAATATCTCCAAGGGTTCCGGGTTTTTGAGATAAGGACAGGGAGATCACCCTCATTTACCGCCCCGGGCAAAACAGACTCAGTTTTGGGGAAATTAGGTACATTTATTAAAAGAACTAATCAGAGAGGAGTAGTGAGAAGTAAGAAAGAGCAAACAAATCCTAAACAGAACACCTTCCCCCCATCCCTCCCTTCTTCCCGGGCTTAACATCAATCCCGGCTTCTCCACCTCCTCCCCCCGAGCGGCGCAGGGGGACAAGGAATGGGGGTTGCGGTCAGTTCATCCGACGTTGGTTCCACCGCTTCTTCACTCTGGGGGAGGACTCTTCACTCTTCCCCAGGGCCACTGTGGGATCCCTCTCACGGGAGACAAGCTTCACGCTCTCTTCTCCGCGTGAGTCGTCCCACGAAGGGCAATTCATCACAAACTGCCCGATGTGAGACACCTCACGAGGGGCAGCCCACCCCTCGTGAGTCTGAGGCGCAGTCCTTCGGGGGAAACTGCTCCAGCATGGGCCACCCGCAGCGTCCCAAAAGTCCCACCAGCCAACCTGCTCCAGCGTGGGCATTCCTCTCTTCCACGGGCTACAGGTTCCGGCAGCGACTCGCTCTGATGCGGGCTTCCCACGGGCTACAGTCCTCTTCAGGCATCCACCCACACGGCGTGGAGTCCTCGGTGGACATCTACGCGGTGATCCTCACGGTGGACTTCTGCACCTCGCCCATGGGCTGCAGGGGGACAACCCGCTTCACCATGGTCTTCACCACAGACCCGGGGGATTCCTTCTGCTCCGGCACCGGGAGCTCATCCTCCCCCCCCTCCTTCTTCACTGACCTTGGTGTCTGCACAGATTCTCACTCCTCCATCTCTGTGCCAGCTGTTATGGCGCAGTTCTTTTTCCCGTTCTTAAATATGTTTTTCACAGAGGCGTTCCTCTGCTATCACCTTACTGATAGGCTCAGCCTTGGCCAGCGGCGGGTCCCTCTTTGTAGCCGGCTGGCATTGGCTCTATCAATCTTGGGGAGCTTCTAGCAGCTTCTTACAGAAGCCACCCTGCAGCTCCCCCCCCGCCGCTGAAATCTGGCCAGGCCAAACCAAAACAACATGTCCAGAGATGGATACTCCACCACTTCCCTAGGCAGCCTGTTCCAATGCTTCACCCCTTTCAGTAAAGAAATTTTTCCTAACAGCCAATCTAAACCTCTCCTGGTGCCACCTGAGCCCATTTCTTTTCATCCTATCACTTGTCACTTGGGAGAAGAGACCAAAATCCACCTTACTACAGCCTCCTTTCAGGTAGTTGTAGAGAGCAATCCAGCAGTGTTTCTGCCTTCCACTACACCCCACTTTTCTGGGTAGACTCTTGCCTTGCTTTGTCTGACTGTCCCTGTGCAGATGTGCTTTCAATCTTTGGATCTATCCAATCCTTGGATCTATTGCTTCTAGCAAGTCAAGAGAAGCATGGAGCTACAATGCAGAGCTGATCCCTGCCGCTCCTCCTGAGGCTGTAGGATAGCCTATGTCATCAAAAAGTCTTCCCAAGAGTTCCGAAATTTTTTCAGTTCAGATCAACAAGCACAGTATGCAGCAAGGCAAAGCAAGACAGCATGAGCGAGAAGGCCTCCTTCTCTGGAAGCTTGAACACAGAATATAGAAGTCCAGCTATGCCAGAGGCACACAAAAACATGCGGTGTGTATTAACAGGTAGATCCAAGGTAGCCACAAGGATTTTCAACAGAGTAAACCAGTGTTTGATCAAAGTGAAAAACTAAAGGAAATCTACTGAGTATGGGTAGGCTGAGGGTTAATGTATCTTGGACGCTAACTGCTACCAACAGAAAAAGAAAGAAAGAAAGTGTAGCTTCTTTAAAAAAAAATAAATAAGAAAACTCAAGAGAACAGCAAAGAGAAGAGTTTGTAGCAATCTCTGTGATTACTATCTAACTCAGGCTGTTCATGGCGGACTTTCCATCCAGGTTCTACCAGCAGAAGAAAGAACAATGAACATCTCACAAAACTGAGTGTGCAAATCCAGGAGACTTCACTGTGCTGTGCCCAGAATTACCCACAGCAGCTCAAAACTTACAGTAGTTCTGTGATCTCTAATTGCACTGAGCCAAATCACTCCTGGGTAATAACCTAGTGATCTTCAGCACTGATGACGTGGAAATTGAACTCTTCCAAAAACACAGTTTTCTTAAGACTGAGATCAATAACTGAAAGAAATGAAAAACAATCTACAAGGATCCCCTCACATCCCTTGGAAAATTTATATTTGTAGAATTTGCCAACGAGCATGCTGTGGCTAGCTGGCAACAGAGTCTGCTAGCATGGATACCAATCAAAGCTTGCAGAGAAGGCAGGCTTTTGTCACTAAGAAATGTGCCGAGACCCTCTGATTTCTTGATATCCGACAGCTACTGTCATAATATTTTGAGATATAGTGTACAGGTGAAGTTTGTAAAAAGGTATCAACAAAAGGCAGAAATCATGGTCTTATTTGCTCTTATAAATATATTAAAACTTCTTTCTCTAACCTTCATCAGCTCTTCCCTTACTTGAAACCCGGCTATGAGCATGCAAAACTCACTGTACCACACAGTGCCAAGCTGCTGCTGTTTTTTGCTCTTTTTATGAGTTTTGTTTAGTTCTTTGGAATTGTTTGGATCATACTGTAACAGGGGGATCAGAAATAATTTCCATTACACAAGTCAAAGAGCTCAACAACAAGAAAGAACGTGTATGCCCCAAGACACTGATTGTATCAAAATAGTTGTTGCAGTATTGCAATTTCATCTGTATCATGTGCATACGTAAATTTAAAAAAGTCTTTACATGGTTATTTTGTTCTTATTTTTTTTTCCCAGTTTGGTTTGTTGCTTGATTTTATTTTTGATCATACAGTTATTCCTTTCACTCAAGAGCACACAGACCAAACTGTGGATTCAGGAGGGAAATGATAATCGTATGTGGAAGAAGCAAAACTAGCAGAGAAAATTAATTTCCTTCCAAATTAGATTTTCTCACAAACTGCAAGGAAAATACACTCCTTAGATCTCCTCACTCGATTTCTGGGGGAGATAGGCAGCACAGTCTGCAGATCACTCTCCCCAAAGTTCTTCAAGAAACACAAACATTTACTCTTCAGATAAAGGGAAAAGAGAAGGAAGAGGAAACTAAAGAGAATTCCCTGGAGTTACTGAAAGCTGCATTAAGGAACTTTGCTGAGCACATCAGCAGCTCTGAATAATGAGGCAGCAGAGAGCTTTGCAGCACTGGGAGCCTTTGAAACACACTCCTCCAGAAAGAACAGACAATAAAAAGTAAATAGAAAATGCCTCTTGGCTGGCACATACTGGCGCAGAGAAATTTTTTCCCTCCTTTTCTACATCCAGGGAACAATTTTTTTCTAACCCCTTTTCCAATATTTAGAAGGCAAGCTGATAAGAGATGACAAGGCACATCTATAGAAGTTCAAAAAAATCTAGTATTGAATAAAACATAGGTGTAGTGTCAGGAAAGGATGGTCAGGTTGCACTAATGTCATCTAATACATCCTCTGCGCACTGAAACGCAAGGTACAAATGGAAAGAAGTAATTAAATGATGATTTGGTTCTAAACATTCAAGAAAAGTTTGAGTTACATTTAAAACATTTGAATAATCCCGCTGTAATCAGTGCCAGGTTTAAATCAGCACACACGTGTTTTCCTGAATCACAAATTACCTTTGCATCCTTTAGAAGCTCTGCATTCAAAATGTACGTGCTTCTATGTTCAATAAAGCTTTTTCGTTACATTTCTTTTTCAGTGACTAACAGTTAAAATCTTATCCACAAATTCTGCAACACTGGCTTCCCCCAGTCTCATTCTACCTTGATCCATAAAATAAAGAAATCCTTCCTATTTCCAGGGAATCCCACACAGTCATCTTAAAGTTGACCCACAGTTTACATTTTGAAATAATTTTAACTTACATCAGTTACAGACCCAGGAGCACTGCTCATGAAGCACAACCCTGTGGATCAGAACCTGGCAAGCCTCCTGTTACGACCACGATCTTGACCCCATAAGCAGGAAGATGCCAAGCTGTTGGTGCCTCTGGATTGATTAATATGTACCTGCCCCCAAAACGCAGAGAAGGACAACACAAAGCTGGTATATTAGTAGCTTCACGCAGCACAGAGAAGTACAAAAATAAACGTGTAAAGGCATAGGACATGGTTCAGATGAAGTGAGGTGTGCTCCCAGACTCATTCATGCAGCATCCAGTACACAGATGTGAGGAGCCTTACAGCTGGCTGTCCATCAAAATGTGCCAGTTTTCTCTCTGACAGCAGTCCTGCCTTAACATCAGTGTGGCTACTGATGCTTCAGAAAGTTAGTAACAAGGTGTACATGAGATGCCTCATCTGAAAATAGATCCAGGTCAATTAACTACATCATGCTTGTGTAAAACTGCAGTAAACGCTGTACTATTGTACACCTGTCATTTGAAGTTCAGGTATAAGTACAGAATATTGGTGAGTCCTGATTTTTTTTTTTTTTTTTCCCCCTTGTAGAGACAGGAAACTGTTATGTCCCAAGGTAAAGGTATTTCACTGTGTTGTGACTATAAAAGCATTAATGTTTGATCAAACATAACAATAGCAGTAAAGGGCCAATGAGGATCCTTCTAAAAGGAAGGATTTAACCATATTTTTTTTTAAAAGAACTCAATTCCTGTTTATCATTTTTTTTATTACATTTTCCAAGAAATTATGCTCTTCTTGACTTTTTTATGACCTTTCGATCTCAGAGACAAAGCTCACAGTCTGTGGTTATAAATACCAAGCAAACACTACCAGTTCTGACACTGAAACACTACCAAGGTGCTTCGGTGCTTTTAGCTCCATTGCGCTAAGACACCCAAAGCAGACTCACTCCGTCTTACATATCTCTATTTTGTGTTCTTAAAATTTTGATGTTCAGAATAAACTCAGCCAACCTCTCCCCACTAATCTGTGCCAAGCAGAACCCAAAAGATCCATGTCTTAAGTCAGGTCTCTCAGGCCCTGGATCTTCACAATGTATTCAAAGTCCCACATGGGTTCAGAGTCTGTCCTCAGCCCAAACCCCAGAGACACCATGAAAATAAACGTGAAGTGACTTGATGTAACGTCATATGTGCATGGCAGGCCACCTCACAGAATCACAGATTCCAGGTTGGAAGGGACCTGAAGGATTATCTAGCCCAACTCTTTAAGGGTTTAAGAGCATCTCTCAATGAATAAACTATTACTGATCCCTGCTTCTTCAAACTGTAGCCAAAAGGTGCAGTGTCCTCTTGAAGGTATCTCCAACCTCTTTACGGTCCTGATTCTTCAGAGACAAGATTATTCACCTCCAAGCCTCTCAACATTTGTTGGATATCCCCAGTCTTGGAATTTTAAACATTAATCCTCATTCCAGATAAGAGTCCTATTACTAAGGGCTGAAGTGAGGTACATGCAGATTGCCATGAAAGTCTTTGCCAAAATACACAGCTTAATCAGGTGGGGACACAATAAGTAGCACTAGGCTTGCCACAAGAAAGAAAAAAGTTGTGTTATTAACAGCCAAAACACACACTGACCTTGCCAAAAAGCAGTCTTTGAGGCAGGACACTTCCTGTAATACAGTGATATCTACCAAAACGAGCACACAGAGTAAGGCTCCCACTCAATTCCACCTCTTGGGGAAAAGAGCAGCAGGGACCAAACATGCCTACGGGTTGTAACAACCATTTTCTCTCTCCAGTTTAATAGCATAAAGCCAGTACCACTCTGCAAAGCCAAGAAAAACAGAACAGGGCAGGTATTTCACTCTGCTGAAAATTTTATTTCTTGAAATCTCTGTAACATAGAATCCTATTTTAAGAGAAACTTTTCTTCCCCTGGCAGTGCAAAACAGACCAAAACTCAGCATATTTGGCTTCCTGAGGATTTTTCCTGGCAAGGAACTCACAGCCTACAGAGGCTCTCTGTTATAATCTTTGCCTGTTCCCTTTCTCAAATCCTTTCCAATAGGATGACCAGAGGAAAAAAAAAAAAGCTAGCAGTCAGAGAAATAGTATGACCCAAGGATCTTCATTTTATCAGAAGGATGTTTGAAGACACAGAAAACAATGCACTGAGGTGGCCTTAATTTGCACTGGAAGACAACGTAGCTTTTTGGAGATTGTATAGTTTTGACACCACATCCATCATCTTTGATCTTATACTGAACATGAGCACACACTAAAGAAACCTAGATCTTAACAGTCAACTGGCAGAAATGTCCTGCAAGAGATACAGTCCTAAATAACCACAGGGGAAAGAAATAATGCCTGTAAACACTGTGTGGGTCTTTTGACAGAAGGAAGCTTAACCATTGATAGAGTAGGGACAGGGTAGATGATTTATGCTTGGAGAAGAAAATTAATTTAGATGATACTTACTTGCAAATTATTTGATCTAACTGAAACCTAATAACACAGAGGATAAAAAGGTTGTTGTCAAGACATAGACGTTGAAGGGATGAAGAATAAATGCAATGCAGTGATCCTGTATACCCAAAATTCAAACAGCATAAGAGACCACTTCTAAAGAGACTAGATAATCTGGTTCTTACAAATAAAAGGCATTTTTTTTCAGATTCTTAAGAACTTTAGGAAACTTCAGCATTCAAATTCAGGTTAGAAAGCATAGAGTTTAACAGGAGGAAGAGAACTTAAACTGACTATTTCCTAGAACAAATGGATCATCCTTAGGGACAGAAATAGTGACAGAAAAAGAAAACTACTATCTATGATCTGAAAGACAAATGATGAACTGCAAGGGAAAGAAGAAAGGCACCTTTGCACCACCAGGCCTCCCAGTTGGCTGTGAGATGCCAGGTTTGCCAGATATCACATATCCTTCAGAAGCTATTAGCATCACTAATCACTATACAACACAGATGCCTACATGTGATAGTGAAGCTCGTCCGTCATCCTTACACTACAGGAACAGATTTTTTACAACAGGTTGATCCTTCCGAGTTAACAACATCTTAAGTTTAACTCAGAGGCAGAGCCTCAGCCAATTACTTTGCTAAATGTGTACAACCATAAGCCTTAATTGCAACATTCTTCAGTTCTGACAGTAAGACTGAGACAATCGACGCAGTGCATTTCACAGGGGAAAACCATCGCTGATCCTCAGTTGGTCTTTTGTGAATCTCTGGAGTTGCACTGTGGCCAAATGCAGAGGTTTTGGCAGCCGCTTTAGGTTTTTTCCCACGAGTTCTTACCTTTAGCAACTCAAGCTGTGTTTTTTCTTAGCCTTTTACTTGTGGAGGAAGAATTCTTGTGGGATCTAGTTATGAGTTGAACAAGTTCCCTGGACTGGTTTACAACATGGCTTGAGAAAGAGTTGTGTCAGCACTGCTGTGGGTGCTGTGAGACAGTGGTGGGACGAGAGGCAGGGGCAGGAAAAAGCAAGAATTCGTTTGTCCTGTATCATTGCCAAGGCTTTCACGCTGTAAAACTCTGGCCTCTCGGCAGGAACATTTTAATCTACCTTTTTTTAGGAAGTACTCCGATTTTTAAATTTTAAAATCGTAGCAGTTACAAGCAACTTTCCCCAGATTTAGCTGAAGTCTCACCTGAATAATTTCAGGCCATCTCTCCCAACACACGCCGGGTGTTTTGCCAGTACTCTGCTATTCCCCTTCAAAGCCCATTCTTCCCCTTATTCATGCTTCAGTCCAACTTGCGGTGCTGTCTTTTGAACTGGGAAGCTCATAATAGGAACAGATCTTCCATGGCCACCAAGCAAGGAGGAGTAAAACGAAACCCTGGTAGCCACCATCAGCCTTAATCCATCACTTCTGTGAGAAAGTCCCAGCTGAGGAGATGGTAATGGAGAACTGAGGACTCGGGGCAGGGGGGGGGGGGGGGCATCACTTAAAAGGGAGAGTGCTCCCTGCTCCCAACCCAGCACAGAAGGGAAGGTCTAGCATCACTTACAGGGCAAGGATTTAGGAACATGGCGTACTTGAAACAAACCGTCTCTTACAGAAGCTTATCTGCACACAGTGTAGTCAGGAAAGTCAGCCAAACTCTCCAGCAACATGGAAAACTTCATAGCATAGGACGGGGATTGGTTAGTCCCTCCTTTCTATTTGCTATAAGGGAGGTACTGTGAAGTTCGCAGGAAGTAAGAAAACAGCTCTAAGATACATCGGACACACACAGTCATGGCACGCTAAAGGCACAGAAGAATTACAACAGCTACAGGCAAGCTGGCACAATAGGTAAGATGAGGCAACATGACTGGTTTTTCTTATTTGACAGCTATTTCTAGAAGATATACCCTGTTCTTTGCACAACGGGATTAGCATTTTTGTCAATTTGCAGTTGAATGGAAAGATGAGTCACATTATCACAAAACAGCTTCATCATGACTCAGGTTTCAGCCTGTGAGAGCAGAACTACTGTGCATACAACAGAGTCTATTACGACAACTTGGCACTCCTTTCCTAATGCCTAGCGAAATAAAACCCCTCCTTTATTCCAAAGTTTATTATATCTTTGTTTTCACTGAAATCGCCTAATACAATGCTTTCATCGTGTTCTTTTTCACATATCAGAGCAAACAGATTTTAGGACATGTTCTATCCTAGAACAAAACCAGTCAGTCCAGCAGAAGAGCAGAAGACACTCAAAACAAAAATAAAAATTACTTTTTCTCCCCACAGGGCATACACCTATCTAAACTGCACCCAACATGTTTTCTTGAAAATCTTTGCGAACTACAAGTAAAAATACGTATGTTTTACTCATATAACTTGTCCTCCCACTCACAAAGGGCAATACTGACACAATCAAGACCCAGTAAAAGCAACAAGCTCCTTTTTGATATAAGGATCTTAAACCACAACCCTAAGCACAGAGGCTGAGCAGCCACTAACCTCCTACTGAAACAAGCCTCCCTTGACTCACTGTGGCTTTTGTCAGGAGGAAGGAGGGTGTGAACTACCTCAAAAAGATAGGAGCTCAGTGATTTCCACACCCTTGGTCTCCCGGGTTTGTGCTCCCCATCACCACGGGGGAACCTCCTCACTCAGAGAGGCAGGAAGGTCCCAGACGTGTGACCTGTGGGGCTCCCGGCAGCTGGCTGAACGCATCCCTCGGGAAAAGCTTCTGTTGTCGAGGGACCTGCTCCAACCTGCCTTCACTTCCATTATTCTGTTTCCACCCTAACTTCAGTTTCTCGTGTGGGAGTCACTTTAGTTCACAGGCTAAAAAAAAAAATAAATAATCAAACACCGGTTTGAGATCGCTGCAGCATGACACCCAAAATGAGCTAATTGTTTTCTTTCCTGTTATTGTGACTCCTCGAGCAGGTGTTCTATAGACTGCCAACGAAGAGAGACATTTGCACGAGCTACTACGGAGGCCTTTTCTCCCTCAAAATTACATAAAGACCATCCTGATTAAATACTACCCCTTATGAATAAATACCCTCTTTACAGAAGTATTCATTGCAGGGTAACAGCTGATGGCTGTTGTACAGCCATTGGATGAAGTACACATGCTGATCTGGAGATCTTCCTGGCACAGCTGAATTAAACCTGAAATTTATGAAGTGTTGCTTCTCTATATAAAACCTAATTTTCCTCTCAATAAGCTTCAATAAACGACCTATTTTACTTTTGTGTCTCTACCTCGACTACTGCACGTGCCACAGTTTTCCTTTGACAGTACACACAGCTTCCTCAGCTTGTTATACACAACATGAAAATATTCATACATTAACTTTGTTGATGCTCCATTTACATGGGGAAGCCAGTTTAGGAATTGATGGGTAGTATTTTCTTTTTTTTTTTTTTCCCCTTTTCTTTAATTTACAAACATACTTTCATTCATATAGACTTCTTTTCATCAAAAATCCTGAAGCGAAATGAGCAAAATGTTCTCCTGGAACCAAGATCACTCAGAATCAACTGGAATCTGTAATTTTGTCAAATTTTGTCTCATTTTGACATTCATCTGCATCCACCTGTATTGCCACTATGCCAGATGACAGTTCTGGCTTACAAAGGTCTTACTTTCATTACCAGTATCAGTTGGGCCCCCGTGGTGGGCTTTATCTCCCAAGAGACACACACTCATGCAAAACCTGGTGTGTGCTGTGACCTCCACTCTGCTAGAGGTCTCTGAACACAGAGCAGTAGGAATATAAATGTGATTCACTAGGACAAAAGTGCCTGGCCAGTGACCCCAGCTCGTAGTGATGAATGAAGACATCTCTGCATTGCTGTTCCCACAGCTCATCAACAGCAGCGGAGGACGACATAATGTCAAATTGGCCTTTGGAAAAAAAAACCACAAACCTCCACACCATCGTCTTGAAAACAAATATTTTTCATAACCCTCCATTTTAGTGCAAATATGAGATTATTTTTTTTATTCCTATCCAGCATAAAGATAAATGCCAGAGTTAGCAGAATTCCCTGAGGCAAGGAAATACCAAGTTTTAAATCAGCTCTTGTAACTCCTCCTCCTCCTTTTATCTCAGTCAGTGCTTGCTATGTATTCTACTACTAAAATCTTCCGTATGTAACTTTCCCAGACGAAACTTTTACTTAAGCTGCTCTTTAAAAAAACTCTCTGGTTTGCTGACTGTTATCAGAGACGGATGAGACAGAGCACCACAGCAGTCCCTCATGGGAAAGCATCACAAGTCTTTGCCTAAACAGACAAAAGCTGCATTGTGTTCGTCTCCACATTTTGCTCTCAGTAACCTGGGCACCTCTCCTGCCCAGTTATCACTGGGCTGCACCCGCCTTTTGCTCCTCCCTCTCTCTCACCATTGCACCACAAAGTCAAACTTCATTTTATTACAATACCACTGTCAACCCTTCACTTTATTGGAGTGCCTGTATCGGAGGTAAAATTGGTTTAGATTGCTCATAAAACCCACTGCTCATTCTTTCAGAATGGAATCTCCTCTCTCATGGCAGATAACATACAAGTTAAAGGGACTGGAGAATCCTAGGGCAGCAGATGCTGTGAGCACTGCCTTCCCCTGGCATACCACAGTCACAAAGTAAAACTTGCCAGAGCTGCAAAGGGAGATTAAATTAGAAGTCTTCACCGTGAAGGCATATTAAAAAAAAAAAATAGCTTCACAAGCCTTTTAAAAGCACTTCAGGTTTCCCGGAACTTAAAGGTCAAATGAAATTCTCCATTTTGCAAGCTTCTTTAGACCAACTTCACACAGAAGTGTCTATATTTAAAACACAATATTTGGAATTGCATATTTTTATACAGTATGTAAAAGTACACTTAACATAAGGGATCTTTTTCTAATTATCTCAACTCGCGCATGACATTTCAGTATAATGGCACCTTTCAAAAAAATCTGATGAAGTAATAGCTAGTCTTGTCTAGGTGAAGAGAATAACTCAGGTTATTTGCAAAAAATGCCAAACCCTAATGCATGGGATCTGAGAAACTGCAGATCCATCACTTTCTGCTTTTGTTTCTTGCTTACTGAAGTCCTGATGACCATACAAAGATATCTGGATAGCAAACCGCAACTTCAGTAGAGGAAAAATTCTAAATTTCTGCTAAGCTTGTGTACAAAATATGGATTTACAGTCTCTACTTGTAAGTTCCGCCCTCAGACCTCACAGGTGCCTGTGTCTCAGCAGAGTCTGGGGGAGCAAAGTGCTACCTCTGGTAGGAAAAGATGGAGTGAGGGACCAGCAGATCTACACAGCTCTGTGGGACTGGATGGGATTCATCATTCAAGGGGGCTGAATGGACTTGCTGATGTCACCAGGAGAAAACAGCCAAGTATTTTGGGAAGGTAATAGAGACCGAGAACAGACCTATGGGCTGTAAAACGCAAACATCGAGACCATCTTCAGGATAGGCAAGCAGAAATTCCCAGAGGTGGAAGATAAACCATCGATTACCATGTTTATAACCATGTTTCATTATCATTTGTCCTTCAAAAGAAGACAAGGAAGAAGAAAACAAAAACATGAAAAGGGGAAAGGTAGCTGAAGATTAGTTTCTTTGCTTTGCTGCAATTCAGTTTTGCTTGCTGCAAATGGTGTGCTGACCTCTGGCAAATATCCGTGAGTGAAGGCTTTAGAAACAGTTTTCATTAACACTTATGAATATGATGAAAAAAACCCAAATAAATCAAAATTCGATGCAAATTATGCTGTAGTTTAGGCAAAAAAAAAACTATAGAGTGACATAAATGCAGTTAATTTTTCCAAGCTATATGAAGAACTTTTCAGAAAGAAATAAAAATACCTTCAAAATCACTGAGTTTCATGGAGTTACACAACTTTTCTATACATTTTTTCTTAGTGCAAACATCTAGCTTCTTAGTACAACAAATTCTGGTTTTGGACGATAGATTACCATGCAGTCTAATAACTGTTTTGGCCAGAGAAGCTTTTCTGAGATGTCTCAGTCGCCTGCCTCAACGTGCTCCCCTGCCTGGTTAATAACAGGCTTATGAAAAAAAACAAATGAAACATTTTTATCTTTCCAGCATCAGGAAGGCCTCCAAATACCTACCAAATGACTACGATCAGGGAGTGACCGAACAGGGAGATTGATTCATAAAGAAAAAGGCTTTGCCTTCACCCTGTGAAAGCTACAGCCTTTGAGCTGGTTTGTTCTACTCCTTTCACCCTGGCAGCAGATTTTTACATCCTTCTGAAATGCCGTTTTACAGAATGATAACCCAAAATGTACTAGTACTTCTCCAGCCATACTTCCATGCAGGTTTCTGTGGGAAGCTGGGATGAGCGGTGGTTTCTTTGCATGCACGGACAGTGCTCTTCCTTCTCCCGGCTGCATGTGCCAACGGCTCTGCTTGCTCCCTCAAGGTCAGTAGTGGGGACAGCCTCCAAATTATAATAAAAAAAGACAGCAAAAAAAGGACAGAAAGAAACTCTGACTCTCCTTGTTGGATATTCCTATCTTTCCACAGTGAATATACAAGGAGCAAGAACTGCTTTGCCCTTAACGCTCAGGTGCCTCAGATGCATGGGCAGAGTGCCTACATTATTCTTACCTACCGCTACTGACACCAGCACAAAAAGGGCCCAAAAGTGAGAAGGAAAGGGTAGAAGAAGTAAAAAACCAGGACCTCCAGGTAAACAAATCATTCCAGAGTCCACCTGCAAAAGGCAGTTTCAGGCAAAGGACATTCAGGGTGGGTTTGCCTCCCAAGTTCTCTGCCTCAGCTTCTCACAGTGAGCTGGGAATGAAGGACCATTGCTCCTCACTCAACACGTATGTTAAAAAGTTTTTTTTTTTTTTTACTGAAGCAGAAAAAAAGAACAAATAGGATTTAGCAGAAAATAAATCTTTTATATAAGGATAATGCTATCAACAAAATCGCCAGGGAATACTGACCTCTAACTGCTAATAGAGGAAATAAATCATTTTTGTCTCACCTGGAGCAGAGAGGTGATTAAAGACGAATGAGAGTTTCAGACAGATACTACATAAATAAACGAGGTTTAATTGAAGATACTATGATGTGTAAAAAAAACATAAGCAAAAAGGTATTGGTCAGTAAGTGTTTTTTTCTGAGTAATACCAAAAAGTTTTTTTTCAAGGGAAAATATTTTTCTGACCAACAAAAGATAAGTAAAATTGATTTGTGAAATAATTACTAGTTGTCTTGGTCATTGTCTGTCTTCCTGCTGGCCATCACACTTCTGCTGCTGAAGTGGGCACTTACATAGGAGTTTCAGTGAGAGGCTGCTTCCTGGGATCACCAGTCTGACCTAACTTTTTTTTCTTTCATTATTACTTTTCTCCATGAAGTCAAACCAGAAAATATGCAACATTTTAAAGACCTGTCAAATGGGAGACCTGGATGGTTGAAACTCAACACTCTTTGATTCTTAGCAAAAGACGACTGCAGAGAAATGGTACCACAACAAATTATGAAAGCTCAGCTGCCCTGTAGCCTAAACAGCTTTGGCAGACTTTAATTAAACTACTTTAAAATGCACTAAATGCATCTTTGTTATTAAGAAGTGCAACAGTATTATACTGGAATGAGATCCACATACAAATTTTATCATACCACTCCACAGGTTCAAATTTTCATCCTCTCGCTTTCCAACATATTCTGAGGAATTTCACAGTTAAGGAACAAGGAAAGCTATGTACATCTACTCTCAGAACTGTTAAATGTGCAAGATACCTGGCTGTATTTGTTACAGTATACACTGTAAAAAACTAATTTAACCTCATGTTATGGGCTTTTATTTCAAGAAGGGCCTCTGCTAGACTAGACCATACAACAACTGGGCTCTAAGTCTATTCACTGCAGACTTTCTGTACAACCTTATACAAAGCCAAATCCACAAAAGCTTGTGACTTTCACTAACTTCTCCCACATTTTGGTTTTTTTCTAATCCAAGCAATAAAAAGCAGTTTCCGCCTCTCTGCACCACTGTAAAGTAGAGAAATAGTGCTGTATTTAATTCAGATTTAGGCACTGGGAAGTCAAGGGATCTGATCGGAGATGCACAGAAATAGTCCAGGAGACAGCTGGAAACCAAATGGAAGAAAACAGAGCAGAAAAGATCTGCTACAGTGAATTTCATTCTTTTACAGTATCCATTCAGTGCCTAGAAATCCAGGATGGAATGAGGATGTACCTGGTTTAGGGTGCATTCCCTTTGACATGTTAGGAATATTGTAAAGCAATACAAACACACAAAAACAGTTTCTTAGTTGCTGCCCAACCATGAATATTTCCTCAATCTTAGCTGCTCCAAAAGAATAGAGAAACTGAAAACAGCTGCTGGCATTGCTGAAGATGCTGAGGAATTGCTGGGTAAAATTCTGATGGCAATTAATAAAATCAGGCTACATCCTGCATGTGCAACAGAAGCAAGGGAGCGGATAAAGCGCAGGAAGAAGTCATACAAAATGGTAGTCAAAATAAATGTGCTCCACTACATCTTTATTCCCAAACTACAGCTGTAAATGGGATCCATAGAAGACATCCGAGATCAGAAAAGATAAAAATTTCCAAAATTGGCTGTAGAATCAGTGCCACACTGACCACTCGCAGTGACCCCTCACATGTCTCTGCATTTAGGCAGTGATTTTTGTTATTATTTTTGATATTAATAAAAGAAAGATCTTATTATTTCTTCCCAAACCTATCCCAAATGCCCACTGTATCTTTTTTCTTTCTACAAATAATTGAAGGAGCCCATCTTTGGTCAAAAAGCCAAATGGACTTTGATCCCCTCACAGCTTCTGTAAGAGGATAGAACCTGCCCTACTAAGAAAAATCCTGATATGTATTTTCCAGTTACTGTAAATCCAGGCTTGCTCTCAGTTATCAGCCAAGACAGAAGACAGTGAGAGGATCTGAATATGCAGCAGTAAGGAATGATATTGCAGAAAACAAAAATTTGTGGGCAAAGACTGGTAATACCCTACTGGGGTGATGTGGTGTGAAACTGGGAGCCTTTGGACAAAAAAAAAAAAAAGGAAAAAAAAAAGGAGCCTGGTGTTCAGGAAAAAAAAAAAAAGGTTTTAAAGAGGAATTCCAGAGTAAGCTGGAGGAGGAACAAATCTGGAGTGAGAAGCAGAGCACAAGGACGTGTTACCAGGGCAGACAGCTTAACACACCAGCTGTGCACCTTGAGGAGCTGTGAAGAGAGAGGGCAGAAGGCTACAGGGTGAGAGAAGAGGAAAAGAGAGGGTGACTGGGAGTGCAGCCGGAGCTTGCTGGGGACTAAATGAAGTGCAGGAGTTAAGGGAGGGTAGGAAAGTCACTGATATCTGAGGAGTCTTCGAGGGGAAAAAAAGTATTTTTCTGTGCACTTGAAATACTGATTTTCTAATTGTACAAAGACCAGTTAAAGAGCCTGTCCTGCAAAGTTAATAAGCTCAAAGGGCATCATTAAGCACGCAGCTCCTTATCATTTTAGATCTCTTTGGAGGGCGGAAAATGGGAACAGGACGATAACATGACTCGTGACTTTCCAATATTAGGTACGACAATTCTGTAGTTGTAGAGGCTGAGACTTGTGTACCCTACTTCTTCTAACTCTGAAACTTAAACAGACAAAATTGCCAATACACGCAGCCGGACAGGGTATGTACTGGTTTGTCCATTCCTTCCCCAGAGCCACACTTGGTTTCGAAAGGCAGCAGTGGAGATCAGTCTTCAGCTGCAACCTGCACTGAGTAATTATAATCTGAAACAGGATTTCCTTACCTGTCCTTCTGGTTAATGTGCACAGTCAGACAGCATTACACACACTTAAACCCAGCCATCTAAAATAATACTGTATCTGCAGCTCTCCCTACTCCGGGAGGCTGCTGCTACCCCCAGACACTTGGTATACAAACAGATTTCATCAAACTTAACAGCAGCAAAAGAAAACTCTGTAGACACTAGAAATAAATAATATTAAGGCACAGTGACATCAGAGTGACGTCTTCTTCAGGTCACTTGTAGCATCAAACCTGTTCTTAAGTTGCTCCAGTGAGGAACAAGATCAATTTACATGAGCATTGGAAAGGGAAGCCCATGTAGCATTAAGCACTGATATTATACTAAAGCTGGGGAGTGGGAAGGGAGCATGGAAGGATAAGGAGAGCAGGCTGCAAGGTGGAGAGATATGCGACAGAGTGGAAATAACAGCAGTTCACCTGGAAAGTCAAAGGAGGTTGAAAAGCGTGATGTTTACTGCCAGTGAAGCTGCTCTGGAGGCACTGACCGCAAACTGCTTCATGTGGTGTGTCCCCCATCTAGAGCTGAGCTCCAGGCGGGCCTAGGAACACTCACGAGTTAATCACTCCAACAAATCCAAGCCTAGGCTTATGGTTGCTGGAATTCAGAAATGCATGCAATATAATAAAATACGAATTTGCTGGATAACCACACCTGGCAGAGTCTGTGAAAAGCCTAAAACTGCCTTCACATATATACCAAAGGGAGGACTGGAAAAAACGGACTTTTTTCCTCCGTCTTGAAGTATATTTTAAAAATACTGGCTTTAATCTTTTGGCACTATTAAGGGAACCTGTTTTTTAATGGCCAGATTCATTTAAGGTTTTATATGGGAACAGTTAAGAAGGGAGCTCTTTGAAAAACCTGATACAATATAAATATTTAAACCTTCAGTAAACCATGGGGACCTCAGTCCACTCTTGTCCAGCCTAACACCTACCATATAAGCTCACAGAAGTGCAACAACAGGAGTTACAAGGTTCTGTCCCCATTCTTAAGGCATCAGAGAACAACTCCACAGGTCAAGTGGTTAGCAAGCACATTTGTGGAAAGCAATACGCACGAAAGGTTTTGAGTCCAGGACTGTCCTTGTGCATCAGCAAAGGTTTCAGTCACACACAGTGTGACACGTGAGATGCATAAGATGAGATCCGCAGGTCAGAACTCACTGCACAGGTTTGGTCGGCAGCAGCATGTTTAAGTCAGAGAGGCTTCACTTTCACTTTCCAGAGACAGACAACGTATGACTGCTTTTAAAGAAATACTTCAAACATTGGAAAGTTTTAAAAATTGATTTCCTTCATAACAGGACAGTATTCACCATTTTATTCTGGTATGTATTCTCAATCTTTCCTTGAATTTCTCTATTTCAAATATCACTGCAAAATAAAATATTCACTACCTCACTAAAATAATCTTCTTGCTATGCAACAGGGATAGAAATAGCCTGAAGTTCTACAAGAGGCCTGTCATTTTTACTTATTTCATAATTGGGTGCATACTATATTTCTTGTTGATTAAATTAGAACAAGAGTAAAGGTATTTTAAGAAGTTTTTCATCCTCAAAATTGTTGATTCCTCTGACAAGGAAGTTGAAGCCTTTAAACATGGTCGATCTACTCAAAGAGGCTTTCCACATTTATTTGCGCAAAGGAACATCTGCTCAGGCAAGGCAATCTGCTCATTTGTCTGGCTGCCCCAACAGCTACACTGTCATCCATCACCTGTCACCAAAGCTGTGAATAACCGGGAAGTTCATGAGAGAAAAACGGTCTTATCTTACAGCTGCCCATGGACAATACTTCACTGTAACTGAAAATATTAGCAATGCTTTCTCATCCAGTCCCTTCCCGAGATTAACAGATGATGAAATACACAAAAGACATAAAAAAAAAATCCTGGCTCCAATACAGTCAGTGGTGAAGAACTGCTCCTTTCAACAGAACCAAGGATTCAGGCTGTATCTCTGAGCCACCTGACATTTGTCACCACCGTGAACTCCTCTTCAGTCTTTTGCAACAGCCTGGAAAAAAGGCGTGGATTTGCTCATTTTCAGTTGCAACAGGCATCGATAATTGGGAGGTGACTTCAAATCTTTGTTGCCCAAGACAGCTCACATGGCATCGAAGGCGCTACTTCCTCCTCTTCGGCGAAGCCGTCCTTGACCCACTGTGATGTCTGTGTTGACAGACATCTTTGCCTCTTCTCATGCAGCGGACACACTCATTTTGCCAAGCACCAGCTGCGCTCTTCAGGAATCTGATATCACTGAAAGCAGCTGAATCGCTGTGATTCTCCGCAGGCAATCAGCTGTGGTTCCTCACAATGCAAGGTATGGCAAAGTCCTGTGTAGCTGTATGTGAGCAACCACCACATTGACTGCTGGGTCACCAGTCAGTTTTAAAATATTTCATGCAAACAGAAATGTGACCATTCAGTCTGTCCTGCTGCTGCTGGCAACTGTAACTCCTCTGATAGCAAACCTGTAACCTTCCTCCTTCTTCCCCAGCTATTAGGCCTTGTTATCTGACTCAGCTCCAGATGTGGTGGGGTGTGGAACAGAAGAACCAGGAATCACCCAGGAGCACCAAGTGACTGCAGAGCTAAGAAGGAAAGCATGGAGCTCTCTGGCAGTGAACAAGGAATATCCTAAAGTATTTCTAGAATATAGGAAAAAAATGAACAAAGAAGAAGGACAAAAGCTGGCCTTGCTTCTTCAACTGAATCAGCAGATTGCAGCTAGAGAGGAGGGGCAAGTCTTTCTTCAAAACAATAAAGTGCAACCAGCACACAACATTCCATGTCTACCCATCCTTAACAGCGCTCTTCACACAATGCTCTTCTGTTACACACACAAAATAGATCCTTTGTTTTTCTAACAAAAAAACAAAACACCAGCGTAAGAAAACAAGAAATCAACCCCAAAAGACAATCCCCTTCTCTCCACTAAACAACAGAAATGCCTGAGGCTAGCCCAACATCGTGCCCAACATCCTCAGCATGCTAAAGACAAGATACAGTACTCACCAAAACTAAACAGTTGCTTTTCTGCAGAGCTGTGTTTACCAAAGCCTTTCACTTGTAGCACCTGAACGACCAGCTCAGGCAGGAGCAATGGCTGAAGTGACCAGGGACCAGAACCTGCACCTTGCAGCAGAGAACTGCAGCGATGCCCTGGTCCAGCTGGGACCAAGCTGCTTCCAGAATCAGGAGTGATAAAACCAGCTCCAGCTTATTTAATGTCGCTCCTGTAACCCGCATGCAGTGCTGCCAGATGACATTTTTGAACGTACTTTTGAAGATCTAAGCTCATAACGTCCCAGGGCACTGCTGGGACACAGACAGAAGTACCTGCCCATGATGCTGCACACCATCATGCAGCACAGATATGCCCTTCACCGACACAACCTCTCAGCTGCCTTTTTCTCATCTCGATCTAACAGCAATCTCCTTGTGGAAGGGACAGGGAACACCTCCGCCAGCAAGTGTCACAGGAGCAACAGACTCGGGAGCAAAACTGATCCTCCTGAAGTGAAGCGGCGCAACGGATTTGGACGTGTGCGTGGTCATTTGGCATCTGCGTGATAAATATCACGGCAGGAAAACAAAACAGATACTATTCGAGAGAGAAGACATAAATGTGAATACACACAACCTTTAGGGCTGCAGAAGACTTAGAGCTGTGGGCAGCACTTCATTATTCCGACTGCTTCACATTCAGACAAATGGGTCTTTGCAACAGGGAGACAATTTCCTCTGTCTGAGAAGCAAGACCCTTAAATTTTAATTCTTATTTTAGGTGAACCATGCTTTGACTAGGTGAAACTATGTTACCCAATGAAGGTATCAAAACAATCTCCATGCCCCTACCATTTTCTGGGCCTACCTATATAGAATGTCAGCACGCCCTATTCATCAGCACGACCAAAGGTGCATAAAGACAGTAAAAACCACAAGTGCATGCACACGCATGAAACCAAACCTTGTCAGGTTCTACCAGAAACTTGCCAAGCGAAGTGAGGTGGGAGGAGTGGTGGCGGTGTTTCCTCCTCTTTGCACTGTCAGGATAGGTTTTGTCAGCAATTCAGGCAAAGTTTAAATAACAGAACTTTTTTTTTTTTGCTTCCTCATGGTTTTATTTGAATCTAGCAAATGTTCTAATGAGGGAAAGTGTGTAACCACACGGGTAAATTCTGCCCACTAAGAATTCTTTCCCTATGGGTACCAGTGTTTGCAGTGGTGATGGGACGGGAATGAAATATTTTCACATGGAAAACACATGCAGCTTAGTTAGGAGAAACGTAGCTGTGAAAAAAGACACGTATATGCTAACATCAGTATTAGAAGGAATTTTCAAATAACCCAGTTTTACTCAGTATTCCTGGTATCTACAGGATGTTGCAAAACCTCTCCGTTACCTTTTTTCAAAGATTATGACATTTTTAGATAAAACTATTAGAATTTTGGTGATTTTGTCATTACAAAATGAAAGGCAGAAGTTTTACTTCATTTCTGGAGTATATATTTAGGGGGAATTTTCCCATTTAAAAGACTGCATTCTGGTAAGTAGCAGTGTGAGTGCTGTCTGTGTGTTAAGCCTAAAATAATGTCCCAATCACCATGCCCTTGATACGACTGTAAATAGACATTAAAATTTGTCACTAAAGGTCAGCTCTCCCCAACTTGATTCACCTGGAAACAGGTATCTCAGCTACTGAGTCAAACCTAGATAGATATGATCTGATTTTAGCTACAGAAATTAAGAGTGCTTTTACCATTGCAAACTAATACTTTACCAAAATTGAACTAGGACCTCTTTTCCCAGATTGCTCCAGATGGAACTTTAAAGAGACTGCTCTTGGGAACCAGTGCCGCTCTGAAAATAGAGCAGGAGGGATCCCAAGCAAAAGGGAGGGGGAAATGAAGATATCATGAAGTTTTGCAAGAAAAAGGGTGTAGGAGCAGGAAGACAGCTGTGATACACTCTGTAATGAAACATCATTCAGGTGCAGGGAGTGAGCCATACAGTTTGATTCTCAGTTGGCAAACAAACATGTTCCCAGCCCTGAGGGTTAGGACTACGTTTCAAAAACAACTGGCAGGCTATATAGAAAATCTTCCTAAGGTGAGCAGAAATTGAGAAGCAAACCAAAGTAATCATAGAGTAGATTTCAGAGAGTCATAATTTCAGTTTCAAAGCCAACACAGACAAGCATCTAAACTGTCACTGCAATCTCTGTAAAATAAACGTTCTCAAAAATATCTTAATTACATGCTGTAGGTTAAGTACCCCAGAGTGACGGAAAGATCCCAAAGGCTGGGAGATGGAAGATCTTACTAAGCAGATGATCCTGAAATATTGTGTTGGAAGAGGCCCCTGATGGCAGAGGAAGGTGGCAGATGAAGGGCTGCAACACGGAGCTACATCTGCAGTCTTCAGCCGTTACACCCCTGACTTAGCCCCCGCTATGCTCACCAAAATACACTTTTACTGTGTGAAACAGGCTGCTCACGCAGTTGTTTCCTTATGGTATATTAACTGTCAGACATGGCACGATTCAGACAATACAGTACACATGTACCTTCAAACAGCATCATTGGCATTTAAAGTGTAAGAGTAACCTGATGCATCTACTGACTTTTACCCTACTTTTTTTATGGAACTTGATATGAAAGTCCTATAAGAGGTGAGTAAAAACTTTTGATTGAAAGTTTCTTGGTAAAAATTAAGATATTGGTAGCAATTGTCAATGAGTTTAGTTATGTCACTTTTAGTGTCAGTTTCATGTAATTCTTGGGAGGAGCACGGTAAAAAGCTCTCCAAATCCTAAATGCTTCATTTCAAAATTTAAAAATGAAACAGATTTGCTTTAACATTTATCACTTTTATCACACGGAGAAGGGATGATAGGGCAGCAACCTGAAACAGTATTTTAACCAGAACAGGTTTTCTCCTCAAATTCATAGGACAGCGATTTTCTGCCCTCTGATTTTTTCAGAGTTGGCACTGATATGAACCAAATTAGCCCAATTAGCCCAAATTCTCCAGCAAAAGCAGCAAATAGTCCATATCCAAACAATGCACCTTCATCTGTGTAAACTGCCTGGAGACAAGCTTTTTTCTTTCATATTTCAAAATACTGTAGAAAACCACCCTCTCTAATGCTTGCTTAGGAAAGGAAAAGAAGAAGAGGACTTACAGATGTAGCTCCTTTTCATCCTGACCAGCTCCCACCTGCACACAGAGCCATTACCAGGAGCAGAACTGGGAGTACTGGCCCAGAACCAGGATGGAAACCTCTCCAGCCTGCGCCACAGCCATCCGCATCCCAGTTGCAATACCCTCCCTCCTCCTCCCCAGATGGGTGTGAAAATCAAAACATGGAAGAACCGCTTGGGCTCTGGCTTCTTCCAGCTCATCTGCATAGGAACGCAGCCTCTTCATTTATCTCCAGGCTTTTGTTATCTGACAGTGCAAGTATCATAGTGTAGCAAGGTGGAGGACATTTAATAGACATGCTGTAACAAGATTCAATTTTTGAAAAATGCTAGTAAGTGCAAAGGCTCTCCCTTTCTGTATCTCCTGCATTAATGAAACACTTTTTTAGCCAACAGAAAATTTACAAACTGTATACTACTGCTTCTGCTATTTTAACTTCCTGAAATAACAGGTTTAGATTACATACGTGCCTCCAACCCTAGTTTAAGATCGCTAAGTCTCCAAAGATGCAGCAATTTTAATAAAGCGAAGCTCTGCTAATCTCGACTCCAAGGATATCATCCTTATTAATATGGCACTAGTGCTGTCTATCTCCGTTGCACAGGTGGCTAAAGGCACTTTCCTGCTCCTGTACACCCCGGCTGTGTGCTCTGTTGCTCTGATGTGAAAGCAGTGATGCCACAACTCACCTGAACCTTCCTTGCCTGTTACGCCTTGTGCTCAGTTATCTGAAACCCCAAAATATTCCCTTCTTAGCAATCTTAACTGCTTATCATCTCTGAAACGTCTGACCTACAAAGACAACAGTCACTAAACACAGAGTTTTTAGGATTCTCCAATATGTATTTAATTAGCGACTAAATTCCCCCATTGTTGCCCAACTTTGCTGGCATGCCCATCAACCAGCCCCTCTGACAATATATTTCTTTATATGGGCATCGTTTCACAGGCTAGATGGTCTTCTCGGGTAAAGATGGCCTCACTCATCCAACATGTAGATGCTCCCAGTACACCATACAGCAGAGATCCACCCAGAAGGACCTCTGATGACCTTATGCAAACACCTCTGTGCTCCGCTCCCAAAAGCAGGGAGGCAGGGAAGTCCAGCACACAGCCACCTGAGGGGCTCCAGATGGTTTTGGCCATGTTTAACAGATTTTATTAGCCAAGGTCATCAGCAAAGACATGGCAGGGTTGGTAATCATGGCACTAGATACAAGAAGGATGGAGAGAGTAGGTAGAGGGAAAACAGAGAGGGAGAGAAACTGAACCAGTTAAGTACAGAACATAACTGGTTTTCTGATGTAATAATCAGGGCGAGAGCAAGAAAGGAGGGTGAGACTCACCTCCACTGGAACAAGATAAAGGATTACAGATAGCTATCCACAAGCACTCATTTTGGCTTGTAAACTGCTACCCATGGCTTAGCACATCAGAAGAGAGCCTAATTTTTGGTATACCTTTCACTGGCAAGATTGTTCAAAGATGAAGTAACCACTTCCAACTGTTAAATCCAACATCTGGGAAGTATCTGCTGAGTAAAGCTGTCAGCTGACTACTGAGCATCAGAACACAGGTCTACCAATACTGTTTTCCTCACTTGGTGTACAGGTCTCCACAACCTAGACACAATTACAAGAAGAGTATCATTATAGGAAGAAGAAAATGCTGGAAGCAGATTCCCTAGTTGTGTTGTTCCACCACGTCATCATGCTTGAAACACGGTGAAAAAATGGCAGATCACATTGCGTGTGGAGACATGGGGCAAGACTATGATCGTGGCACTGCCCTGAGAAGTATTTACAAGGCTCCAGAGCTCACACGCAGCATATGAAACTTATGCAGACCAACCGCACATATCTTACGGTACTTGTTACATCCTCCAGTGTTTCACAAGTGCCCCAAATTACGTTAGGAGCTTTGCCTTATCATGGGTGTGTGCTGCTGCACCCACAAATAGTGCATAGACAGAAAGGCAATTTTTTTTCCCAAGCAATCCCCAGACAGGTGGATTGAATCCATGCATCAGGGTCTTTGTAACATAGAGTTTATAGCACATAGCCCAATGATGATAGATGGGCTTGCTGAGGTGCAAGGGTGGGAAGCTTTTTCCCTGACAGCTTCATCTAGATCACTTTCTCCCTTTGTGGAAAAGCGGGATGACGAACCACTGCGTCATATGAGGCTGATGGTTCCTGTTACAAGAGCTACCTTGAGGGTCTTGCTTAAAGGCACAGCCATTATCTTAATTTATGCCAGCATGCCTCCATGTCATGCACTTCTCAAAAGGAAGGCACTGTGCCATGGAAAGATGGAAACAACCAGTACAACAATATCAAAGCTGAAGATTAACATTTGGAGGCTGATATAATGGGTGTGATGATATCAGCTGATACGAGGACAGAGCGGCAAGACCATGCATAGCAAACGGTGATGCATATGGGAGGGCGGATGATGACAAGATGAAGGGTTTATCACTTTGTTATTGCTGTTGTCTGACAGCAGGAGGAAAAAATGGTGGAAGAATATATTATAGATATCTGATACAAGATGCATAGTCTCTTCCCACTTTATATCCCCTGCAACCTTCATTCTTAATTGCAGTATTATTAGCAAATTGAGCAGGTGGGAAAGACAAAAAGAAAAATAGTTGTCTCACAGAGTTTTTCTACAAACACACATCTAATGGTATTTCAGGAAAAAGGGACAAAGAAAGCAATGGAAAGATATGACAGCTAAGCGCACACAGTATCCATTAAGCTTAAATACGCTTTTTCCCCAAGGAAGACCTTTAACTTGTAGGCTCTTCTTGGAGGAAATTAATTGGTGCTAATAATTTTTTCAGTGATTTAAGAAGCTTCCCTTCCAAGAGTTTGGCATTTTGTGTGCATTTGGGCTTCTGTCTCTAACCAATGCAGGTCACTATGAATCAAGGTGATTCAGGACTGTGATTTCTTACAGACACATTTACAGGAGTAAAATTATCCCTTCCAGAGTGAAAAGGTACAGTTCTCAGCCCATGTAAGAATCCATAGAAATACAAAACCAAAGGAGATAACACTATGGCTGGCAGAGAATGAAAATCTGTTTTTCTTCAGAGAAACAGTGTTTTTCATCCTGTTAACCTGTTCCACAAAGTTTAACTGCTTCGTGCAGAAAGCCAATTAAAAAAAACCTTTTCCAGTTTGCACTGCAGAATTGCAACTGTGGGCCTAGAACGCATCACTTAAATCCACACTAACATAAAGCAAGAAAATTCTTGACCAGAGGAGTCCAAATGTCTAAAGCAAAAGCTAGAAGGAAGTTTTGACAGTTAAAGTACGCATACCTGGAAGAAAATATATTCCAATTAGCTCTACTTAACACATTAGAGTAGGAAAAATGTTTTCTGTATGGCAGTCTTTGTGATTAATTGTGTTTACCTATCTGACACACCCAGCATGCCAAACACAGTATCACATAAGCTTTTATAATAGCTACCTGGAGAAAAAAAAAACCATACCTGTAAATACCATATGTTTGGAAGCCTCTTTTGCTAGCAAGAAAACATGTACAGAAACAAAAAAAACCTGTTTAATATCTGCTATTCAATTAAAATAAAAGCCACAAGCTAGCAACCTACAATACATAGGCTTCCACTTATTTTATGATATTGTGGAGGAATGGGGAAGCAAAGGAAAAGCCTTCTGTAAATCTCACTTATGAAAAATACGGTACTACATAAAAAGTCAATTACAGTAGGATTCCTTCAATTTCTGAGACATCATGAAATGCTTCTACTCCTTGTACCTGGACAGGCAGAATAGGAAGTCACATTAAGAGGTATTTTTAAGAAACATTTGCAACTTGTTAACAACTTCTAAATAAGCCTCCCACACTTCTATAGTATTGCTATGAAACATCTTAAACTAATGCCTCCGGCCATCCCCGTGCAGCTGCTTTTTAGGCTTCATCTTTCACAGAGGCACTCCAGCTATGACAGAAAGTAACTTAGTTGAGCTCTGAAGTTGAATAAAGCAATCGTGCATTTTCCATTCTGGCTGGCGGGCAGACACGATAGGTGCCTGAAACAGTTAATTTCTTACCGTCTCCAGCAGCTAGATTTGTTACCTGCACATCCTGCACATTAATGACAATAAAACTCTACCTTTGATGTGCGAAATCAGTGGCTCTAAGGGAGAAGCCAGGAAAGGAGCAGCAGAGCTGTCTTCTCTGCTGGAAAGGACTCTCTACACCCCTTACAATAAAGGTATCCTCAGCCTGACACTATCGAATTAGCCAACCAACAAACACTCTCCTTTCTTGACACCTCTTCCCCGGTTTTCTGCCACAGATCCAGGTGCCCTAGACTGTGGCCAAAGACAACTACTAAGGGGGTCCCCAAATGACTGCCAAAGTGTAGAGGCAGAAAGAGTGCATAAAGATGTATATATTTTATTTTTCATAAATCAAAAGAGGTTCAGAAACACTGCTTATGCCAATTTGATCAATTTACTGCTTCGGAAAGGAATGGGCTCCTACTGTGTCCCACACCAGGTAACAAGACTGGAAGGCAGGGAGAGTAACATCAGGTAGAACTCTGAAGATTTTATAGATGCCAGTGCCTTCTGCTCTCTTCCACATCATCCTAGCTTGGGGCAACATGAAACACACAAAACAGCCAGTAAACTGAACAGATGACAGGTCTTGGTACTTATTTGAACTTCCTGTGCCCTTAGGTTTGATGTTGTAATTCAAAATTGCTCTCACCACTCCTACATACTCTGTCTAAACACAAACCCCCTTGAAGTTTTCATGCCATCATTTATTAATAAATACAAATGAAAATATTGTAATTTTCCTGTTCTGGTAAATGTACAATTTAGAGTGAAATATAAAATAAAACCAGAGTCCAACATGAAAAAATACAACCAAACAACGAACTACCATTACATATAAACAGAGTTATCTTTTCAGGCTCTCAGAGAGAGGTCACAACCACCTTGACACATTACCACCACTGAGATACAAGATGACATTCCCATCGTGTTGCTATTGTCACATGTAGTTTACTTTTGTTGAGCTTGTCATGCTGGGATGCTGCATACACATTAAGAACTACTACTTTTCACCAGAAAGGTAAAATATCATGTTTGGCAGAAGTTGAAGCAAATCTTAGTACATAATACTTGGGGCCCAAAAAAGTAAGATATTCCTTCTCCTTTCTGTGGTGAAAATTCTTCAAAAGCCAGTAGAAGAGAGCATTCTTGTTGATCGTTTCTTATGCTCACCAGTACAAAAACAACCCCAAACCAAATAAAACACAAAAAAACCCCCACCCTAGCTTATTAAAAAGAAAGCTCTCTGGAAACACAAGACATATAACAAACATGAAACATACCCAAATGAAAATATATGCATACACCCCTTCCTACTTTATTCACCTTCGACATTTGTAGCAAGTACATTTCCATCCCTGAGACCTGCTAGAGAGCAAAACACGTAGAAAGATAATGGTCCAATTAGAGTTTTATCAAGATTTTTAGAAAGGAGACACAAAGCAGTATGCCCCAAATTACATAGTCACTGCTAAAGAACACACAAAAGTAGTAAGTCAGCCTGAATACATGGTCATGCTTGCACTGTGGTTACGGGACTCATTTCTCTCTAATTCCAACAACCATTAATCCTAACAACTATTCAACTGAACCAAAAACCCCTAGGAAAAAAAAAACAAAAAACACAAGAGTTAGCGGGCTGGTAGAGCCGTAAATAAAAAACAAAAAACCAAACAAAAACAACACCTTCTATCCTCTTACAGATGTTGCACAACTCAGGAAAGAGGTGTTTAGCATACATGCAGGTGCACATATATATTGTATGGTCATGCTCTTTTCAGCGCTAGTTTGCAGGATTACTACGATCCTAGTAATTCCTAGGCAAAGACTTCAGCAATTATCTGTAATTCATCAGTATTTGTATTCAGAAATGCTACTGTATATTCACAGCAAGATGCAGGGAACACTCAACAGCTCTCCACTGCAGTGCCCTTCCAGGAAGATTAACACTTTAAAATTATCAAAATAAATTAAAAACCAGAAAACAATAACAAACGAACTTTTAAAAATTATGCCAAACATCTGCAACTTCAGTTTTTGACTCAGCCTCCTCTTCCTATGAAAAACTCACAAATATCTTAATATGCAGGTCAAGGATCCTCAGGAAGCACCCCCAAAACTCAGCACTCCATCACTCCAGGTTGGGGAGATGTTTGCAGACTTGAGGGTTGAGTTCCCATGAGCTGCGGCTCTTGGGGTTTTGTCTCTTTTCCCCGGCTACGGCAAATAGTGTCTTGGGGCACACGATGCCAGCACTGCTCACAGAGCAACCACGTCCAGGCACTGCAAATCTCTCAGAGGTGGTAGAAATTTGCAAAACTTGGTTTATTGGCATTTTCCCAACAAGATCCATGACCAGATCTCCTTTAGCCATATATGTAAATGGTGCAAAACACAGCACCTGGGTGTGTGGCCAAATGTCAAAACACTTTCAAAGGCACCATTTTGAGTTAACAGCTGATTCTGAAGTTAAAGCAGTTGTTTTGATCCTCCCTGGCACTTATGGGGGCAGGTCTTGGTCACATGAAATGTATGACAATGAATTGCCCAATGTTTACAAATTCAGAAACTGTTCAGAGTTAAAAACCAGAATGACAGCATGACAAACTAAGTTACTATATTCTCTTCAAGTCAAACGGAAAAAATGACCTTCCTAAGGACTTTTTCCTTCTGCACAGTTCCACTTACAATTAGCAAAATAGAAAATTTAGGAATTTGTATCTCTATTCAGAGCCTGACAGTTGAAATGAGTTTTAAAAAGTAGCTGCAAAACAAATTTCAGTTGTCTGAAAGGAAGCCTGTGAGAGATACGACTACATTCCACAGTGTTATTAGGTTTTCTCTTTCCCCATTAATCAAAGAAAATAATACAGCAGTGCTCAGCTTCAAACTCAGTTAGGAATTATGGAGAGGATGCTGCCCTCTCTAACTTCCAAATGCGCATATACCAGTTCTTGCGGGCCTTTTACAGTCTAGTGAAGTTTTAAATTCTAAAAGATACAGACATAGCTTGGTGCAAGTGGCACCTTCAGTCTTTCTCTTTTCTTATCTTCTCAAAACCAGCTTTGAAAGGTAAGGACACGGATTTTGCAAAGCGCTGCGCTCTCATCTTCAATTTATATCAGTTGTTCAGCTTTGAACAGCAGTTCGGTATTCACCGTGTCAGCAGAACTGCCCTCCAGGAGTTGCATCTCCAGCCCAGCCTCAAAAGAAAGAATCACTTCGCGGCAGAGGCAGCTCCTCCAGGCGTGCTCTGATTCCAGCGCTTGGCGACAGAAGACGCTGCTGACAGGAGGACAGCTCATGCTCTCAACCCTTCCACTCACTCTCTTGTCTCGGAGCTGTATCCAGAAATAGCTGCGAAGTGACCTAGGAGAAGAGCAATTCCAGGTCCGGTAGGATTTTTAAGGCTCTGATTAACTGGAAGGCATCTTCTCACAGTCCTTTGCCTTCTGGCTGGGAGGGAATCGGGTGGCGGAAGCCGGTTGCTTTAAACACCCATTCCACAACATTGTCTGTGGAACCCAAAGTTTACTAACGCAAGAAGCACAAAATTCCCCTCTGTTGTCACATATTTGTTTGACTCAGATCACACTGAAGTATGTTTTGCACACACGTGCAAAAGACTAGAGATAAAAGTGGTTCTGCTTTAATGCACTGCTTGGCAAGGGGTGAGGGGAAAAAAATTAAAAAAAGCAAACCACATCCAAAACTAGCCTTAACTGCAAATTAGCAAGGACAGTTGAGTGGCAATTAGTGCAGCCACAACTCAAGGCAGGAGAGTCAGTGGTTCACCAGAGACTCACCCAAGAACCCAAGATACATAATTTTTTAATTAATGAAACTGTTTTCTGAATTTTAGGGTGAAGTATGTATCACTCTTCCTGGAATGAAACACAGGTTTTGCTTTGTGGGTTTACTTAGGCACATTGTTGACCACAACTAAAGAGAAATTATACATATATATTTCCTCTAAGCTAATTGTTTCTGAGAAGGCTTCCAAACTTCCCAACCCTCAGGTTAACAAATTAAGCACTGTAAGTAGTTCGAGCATGCTATAGACTGTACTCTCAGAGCACACACTCAGAGACACAACACTCAGAGCACAATTAAACCAAATCAGAAAAACCTCATCGTCAGGTTAATCCCGTTTCCACTAGAAGAACACAACAGAAGCAAAGGGGTGAGGAACAGCAGGAAGCTTATCTCAAGAAGGCTGGTGAAGGTCTTTAGGCATGAAGTGGAGGGATGTTTCCAAGTTCATCTTGAACTTTTAAGCTTAGCACTAATACGAGCAAAAGATGAGGGGGGAAAAAAGGCAATTCGTACGGGGATAAAGCCCTAGGTCTGTTGAAATTGGTGCAGGTGGTCTACGGTTAAGAGTAGTACTGAATTCCCACAGGTTCAGCTGCTGTGTCAAAATCGTAGCATCCCTCAGCCAGCTTGGTAATACCTTCTGGATGTCCCTTAATTATTTCTGGGCAGATGGCAAATCATCTTTAAGACAGGTGGCATTATACACAGCTCCTGTAAATGCTCCATAACTAACTGCTAGGATGGCTTTCTGCTGCAAATACTATTTTCTGCACTCATTTCTTTTAAAGGAATTCATGCTAGAATATATATATACACATATATATATATACACACACATGTAATTTAAGCTTTCTATGAGCATGAGGAGTTTAAAAAACATTACAGAAAGGACTCTGTTGTTAGGAAACCTCTTCAAAACAATTACAGAGAAATTTCATAACAATCATTTTGGCACATACCTTCTCTTTGCTCAACTACACTTCACAAACTACAAATTGGTTTAATTTCGTTGGCTTCATATCTGAAAAATCATTGCTAGACTTTCAGAATGAATGAGCTAGTAAGAGAATTATAAGGACACATCATGTGCTATAACATAGCACGAAATAAGTCTGGACGACCTCATTAAATCAATGGGTTTGGAAAATGTTCCTGTTCAGGACAGTATCCGAAGCACATCTTCCAAATTGAAGTAAATTATAAACTTCAAAGACACTTAGGACTATATGTATCTGCTTAGCCAATAGGACTTTACCTGAATATGAATCACAGGCATAGAAGACACAGAAAATTCAAAACTCAAAGATGCTTAAATATAAAATATTAATACATAAAATATAATGCTGTCTTTCACACCTGTGATAATTTTCACTTTGTATGAATTTCAGTGTCTTTACACTTCCCAATTAGATAGACCACAAGTCTGCATGAAAAGAACAAGGTGCTTTCCTGCACTCCTCTCTTTAGCCTTTTCTTTTCATGCTGTTGAATGCACGTCTGCTTTCTCTTAAAGGAAACTTGTCAGGCAGCAAAATCAACACACTACAAAACATTTCACTTGGGCTGTGCTAAATAGTCAAAACTAAGCTTACTTTGTCACTACATGCAGGTACAAATTTGCAACTGAAAAACATTGCTTTTTTAACTGAAAAAGAAAATGCAAATAAATTGTTATGTAAATCAAACCACTACATAGTGGATGTGGAAGTTCTTGGAACAGTGACAATAAACATTCTCTTCTCAAGAAAAAACTAACAACAAAACAACCCCCTCAGGAGATGCTTACATACAGGATTGCTAGATCTTAACTTTAAAGTTCACCACGACTGTGTTGAAACACATGATTCTAGGAGCTGCAAGATTAATTAAGATGAAATCAGTAGCTAAATAGTGTTTATTAGAAAATAAAACTGCTCAGTACCTACAATCTAACACCAGAAGCCACATAAAGGTAAATTTCTTCGAAATATTAACTGCCCAGACCAAATTTACTAAAAGGTGTTAAGACTTCTACTTCCTAAATCTTAAGTTTACAGATGATTGTCACTTGAAGCTGAGGAAAATTTGTTAAATTTCCCTTCGCATCTTCTGGCAATGTTCAAAAGGAAAACTGAAGGAAACAAGGGTTTGTAAGAAGAATTTATCAGCATAAATTAAGATTCTTGCTCATGCGTGAACCAGTCAGCAATGACCAATTCTTCTCATCCCTTTCTACTTCTAACATATAAGAAACCAAAGTCTATGGCACAAAAGACAACTTGACTGCATGCCACTGAAAATTCAGTGTTATTGATACTATCAGCTTTGAGCTAACACCAACAAGGCAAAGTACACTGTGCTCAAAGAAAACAAGGTGCTTAAGTTTCCCTAGACCAAACAAACCAGAAAGATCAAAATGAAAACTATACAGAGTTCAGCTGTCCCTTGTTATGATCTTTTTGGGTCAGCTGTGATTGTATTTTACATGACAAACAACCCAGAAGAATAAAAAAAGCTACATTTTCTGGTAAGTTTTATATCCATATCATACCATTTTTGACAATAAATTAATTGTTACATGATTTCAGTGGCTTCTTGCCTTGACCAAATAAAAATAACAAAACAAACAACTTTGCCTTGCTTGTAAACAAAATTATTTGACAGCATACGAAGCTGCACAATATTTAAGAAGCAGTAGACATCATCCAACACAATATATATTCTATTTAGCTACAGCTAAGTATCTGTTACAGACTATGTCCACATAATAGTATTCCCACCCTTAGCAGTACCAGAACAATCCTTGCAGTAGTGGTTTTGTTGAACAGCCCAGTTCTTGCACTCCCCGATTACATGTGAATTCTGCTTTTACAGCCTCATTTACTGCAGTGAGAAGACTACAGAGCATGAATTCAAACAGATTTGCTCATTTGTTCTATTGTTTTCTTATTCAGTACTTTCTCGTGGTTTTTGAGGACATGATTTATGTTTCCTGAATAAGTGAGCCTGGCAAAACTAGTGCCACTTGAGGATAGCAGAATCCAAGGAGAATCGCCCCTGAAGCTAAATCAAAACGTCTATGAGTCAGGCACAGAGGAAGGGTTCCAAGGTTGTGTGCTCCCAACTCATCTGCTTGGTTTATAGGCCTCATTAAACAAAGTAAAATTTACAGTGGACAAATTTAAAAAGAAATGGGACAGTTTACTGCCCAGTTGTATTTATGCAGCATTTGAAACACTTCTCTAAGCTAGAAAATGATGCACTTTCAACAACTTCAAAAAACCTTCAACCGTTACAGTTGACAAGTTTAATACCTGAGTGAAAACCATTTACTTGAGTCACTTAGTAAAGTCACATCCAGCAGAGTAATGCGTTTCCCTTCCAGTTTGTAGCACACTATTACCTACTGGCACCTGGAGGAAATGTAAGGTGGTTTTGAGGCACTGAATCTACACATTTAACTGCCAAGTAGGAGCTTTTAAATTGTTCTGGCTCATAAAAACACACTGACTGCCTTCACAATTAGGAGATTTAATAAGACAGTGTAACAAAGACAATCAAAGAAAGCTTCACCTTCAACCTTTGCCAAATTGTGCTTCTGCACTTCACTGCACTTGCAGTGTGCAGACTGATTCCATTTCTTGGTGGGAGGCCACAGAAATGCAGACTGCTGGCCTAATACCGCTTTGTGTTTTGCGTTTCTGCTGTTGCTTAGCAGTTATGAAAACAATCCACTTGTGAAAGACAGACTCTGCAGCAGCACAGAGAAAAGATGTGATACAGCAGGGTTCTGTGACGCATGTGTTAAGTTTCAGATCGTGAAGAAAGCGAGAGTTCGATGCCCAACATCACACAGGCAGGCTTTGCTGCGAGGCAAAACCTGGCTTGCAGCACTGTCCTCTGTAATGATGATGCCTCTTCAGCTCTCCCCACTAGGTGCAGCCTGGAGTTGCAGAAAAGCCCTCCGCAAAGAGAATTTTAAGGAAGAGAGACCAACAGACCGAGTCCTAGATGTAAAGCACAAGACTTAGACCCCGTATGATAGGTGGCTCACTGCCTTCAGGATCCACTTTTAGGTATGTTTTTGCACATAAAAAGTTTTGCCTACAAACACCATGTTATGCTTTGTAATCCCACGCTGGTGCTTATATAAAATCTCCATTATGAACAGTGTTCTCAATATGGAGCAGACTGTATGCTTATTTCATGTATAAAGTCCAAAGTGACTCCTGTGATAACTAGCTTGTAACAAGCTTAACTATAAGATTTAGAAACCTTGGTGTGTTTCTGAAGACTCTCAGATATCCACACAGCGCTGCCACTAATCAGAGAGCAACCAGCTTAATTTTAAATGTTTTCAGGTTCCAGGAAACATCTGTGCAATGCGATGCTCCCTGATGATAAAGCATTTGCCATATGCTGCACTCTCTCTCCTTCTCTCCAGAAGCACGAGTGGTTTTACTTCTACTCTACATGTTTTTATGTCGTAACAACAGTCTCTTTTTTTTTTACCTATCATCTAGGATGCCGAGCACATGGAAAGATGGGTACTACTGGGGCTCTTCTGAATACAAACCCAGCTGGGAATTACCTGCTGGGCCACTCAGAGGTTGAAGAAACAGCAGACCATACACAAGGAATTCAAACAGGTTTCTGCTTCTGTTTTCATAACAATGACTCCTCAACTTCTAGGTCGAATTGTGATGACACGCTATTGCATTCTTACCTTGGCTGCTGTCACACTGTATTTTTTAAGTTCATGTTATAAATGCTCTTGCATAACGTACGGGGCTTAATCAGAATTAGGTTTATATATTCTAATTTCTCGGGGCTCGGGGGTTTATACATGTAGCCTAACAATGAGATTCGGATTTGCTGGCTCCAGTCAAATATACTTCACTTTCAGGCAGCATATGTATGCAAGACGATAGGTAAAAGGCGTATTAGGGACAACAACGCAGAGTCACCCAAATGGGAGGAGAGGCAGCATGGATGAACTAGCAAACCCAGCCAAGCGCAGCTGCTCCCAGCTCTGACTTACTGAATGACACTTGCCTGGAGGTAGTGCCAGACCAGGCACTGCCCCAAGCTATTACAGTCCTCCGGGCCTAGACTACACTGCAGAAGAGCCTGAATTTTGTTGGTTGAACCTACCAGTCCCCGCTAAAGGCTGACAACACATGGGTCAATGCAAAACAACCAGAGGCTTCTGTGTTTGGCCTCTCATCCCCTCGCTTCTCACGGCTGGTAGTATGGAAAGTCCCCAACTGGCAGAGAGCTCTTGGCTCAGATTGCAGGGGAAAGCTGCAAAGCTGCTTTTGGGCTAGCACTGGCCCCGGGGGTTGACGGGATGCATTAGCATGGCACTGCAACAAGTTGGCACACACGGGAGCCAGCACACCTCCGTGGCACGGTTCGTCTCAAAGGGAAGGCTGAGCAGTGCAGTCTTCAGAGAGGGTTGTTTCACCGCACGATTTTTATCGCCACTGCAGGACTGAAGCCCACAAGAAAACAGATATTTCTCAGCAGTTATCGCTCACTGCCCAGGCCTAACTAAGAACATCTGGAAACCCCAGTGAAGATCACCAGAACAGATATAATCTCTTGGTGCTGATTTGCTTCCCACACTCTCTATTTAAGACAGCTCTTGTGCATACACTTACAACCCAGCTGCTGCTTCTACTTCTGTACTGAAAACAAATATGAACATACACATCCTCCTGTTACACGAATAATGAGATTTAAGTTTATGCCAGAAACATCTGTCAGGAACATGCTGTCTTGAAATATATTTTGAAGATATTCCACATGTAAATCATTTCCTTTTTTTCATACTTGCCTCCTCAGAGATCCAAACTAGGTCCTAATTATCCTCTTGTGAAAATTTATCCAGCAGAGGCAGAGATATTCCTACCAAGAATCTTTCTAGTAGAAGTGCCACAGTGAATGCTGATCCTTAAACTAAGATGCAACAAAAAGTATTAAACCTCAAGACCAAAAAACTGTGTTGGCATCTAGCAACCACTTCCTGAAAAAACAATAATGGAAATTTCCTTAAAAATAAAATTATCTTATTGAAATGAAAATCAGAGTTGGGTGAGAGATGAATAGGAAAAGCAAGTATTTGTTTCATTTGACATTAGGGTGTTCATTGCTAAATAGTGCTATAATTTACCACATAAAAGATCAATGGCAACTTCGGTAATTAGAGTCATGATTTGGAGGGAAGTGTTGCTATAGCAATACCAACCATAGGAAGAAAATCCACATCTACTCAGAGCATTATTTCTGCATATCATTATTTTTTATGCCATAGCACTCTAGCAGAAACGACTGCAGTAAATCAGTAGCAAAGCCTATTTTAATCGTATAGGTGTAGTCTGGAAGTCTTTCACAGAAGCACACCGAACAAGGAAATGAAAGATCATGATTGCACGTAAAGTAAAGTTTTGTTTGTTTTAGTTATTTAAGTGTTGCTCCTTGAATCAGCTTACATCAGCCCAAGTCAAGAATTTAAATCCAGGTTTTCTCAAACCCACTTCTCCTGGATTCAGTTCCCCTCCTCCCCATTCTCATGAGCAACCTAAATGCTATCTGATGCACATAAACTGGTTTGACTCCCAGCAACCTCAGGTCTGCAGGGTTTCTTGGCTAGGACATGAAGTGAAAGAAATAAAACTGGTTTGGGATTGGAATCAGCCCTGAAGAAATAGAGCCACATTTGCATGGCCCTACCCCTCACGCAGCTGGCATCGGTGTTAATCTGGGAGTCAGATAAACCACAAAGAGTGACCAACATATGACTGCGATACCTTTTCCCGGCCAGCCCCAAGCGAGGGCTGGTGCCCAGGACACACTCCATGGCACTCCCACCCACAGGCTTCCAGCAATGGGACTTTGGCTAGGGGTTTGGGGAACCACGACTTTGGGTGTTTCTTTCCTTCTTTCTCATGTAAAGGTTGACCCCATTCTGTCTGTCTCCACTCCTACCTGGGATTACTGATCAAATTATACTCCCAATTATCCTAGCTTTTAACTGGCTGGTTTTCCCCTTTCCGGGAGCTGGTTCTTTCAATTAAATCTTGCAGCACCCACGATCACACTCAGATTTTGAAGAAGGAACTCAATTGAAAATAAACACAGAATCATCAACGCTGATCTGTGAAAACAGATGTATTACAAATCTGAGAATTGATTTTCTCATGTCTTTTTTTCTCTTATTTTTGACAAATTAGTTTGAACAATAGATTTCTATGCATTTCTATGCACCTAGGAAAAGAGAAAGAATAGCTAAAGTAGATGTAATTCTTAACAAATAATCTTTGTTCAGCTGAAATACAAATTACTTGGATTCCTATAGTCAAGTGAACATCGTGGTTTTCCCAAAGGCATGGCAAAAGAGCAGAAAATTTGAAAATGGCTAAGCAATATAAAACTACATAATATCACATGGAGTTAAGGACATCTTGTACATAGATACAATTCAAACTGATCATAGGGAGGAAATCCTTGTAGAAGAGAGGTTTCCATTGTCCACCACTACAGATCCACCATTGTGGACACCGAAATTTCATAACCTCAACAAAATTCTTCCCCCGTGTCAACACAGCTCTGCTCTTCTCAGCAAACTTCAACTTCTTTGAAGCTAGAATTGCAGAAAGACTGGCCACAAGGGACCTCCACAGATCACTTTCTGCTTGAAGAGGGACTGTCACCAACACTAGACCAGATCGTATTCGGAATAGGGGTTTATCATGCTTCTTGCTCAGTGGGCCACATTGCAAGGCAGATCATTTCTTGCCGCACACTCAATTCCACACTGCTTGGGCTCCAAGAAAACAATATTTATCCTCACCTCGCCCTTATAAAATACGAAAGTGTTTTACCCCATGATCTTAATGAGCAGGCATCTAGCAAAAAGTACTTCTCACAAGCAGTCAGCGATGTTGAAAAAAAGGACTCAGATCTTCAGAGCACGACGCCTCTAAACACTGATAAAGGGATAAGAATGGAGAGCTGAGAAATACCCACAGCACAAAGAGAACACTTTCCACCCTACCCGCAACAGTATCTCAAAAATAACCGAAGGAATGAGGAAAAACAATTACAGACCTTTCTGACACGACCTTACACCTGCTCAACAGGACTAAAATCACTAGCTTCCATTTGGGATTCTGCTAAGATGTGGTTCCTTCAGGGGAAGCAGGGAAACCCAGCAAGAGTCCCCTTCACTGACATAAAGAGATCTCTCACAAACCCACCAGGTTACCCTCCTTAACACTCAGTGTAAGACTGCACATACCCCTTCCTCTGAATTTGCCAGGGACGTATGATCTGCTGTACATCACTTGCTTGTGAGAGAAACTAAATGTTCTTTGACGGCACTGCTTCCAGGGGTCTAAAGAGAAATCTCACCACGCTGTTGCCCACTCTCAGAGCTAAGCTACAAGAAAGCAAGTAATTTCCAGTGTTCAGAATTTTTAAATGCTACTCCCTACCACACAATACACTCGTACTGTGTTCATCTCACTTTCATTGTTAGCAGCGAAGTGGGAAACCCAAGTGCAAAAGCGCTATCTTGCTCCTCTTCATTCAGCATATGGCGCCCTGGTAGACTTCTGTATCTGATTGAAATCTACCACATATACCTAATTTCTCAAAATCTTGTACTGCAGATTATCCCAAGCACCCTATTGCACACTACTGCAAGGAAAATGCACATCTTCAACGAGCATATGGGTAAACACAAAGCACAGATGCAAGATACTTCCTATACCAATAAAAAAAAACATGTTCTGGCAGAGAACACTCTCAAGGTGAGAGAGATCACTTCACCTGTGGCTGAGCAGATTTTGTTCTCATATCATGCAGTTCTGGTAGAGATACATTAGTCTATTTTTTATGTTTCCCCCAAGACATCAGAACATATGTTCCACTGCTAACACTACATCAGGTATTTATTTACAATATATTAAAAAGATCATTTAATAAAAATGTAGAAACACTCAATGCAAAAAAGTGGCTTCTATAGTTGTAGGTTTATAACTTATGAAGAAGAGGACAAAGAAAACAGAAAGCTTATATATTTAATCTTAATTTTTCAGTCAGTTTGGTTTAGAATTTGCTTTTTAAAGAAATGCAAGTAGATTTCCATAAAGTATGTAAAACATGGCATTTCAAAAAGAGGAGGCAATGAAGGATGACCTTTTACTCACAGAATTACAGTTATCCTTACTGTACTTTCCTGGCCTTAATCTTTTGGAAATTTCAAAACAAGACACAATACCTCTATCAGTGCAAATGGAATGTTCTGTTTTGGTAAGTTTTTAGCACAACACTGTACAGGGTAAAAAGCCCAACCACCTACGGGACACCCTAGTGAAAATTCTATAATTAATTTAAAGGAAGCTGCTGCTGGCAACTATGAGCACTTCAGATTAGAAGTATCTCAGACAGGATATTTTGGGCATTATATTTTCCATGGACAGAACACAAGGTTGCATAAAGCAGATAAGAATTTCAAAGACAAAGAGAAAGAGAAAAAAGGGAATACAAGGAGGTTCCCATTTTATACTATAAATGAGTCAGCAGCAAGAGGTGTTATTTATACAAAGCTACAGGGAACAAATACTGCCAATACTACTCTATAGTGAAAATACAGACAACACAGTAAAAAAAAATGTTTAGAGTAAAAATACATGTAAGGACTTGCATGCATCACATGAAAAAGAATCCCGTTGTCTTGATTACTTCCAATTATCAGATAAAACAGATTTAGCTCACTCATTGTGCACAAGACAAGATAGAATTTTCCTGCTATATATGTAGCAGTGCTATGAGACCTACTTCTATAATTCCGCTTTTTATTTGTATAGCACTTTAAGGGCTCACAGTCACAATCACATTAGTCACATTATGTGTAGGCGTATGTGGAAAATAAGAGAAGTACTCTCTTTGAAGGCAACCTGTCATTTAATGCAAGATAGCTTTGCTTCTACAGTATTGTGACTGTTTTAACATTTTCGAATACATGAACCTTAGATCAGAGATGAGTTCGTATGAAGGGCTCGCGGATCACCTTACTTCATCTCCCAGAACAAGAGTTACGTAGGTTGCCATGGAAATTACATGTTAGTGACAAGTGAAGTATTTGGGCTTTGATAAATGCAGATTATGCTGCTTCAGAAGGCAGGCAATCTATGGTTACTGATGGAAACTCTGGCACTGCATAATATATTTTTCATTTTTCAACATGACTATCCAATTTTTAAGGTAAAATAGTTAGGTGTGTCAGCCTGTAACCTCTAAGACTGGAAGTATAAAACCACATTTAACTTCAAGAGCAAAGCAGAGGCAGTCATAAAGCAACCTGTCCTCCTACATACATCATCATCCTGGTCTGGAGAAAGCCTAGCCTTTTAGAAAAGATGACAGAAACGTATTCCGCATGAATCCAACTTCAGCATGTTTATGATTCACCAGCAGAAAGGTGACTATTGAAATAAATTACTACTGGAAAAAAACCAAAAGCTGCAGTGAAAGTAACATGAACAGGCAAAAGGTTTCCAAGAGGAACCGGAGAAGATCCCCTTCCCTAAGTGGTGTAGTATGAGCAGCTAACGCACCTGTATGCTGTGACTGACTTCCTCCCAGATCAGAGTCTAGTTCTGCGTATGCGGCTGGTCCAACAGTTATTACTCTGTTGGTAGAGTCCAGAGACCTCATCTTCAAATATGGGATGTTATCACATCATCTCAGAAGCGTACAGTTTCATTTGAGCCTCGACTTGCTTGCTGGAAAATCTTTGTGGGCAAATCTGTTGCAGTAAGCAATGCCTAACCAGCTCTTGAAAAGCTTTGAGCCAGCTAGCCAAAGCAACAGGATTTCCATTAGTAGTGAATTCAGTGTTACTCTCTGAAAATCAACAACTGCCTGCATCTCAGCTCTACATGGCCCAACACAAATATTTAGCAGAAAATACATGTTGCACCAAAACACTTGATACCCCACGCAAGGAGCATTCCAGTACCAGGAACTGAACATCTCTTTTTTGCACATCAACTAACTTGGACCCTGCAAAAAGCAGCAGCATGTAGGATTTGAGCCAGGTGCCTGTAAAGCCTTTTAAATACAAGACAGCTTCCAAATGTGGTGGAGACAGGTTAAATTCTTCTCTGAGCCACGGGGATTAATACACAGCTAGTAGTTTGCCTGATGCTACACAGCAATGAAGGGTCAGTGACAGGCCAGACTGAAGGTGAAGTGATATATCTCAGGCATGAAATCCATCTTTAAGGACACAGACTCCTTATCTCTTCTATCAGCTTAGTGATGGCAGAACTAGGTAAAGGAACAAAACAAAATGCCTGAGAGAGAACACAGTGATGATGCGATGTGGGAGATGAAAAAAATATTAACTGAGAAATGCATCAAGATCCAACATTTCCCATCAATCAATATATTGCTTTTCAGGATGCCCTGAAACTTTGAAATCAAGTATAGTAGAAACCCACAGGCTGCTTTGAGGATACATAAGACAAAGCAGTGGTCACTAAACTTAAAGAAAAACGAAAACTACAGCTAGACAGCATTATGGCAAAAGTTACTGCGTATCTGCAGAACCCCGAAGGTTCTCCACTGACTTGACAGCTTGGACTACTAGGTGCAAGATTTGATTTTTTATTACTTTCTTCTGATACATACAACAGTGCATGGCATAAACATCCCAGTACCTCTGGGCTCCTTGCTCTCTCCTCTCTGCAACAGTATCATTAAGTTTATTTCAGATGCAAAGAAAGACACAAAAAAGTGAAGCCGGGATCACCGACATTTTGTTCCATACTAGGAGTCCCTTAACTTAGACAGTTTGCTCTGGAGTATCTAACAAAGATACCAGCAAGGACAGCTTGAAGGAGGTCACTGGTAGAAGACGGTGTCATTCAGTGTCTGTAATATCTTGATCTGGGATTTCATCTCTTCCTGCAGATGGCAAACTGAAGAGCCCCATAAGGAAGTACAAACAGAACTACTACAAAGCAATACTGTACCTTACTGGAGAAAGGATCATAGGCCATATAAAGAGCTAGGCTGAAAAGTTCCAGGTGCAGTCACAGAAGTAAAGTGAAAATTATTGCATGGAATGTTATTATCAGCTATCAGAGCTCTGGGTTTGCATAAACAGATCTTTCACCAGAAAAGCCAGCAAATTGTTTCTTTGCAGTCTGCAGGATCAGAAGCAAAGCAGGAAGGTTGCAGTTATATGAAGCATGGGTTAACTAAGAGTGTAATTCTGTCACATTCAATTTAGAAATGCAAATATGTGAGAGTTTGTGTGTCTTACTAATGGCCTGAGGACCAGCAGCCTCAGCCTCTTCAAAAAATTTTGTCCAACAAAGAGTTGGATGTTTTACAGCAATGACAATTGAGTTCAATAGCCAAAGGAAATCTAGAAGCAATCCTGGACTGTGACTGCTCCCCCTGACTTAAAGCTAGAGGCAATGAATAAGCTGATGTCAGAGTACGCAATACAAGTTTTGCTAAGGGCTCCTTCTCTAACAAAATTTCACCCTCAAAATTGCTTTTAAAATTAGGTTTAAACAGAATCATGCCATCCATTACAGACCAGCTTATAACAAAAAGAAGTCCCATTGACAGGGCTCTGAGCATGTACAACATCAGAAGGCATTTTATGTTGGGTAAGCAAGTCCTCTTCTCTCTCCACCCCTCCCCGCCCCCCCCCCCCCAGCAGAGCACTTCTATAGTCCCCTACTTCAGCTGTGGGCATATAATGGGAGAATTTCAGAAAAAAAAAGAACTTGCTAATTTTCATACTTAGAAATATTTTAATACTAATGGCCAGTAAGACTGCATGTTTGTGAATAAGCAATGACAGGTGGTAAAAGCAGATGGTTTTGAAAAGATTTGCAGCAGTCCCTGGTTTTGCCATCCTAGCAGCTCCACAGGATACTGGCAGAAAAAGCAGTTCCCCTCCTCTCCTTGCCTCACTCAAGAAACACAGCATCAGTCGACCACACTGGCTGCCACAAAGCTATGAGAGGACCAGTAAAGCTCACTCTTGTTCTTTATCTCACCTCCAAACTGCTTCTGCCTCACTGCAGAAGCCCAGCCGAACACAAGCCATCAACAGAGACTAACGAGCCAGGTGGTCACCTGGCAGGAGCCACAAAACCACCTCCGTGTTTGCTGGTCCGGCCAGGATCAAAGCAGGGAGAGTTCCTGGTTTCAGCAGTCTAGCACTCACCAAAGATCATGACCACTTCCCTTCTGGGAGTTGTTTCTCACCATGTTCATTCTGACGACACTAGACGAGGGTATCTATGAGTGAGCATCACTGAAGGCTGCAGTGCTGAATCCAGGCACAAATATCTGCTTTCCAGTACAGACCTCTGCTGAAAGCACCAGCTTTTTTTTTTTTTGTGTGAAAACCTCAGTAATGAAGGAGGCATCTCAGATGGTTCAACCCTGAATAACCAAACAAGCTTTCACAAATGGTGAACAACCTTATGTCACTAGCCACAGAGTGAAACCGCAACGGGGTGGGGGGCAAGGGTCAGAGAAGCACAATTACTCACACTGTTTCACAAACCAGAAAGCAAGCAAAAAATTTATTTCATACGCCAATGACAGCAGTAACAGAAAAGTGTATTTCCAAATGAGTGTTGTGTGTGTGGCCAAAACCCTGCCAATTGCTGCAGCTACCACCTTCTCCAAGTTACTGTTACTTGTGCTTAGGGAGCAAAGACCCACTCCTAATGATGAAAACAGGGCTGGCTTCAGGATCTGGAGTTCTGCGCTGCTGCATCAGCTGTAGCACACCACCACCGGTTAAAGTCAGTTGTAACTCTCCTGAGATACCACAGTACACCTATAAAGATGACTCAGGCCATTTCATACATCACCAATGAATCATTCAGTGGTGCCACCTCTGGCTACTATCAAACCCATCTGTGTTGCACATTGTTAACTCTATGGTGTACCCATGTCAAAGAACCTAAGAGACTGCTGTGCCCTGTTAATACCCACGTATTTTGTTAATAAATGAAGAATCTCTCTTCTAGGATTTACTAAGGCGCATTGTAGGAAATACACCCCTGAAAAGGGCTAGTGCCTCTTCTCCATAGCATCTTTGCTTTTCAGATTTTCCTCAGAAACAGGTCTGATCAACTCAATGCCAACATAACACTTATTCTTGTTCTCTATTTCTTTAAACGGTGTGTGTATAGCCTTCTAAGAATCTTTTCCCTACTGTTCATCTAGAGCTTTTTTTACAAAATTGCACGCAATTTACATTTTCATAATTTCACTCACAGTATTAAAGTAGTTTCTGAAGGAATATTCCAGAGAGAGTTGTAACACCACAGTGTATGTATATTTAGTATCCCCTGAACAAGAAAAGGTCCCCCCGAACCACCTACAGCAAAACAAATCCACATCCTTGACATGAAATCAGGGAATCTTTCTTCCCTTCAGCCAAGCGGGGGTTATGGTTGCTTTCAGGAGGGTAAGAGGAAAAAAAAAACAAACAAGGAGTTGCCAATACAGCTGGACCCAATTTTATACAGCGCTGCAGAAACAGTAGTGAAAACCGAGTTTGCTATAAAGGTGGACACAAGCCATTCAACCCTGGAATCAAAAACTTACATTTGTTTCCAGAAAACATCCCATGGTAAAGTTGCCTCTCGCCTTTGGCCACAATAAAATGTGGATCTGGGCTTGAGTAAGGCAAGACTGAAAGACAGCTTTAGAAATTAAATTGTAAGCATGCAAGTTTGTGATAATTTCTGCCATTCTTGCATGCGTTAACCAGTCGTTAAGTTTTGTATTTGTTCTGTTAGCCCCACAAGACAACTTACTGCTTCTCAAAACAGATACAGGGGATAGATATTGGCATAACAAGTTAAAATGAAATTAAGTATGAGGGAAATTTACAATAAGCATCTCTTACAAACACGGCTGCCTCTCAATTACTATCAGGAAGGAGCAAATATTGGAATTGAACGCAGCAGTGTATTTTTGTGGCACAAGGTATCATTTTCTGTGAGCACAGGTGGAAGAACAGAGCCCCAAGCAATTTCCAGTCACTTGACACTGCCTAAGCATAGGTGCACACAAAGAGAAACATACATACAAGCAACTCCTGCAAAAGCCAGCTAATAGAAGCTTAGAACCAATCATAATTACAGTCAAATTACAGGTATTTTTGCCAAACCTTCCAGTATGCCTCATGCTTTAACAAAAATGAACGTTGCCAGAGATTCGAGCGAGGATTTCCAGTTTCCAATAATTACTAATAGAACATTAATTACATGCCTACACACAAGAGTCTACTATTGACTATTTCACTGTATAAAGACCTAATCAGCTGTAATTTTAACACTAAGTATCACCCAAAAGACAATTCCATTTTCTAAAGAAAGCCTGAAAGCACTATTTAGATGAGATTTTTTTTTAAAAAAAAAGACAAAATTTCAACCTCAGATGGTGTTAAAAAGTACAAGTTATAGGCTTACCATTCAAAAACTGAATGGAAAAAGAAGATACGATAAAAGACAAAGCAACCATTATAGCACATCCTTCGTAATAACAAATGAAAATTAGCTTTTGCTAGACATGGCTGTGTATAAAAAAGGGCTGAGATGCTACAAGTGCATGATGAGCCCAGGATGGCACTATACAGCAGTTGACAGGGACTGATTCACAGAAGTCCAGGAGACCTCACATGGGAGAGCACTCTAGGGAAATGCTCCCCCATGACTGCTCCCTATGGCTATGACCATTGTGTGCCAAGAAGTTATTGTTGATATCATCATGGCAACAAAGAACTCACACCACAAACCTGGGCTTTATCAATGTAAGCCATGTGCAAACACAGAGCAAAGAAAGAGAGACTGTAGCTGAATCAGTCTGCAATTTAAACACAGGATAGGGAGACTTAGAAGCAACAGGAGTGGTGGTGAGGGTATAAATTGGATCAGTGGCAGAACTGACCCCAAAACCTGAATTCAGAGCTCTACATCCTGAGCAGAGGGAAGTAAATTTTTAGCATGCTGGAGTAAAGTCCCACCTCCTGCAAGAATATAGGTACTGGAAACCCAAGTTTCTGTCCTACAAGTTTCTCACTTGGTTCATCAGGCCCTTGAAGACTATGTCTACACAGGTGACTGGAGACTCTCCAAACTGGCCATATGTAATCCAAACCCCATCTGGATGCCATGCAGAAGCATTAACACAGCACTGAGCAAGCTCACTGGCCTGCAGGTCCATCATCGTTTTAATCTGGTCCAAATGGGAGCCCTACCGAGCGCGATGAGGACGGGCCCCGCTCCTCCCCCTGAGCGCACATCTCTGCTGTCTCTGCTGACTCCTTGGCACATTTTAGTCACGCATTGAGTCAGACCCAGGAACTCATCCAACTGAAAACCAGGCCAAGAGCAACAACAAGAGTGGATTTGCATTTGGCCACGAGTGACAGCACCAGCACAAGCGAGAGATTGGGAATGCGTAGCCAGAGGTGAGGCAGGCTGGCGCTGACCCTTTGGCAGGAGCCCACGTTTATGGCAAATTAAAATGACCGCTGAACCACACCCTCTGCCTTGCGGAGAGGCAAGTTTTGGTTAGCTCCCGCACAGCCACGTATTAATACAGGTGAAAAGCTCCTAAACGGGGACTGCCTTTGTGTAACACCTTGTTGCGGCAGGGAAGTGAACGTGCTTCAAATTAGACTTATTTCTAGGTACATCTCTTTCCATGACCTATTGCTAATAACTTAGATAATGTTAATCTCATTAGACAACATTGCAATATTCTAGTTTTCATTTCTTAAGCCTCCTTTACAGGCCCAGGACATACAGGGAGTAAGTATGCTATAATTTTTAATAGTAATAGTGCTAACATTATCCCCTGCAGCAATTATCCCCACCATTTTCCTACAAACACAGCAAAACCAAAAAAATATAATAAGATAAGCAATAGTTCCCAGGTGAATTCAGCACTCATCAGCAGAGTTTCCCTAACCCTACTGAGTTACTCTCCACTGCTCTTCAGCTTCTACGAACTACTCGGATCTGTGGTGTCACCAAAAACAGACAACAGAAAGTCTCTTCTCCCTTTCGCATTTCAAAACATGTATTTTTTTTTTCCTCCATCCCTACGCCCTCATTTAAATGATTTGCTCCTTGAACAGATCAAAATTACTTGTAATTGGGGGGGAAAATAAGGCAAATTGGTCAGAATTATGAGCTTCCTACACACGAGGGAAAAAAAAAAGGAAAAATATTTTTTACGAGTGCAATGCTGCAAACTGCCCCCTTGCAGCAAGGCTCTACAGCACTTGAAATCATCAGTCAGTATCCAAGAGATTCCTGAAGGCATCAGCCACTCATTCGCGTTCCTCTACTGTACCATCCAGATCAAATGGCAGTCTCCGTATTACCCATATTCCCTGCCACAAACCCTTTTGCCCTGTCATCACCCACGTTCTCCCTGCCAGCACCTCCACACCTCCCTCCCCTCCCCCTCAAGATCCAGGTTTGTCAGATTCTGGACT